>CM061057.1:39689988-40159988 GCA_030762865.1 Paraleonurus japonicus | reverse complement strand
ATCCCGTACTTGAGATTCGTAGAATCACGCCTTCAACACGAACTACCACCTTGTAATCCGAACCCATACCCGAGCTCCAAATACTGCAAAACATGTCGGAGAGGTCCCCGGCGTAGGGACTCAGGCTCTCAAGTCGGTGATCGGAAAGAGTGTAAAAGGAGGGCCCTAAATACCCGGTTAAGGACCTCAGGGAGCTAATACGAACTATTTGAATAAGTGTTAACGGAGATAATCTAATGTGATCAAAGTGTGATAAGTGAATTCGTCCCTTTTCTCCTATGCGAGATCGTCCATAAATAATACAGAAAAGGACGGTTATTACCACCCTCCGACGAAGCTCTCCACTCTTCATCGTGCTCCTCCCACATTTCGTCATTTTCCCACGTCCCATTCCTCTTTCTCGGAATAACCGCTTCTAGATCTTTACGAAGACTCTTAATATGCTCTATTTGACCGAGGTCTTGGTTTACTTATCGGCTATCCCTATTTCGTAGGCTTATGATTAAGCTGCCGAGGCCCCTTTCGGAGATTATTTCAACCGCCTACCTTATTCTCGTGAACCTGGGCCCATATTAAGTTTACGGGCTTATCTATATCATTTTTCCCTCTGGACCCTCTTTGGGCTCTCGGTCACTTCTCGGACTTTTGACCTCATTAGGTGGGCCGGCCCAAACATATTTGTGCCACATCATTGCTCCCCCTACTCTCTTGGGACGTGTAGGGCCGAGAGAGTAGTATAGTATATTAAGAATCGACAATTTAATACTGTTTGGACTCTCTCGCTTGAAAACCCTTGACTTCCAACCCGGAGTGCAGGCTGTCCCATCAAACGTCACTTATCCTCGCGGACACCATTCTTGTCACACGTAACCGCCCACATAAGTAATCCGCGCCGTTCATATTCCGTCTCTATTGCGAGGATCTTCCCTCACTCTCTCTCATTTAAATCCACCGGGGTTTATCACCCTCTTCATTCTCCCTCACCATTCTCGGAGAACTCATTCCAGAGCTCCTACGCCCAAGTCACACTTTTTCCCTGTAGCACCTTTTTTTAGTCGAGGTATTTTTCCTTTTCCTCCGTTTATCTTCATTCTAGTTATAACTTCCCTCTTTCTGCTTTGCTTAGGGTTAGTTTCCCATGGATCCTCCCCCTAATCCTTCGATTCCCGAAGCCCCCTTTCTAATTTAAACAAGGTTTCAACCTCCTCCCGAATGTCCCTCGGGACCTTAGAGGAATTCCACCGCCTAGGGTGGATCCTCCAATTTTTCCACTCGCATTCCTGGGGCCGATGAGAGACCCAACCATACCGAGGGTCAAACTTTAGTATACAGGGGAACAACTTTGTGCTGGCCTCCGATTCCCCATTCCCCCTTACCTTTGCGAATTTCGGAGCTTTTGGTGTGCCCCTAAATCAATTTACCCCTAATGGGCTACGTATGATGATATCTTTTTCATGCTTGTAAAGGGAGCCGGGGGTGAGCCTTCTAACGAGCTCTTCTTTACTCATTTTAATTGCAAAGTTTTCCACACCTTCTTTTATACCGGTGCCCGGGCTGAGGGCTTTGCTCTTTCTGAACCACCCTCATGATAGCAAGCCTTTACGGATTCAAGAATATTTGTTTGTGGTCCCTCTTGACCCTTGGGACTTTCCTAGTAAAGAGTGGGTCTTCAATAATCTCCTCAAGAAAGCCCCTCATCCTTTGACCAGCTCCAACCTCAATCGCGGGGTTATCAATCATCTCAACACTTACGCTAAAAGTCATGGCCTTTTCAATTCTACCTCTCTCTGTGACAATCCCGCTTTTTGTCTCATTTCGATTTCAGACCTTTTACCCCTCTCGGGTGCAGAAGATGGTAACTCTTTATAACTTTTTAGTTTTGTGCGAGAGATGAGTTGGATGTCCAAGTGTGTCCGAGCCGGCGGGATCCTCATATTCCCATGCACCGCCAATCGGAGATGGCCGGATCATATATCGCCTTGACCCCGTTAGCTCTGTTCCTGTTTTCACTTGTCTCTAAAAGAACCCGCGCAGCTGGGAAGACTACTAGTTCTCAAGGTATCCCCCTTCCCCTCTCCCCAAAGCTGGAAGAAAACAACGAAAAGGAAGAAAGATGCCTCCGCTCACATCCCTCATGTCGATTTGGAACACGATAATTCCCGGAAGTGGATCCCCTCTCTTCCTTTTGCCAAAGATGGGTCTCCAGAGGCACTACCAAGTCACTGGCAGCCCTGTCCACAGGAGAGAAATTAGCGAGCTTGAAACCTTTGTCGAGATATACCACACAATCCCTCTATATCCACTCTTTTTTTGTAATAAGTTTACTCTAAAACTTTACCTTTGTTTCAATACTTAGTTTGGCGTGTTGTTCTACGATTTGGCTACCTCCTCCTACGACTCTCTCGATCGCGGCGAAGGAGGACTGGAGTCCCTCCTGGACCTAGAGAAGCTAAAGACCCGGGAGCTCACCTCCGACCGAAATCAACTCATTGCGAGAATGCAAGAAACTCTGCTCGCAGTGCGGCTGCTACCCGGGAAAGCCGAGCTAGCTCAAACCCGGGCGAAGGAGGCAGAGTCGAGGTTCAAAATAGAAGGGATCAAATACTTCTTAGGCACTCTTTTCACCTCTGCTATAGGCCAAGGTTTTGGGCTCACTCCATACCTCTTGGTTGAAAGCCTATAAGAAGCGATCCGAGCTATTTAAGAGATATGGGTGAGTACATTCCCTTCTTTGTAGACCATGGTTTTGACGCAGCTATCGGCCACACCAAGCCCCGGACTTTAAAGGGGAGTATGATCGAGAGGTACCCCACGAACACGAAGACTCCCCCAATTTTCTGGTGATGGTGATGGCAACCCGAACGAACCTTGGTGGCTCCCGATGTCGATCTTTGCGGTTCTTCAACTCCGAATCTGAAGTTACTTTCATCGACTTACTCCCCATGGAAGTTCCTCCTTACCCTATCAATCCCGTGAAGACTTGGTTCGCTCCCCCTCCGTCGAAGAGAAAGAAGCGAGAAGGTAAGGTTGGTGATTTCAGCCACCACTCGACAAAGATACCGTTAATTCTCCTCCTAGTTAAGCATTTTTTATTTCTTGCTATCTGAACAATTTATCTTTTATGTCTTTAAATAATGTTCTACTTATCCGAGCTATTTGAGTCCAGCGGTTAAAAGTGGTAGGCCTTTGTTGGGCTGTTTGTTCCCCAACAAGCCTTTTTGTGGTATCTTTAGGGGCCTCTACGAAATTTGTTTGTGTCCTGTAAGCCCTCGTATATATTATTACGCATCGTAATAGATCCCGAATGGGCTTTTGATCATAATCCCGTCTGTATGCCCCCAAAAATAGCACTCCTCTTGCGAGTCCGACTTACCATTGCTTTTTTCGCTATGTTAATCGTTCTAACACTCTGGAAAAAACTTGTCTTATTTTTGAACAAATTTGTTTCTTATTGACTGAATAGAGTAGGCTATCTCCTGAACCTTAAAAAATCCTAAGTGAATGATTATTCACTTAGCATTCCGTAAAAATTTAAGGCTCTCTCGGGCACCTCAAATGATCTTAGGTAAATGATCATTCATTTCATACTTCATAAAAATTTAAAGCTCTCTCGGAGCCTTAAGAAATCTTAAGTAAATGATTATTCACTTAATAATTCGTAAAAAATTTAAGGCTCTCTTGGGAACCTTAAAAAACTTTAAGTGAGTGATTATTCACTTAATAATTCGTAAAAAATTTAAGGCTCTCTCGGGAACCTTAAAAAACCTTAAGTGAATGATTATTCACTTAATACTTCATAAAAAATTTAAGGCTCTCTCGAGAACCTTAAAAACCTTAAGTGAATGATTATTCACTTAATAATTCATAAAAAATTTAAGGCTCTCTCGGGAACCTTAAAAAACCTTAAGTGAATGTTCGAGCTTCAAATCTTTTTAAGGTCAATCTTGAACCTTAAAAATCCTAAGTGAATGTTCGGATTCACTTAATCAAAACCAGGGGTCTATCTCGAGCCTTCAAATCTTTTACGGTCGTTCTTGAACCTTAAAAAATCCTAAGTGAATGTCCGGATTCACTTAATCAAAATCAGGGCTCTATTCGAGCCTTCAAATCTTTTTAAGGTCGTTCTTGAACCTTAAAAAATCCTAAGTGAATGTTCGGATTCACTTAATCAAAATCGTGGCTCTATCTCGAGCCTTCAAATCTTTTAAGGTCATTCTTGAACCTTAAGAAACCCTAAGTGAATGTTCGGATTCACTTAATCAAAATCGAGGCTCTATCTCGAGCCTTCAAATCTTTAAGGTCATTCTTGAACCTTAAAAAATCTTAAGTGAATATTCGGATTCATGTTATAGTCATATTATTATTGCGCATCATGCATTTTCGGTGGCATCGATCAAATTCATGTAAAATTCATTCCTTTTTCATAAAGTAAACATTCAATGTAAACTAAAAAAGGAATTTTTATTAACTGAAATATCATATTGGCCGGTGTCAACATAGGCCCCGAAGAGCCTAAACCAGCCTCCTTAAAAAACCTCCTATGGTAAAACCCGGTGGGAAACCCACGAAGGGGAAAAAGAGTACTAGTAGGGTGAAAGTACAATAATTCGAATGAACAATAGTTATGAAATCAACTACAAAACAATAATAATAATAAGAAGAAGTACTCTAAATGAAGAACCACTTCAAATTGGCGACATTCGGGGGCCGTTCTCACGAGTGTCTATTTACTGCGGGTAGCATAGCGTCGGCTCCATAAATTAACCGAAAAGGGGATTCACTGTTGCGGCTCTCGAGGTAGTTCTATAGGCCCATAAGACCGAGTCTAGCTCATCGACCCATACTCCCCCAACACCCTCCGGTCGTGCTTTAATCCGTTAACCACAATCCGATTGGTGACTTCAACTTGACCATTAGCACAGGGGTGTGCAAGCGAAGTGAACTTACGGCGGATTTTCAAGGCCCTACACCATTCTGGACCTTCTCGCCATTAAAGCGAGTCCCATTGTCCGACACGAGGATCCTAGGGACTACGAACTGCAACATATAAACTTCCATAGAAACTTTATCACATTTTGTTCATCAATCCTAGCCAAGGGGGCTGCCTCGACCCATTCTTTGAAGTAATCTACCGCCACAATCGGGAACTTTCGTTGGCCTCGAGCTAGGGAAAGGGCCCCACCAGTCCATCCCCCATTTTGCAAAGGGCACGGGGCATACATAGCCCCCATCTCGTCGGCGGAAGGTGTATAAATGGGCCATGCTTTTGACACCTTTCGCACCTCTTCACTAGGTCCTTTGCATCCTCATTCATGGTTGGCGAAGTACCCGGCTCTCGGGGTCCTTCTTGCCGGTGCCCTAGCACTGCGTGATCTGCTGCACATCCCTCATATATTTCTTTCAACACATGCTTTCCTTCCTGCTAGATAGACATCTTAGATATGGACATGTGAAAGATCGTTTATACAATTAATCACCAATTATACGAGAATCGATTTTAAATCGCTTATCTCTTCGGAATCTGTAGTAGGGTCTGAGTCAAAGCCTTCAGATTTCGCTTCTCCGGTTGCAGCGTCATCAATAGCTTCTACTACGGGCTCTGTGGCTTCTCTTTCGGCTATGACCAAAGTTATCTTGCTCGACCCTCCTATCGGTGAGGAACTAGCGAGCTTTGCCAATCTGTCCGCCTTCATATTCTCCTCTCTAGGTATCTGTTGGACCTCGAACCAATAGAATCTGCTCTCGACTTCTTAACTCGGTCTTTTTATGCTATCATCTTGGGGTCTTTAGCCTCACAATCCCCATTCACTGTTAGGACACTAGCGAGAGTCGAAAATATGATTATACCTTGAGCTCTCAAATCTGTTGCCATCTCCGCCCCTCTAATCAGCGCCTCATACTCCACCCCGTTATTAGAGTGCAGGCTGGAACTTGACCAGCCACCGAGTCTCTAATCCTTGGGGTCAATCATCACAATACCCGCTCCGGAACCCATTAGTGTTGTTGACCCATCCATATAGAGCTTCCAAAGTGCAATCTCCTCTGGCCGTGTAGCCTCACTGAATGAAATCCGATAAGGCTTGGGCCTTAATGGCCCTTCTGGGCTCAAACTCCACAGTATTCACCAAATTCAATGGCCCATTTTACCATCCTCCCGGATAGGTCGGCACGAGCTATCACCGCCTCAAATGGATAGTTAGTCCTAACAACAATCTTATGTAATAAAAAAATAGGGCCTCAATCTCACATTTGTAATCATAGCGCCAAAGCCGCCTTCTCGATCTCCGAGTATCTACTTTCCACCTCTTGGATAAGCTTACTTAAATAGTACACTAGCTTACATTGAGAACCTTGTTCCTTTAGCAATACGTGCTCAATGAATATTCCCCCACAAATAAATATAAGTACAAGGTATCACAGCGGGGGCTTTGTGAGTGTCGGGAGTGAGCTAGATGAGCGTTGGGCTCCTCGAAAGCCTCCAAGCACCGCTCGTCCCAAGTGAATTTAGATCATTTTCTAAGGATCGGAAGAATTGATAGCTCCTCTCCGTGATCTGGCTATGAACCGGCTCAGGGGCATTATCCTCCCGTTCAACGTCTAGAGCTCCTTCAAGGTCCTAGGGGGGCTGCATGTTGTGCTTGCTCGTACCTTCTGCGGGTTCACCTCTATTCCTCTTTGATTCACCATGTATCCCAAAAATTTACCTTCTTTGACTCCAAAAGAGCATTTAGCGAGGATTTAACATGATTCCATTCCTTCGTATTACCTTAAAGAATTCGTCTAGGTCGACCACATGCTCCGGGGCTCTGCGGCTCTTCACCAACATATCATCCACATACACCTCCATGTTCCTACCTATTTGTTCCCGAAATACTTTGTCCATCATGCGCTGATAGGTAGCTCCTGCATTGATTAGACCGAAGGGCATCTTTACATAACCAAAAGTTCCACAAGGTACAATAAAGTGACCTTTGGGATATCTCCCGGATACAAGCGTATCTGGTGATATCCTTGATAAGCGTCCATCATGCTAAGCAACTCGAACCCAGTGTGGAGTCCACTAAGCTGATCAATTCTCGGCAATGGGTAGTGGTCCTTGGGGCATGCTTTGTTTAGATCACGGAAATCGATACACATCCTCCACTGCCACCCCCTTAGGGACGAGCGACATTAGACGGCCATTACGGGAACTCAATCTTCTTCACTTGTCTGCATTAAGCGGCTTCTCCACTTCTCCTCTAATGATCGAGTCCTTCTCGGCTCCAAAGTGTCGAAGTTTTTGCTTCACCGGCTTTACTTTGGGATCAACATTGAGATAATGCAACGCCACCTCAAGAGGTATCCCCTTCATATCTAATGGTGAAAAAGCAAACAAGTCGGCATTTTCTCTTATCAAGCATATTACCTCTTGACAACTTGATGCTCCATCGAGTCCCAGTTGGTGGTAAACCCGGTTTATTGGGGAATATCGTCACCGGCATTAACTCCTCCTCGGCTTGAATCTTGGAGATCCCTTCCTCTTCTTCATGGAGGACCTTGCACCTCTTACGCTCTGGATCTGGTCCCCAGTTGCATTAAGGCTGGTTAAAGTACGTCTTGTCGACCATCTTAACAGAGTCTACATAACATCTTTGAGGCTGAACTGGTCCCCTTTCACTTCTCCTACTTGATCTTCAACCGGAAATTTCATCTTTATATTATAGGTGGATACTATCACTGGAAAGTATTCAAGATCGGTCTTTCAAATATCACAATGTATGAAGACGACACATCCACGATCAAGAATGTCCCCATCATAACCTTCCTTCGAGGAGGGGTGCCTAAACCCACTCGCAACATCACT
The DNA here is from genome assembly GCA_030762865.1 of Paraleonurus japonicus. Taxonomy (NCBI): domain Eukaryota; kingdom Viridiplantae; phylum Streptophyta; class Magnoliopsida; order Lamiales; family Lamiaceae; genus Paraleonurus; species Paraleonurus japonicus. Next base: position 40,152,145 of record CM061057.1, on the reverse strand, counting down.
GTCCTAGCGGTTGAATAGCTCCTCCGGTGAACCCATATAGAGCCGTATCGACGGTTCTAATCTCACGTTCGAGGTTCATCCTCTTCAAGCAGTCCGAAACATAATGTCTGCTTGAACTTCCTGTATCCACAAAAATATGAGCTACATCATATCCGGCCAATATCAATAGTAATTACCAAGGCATCGCTATGAGGTCCACGAGTTTCTCCACCATCTTCTCGTCCGAAGTGGATGCGGGAGTGGACGTCATTCGCCCTATTTCTCTTGTCTCACCCCTTCGTCCGGCATGTAGAGCCCGAACAACAGCCTTCTATGCCATAAATGAATCTCCTTCAGCGGGACCTCCCATTATCATTTGAATAGTACCTCTCTTGGGCGGTGGTTGCTCCTCTGGATGGTCTCGTGTGCCCGGTGCTTATCTTACGGCTTCTCTTGATTCCTTTCCTTTGAACCTCCGAGGGCCTGTCGATCTCTATAGATGAATTTCTTGGTGCCCAACTTGTATTAGCCTTTCGATTTCATCCTTCAAGTGAAAACATTGGTTAATATCATGTCCATACTCGTTATGAAAATGGCAAAAATTGTCCTCTTTGGGCTTTATAGGTCCCCTTGACCTCGACTAGGGGAACTTCATCTCTGGATGATCTGCGGCTACGTCCGGGACCTCCGCGAGGCTCTATCTTTAATGGAGTATACTTCTCCAACACATTACGAGATCGTGGATGACTGGTGTAGCTGTTGTTGGGGCTGTGTCCTTAGTCTCTACCCCTTTCTTCTTTAGGTCTCCTATCGGCGGCTTGACCTCGGTCCGCTTGGCCTTCCTCACCTCCTCCAAGGTTACATACTTCTCGGCTCTTCGTAGCAGCTCATCGAAGATATCAACGGAGTTTCTTTGCCAAAGAGGAGAATAGATCCCCATCCCGTAAATCATTAGTCAAGGCATTGATTTTTACCTCTGCGATCTTTGAAGGCACCTCCAAAGCGGCTTGATTGAACCTTTTTAAGAAGGCCCGCAAGCTCTCTTTCTCCCCTTGTTGCATGTTGAATAGCGTCGGCGTAGTCTGGATTGTCTTCGTGCCTTTGGCGCGATGCAAAAACAGTTCTTGAATTCTTCAAATGAGTTGATGGTATTGGGTCCCGATTGACTAAACCAGCTTTGGCGGCCTTAGCGATGTAGTCGGGAAGACCACGAACTTGACTCCTTCACTATAGCAATGCAAGAGAGCCGAATTCTTGAATCGCACTAAATGTTCATAGGGATAAAGTCCCATCGTACTCGTAATTCAAGGGTTTGAAGTTCGGGTAGCTCGTCTGCAAAATCTCATTAGAAAGCGGGAACCGAGACACGGAGTCGAGAATCACTAACCCGAGTATTCATCTGCTTCCTCATCTTGTCAATCTACTTACGGAGGCGAGATTTGGCCTCCTGTGTTCCCAGAGGATGGGAGTCACCCTTGCCTTCTATGTCATCTCACTGCATTCCTTCTCTCTGGTGGGACGCTCATGATATCTCTACCTCCGGCTCTTTTGGGGCTGCCCCGAAATCACCTCATCCTCCTCGGCGAGCTTCGTGCCCTCGCTCTATCCCTTCCATCAGACCTACGCGCTGTGATGACACCGCCACCGATTCTCTGTTAACCTCCTTCTCATTTTCCTCAGGGCGTAGGAAATTGAATTCCTTCTCTAAGGATAGCTTCCAACATGGGGTCCTCACCGTGATATCAATTTGCTCCACGAGAGTTGTCGGTACCTCGGGGCCACGGGGCCTTAAGAGACGAAACCCCTATGCAGAAATCACCAGCACCGGGCCTTCGCCTGTCCAGCGGGAGGTGGAGCAAGAGGTTCTTCCACTGCTTACTCCCGATCCGCCTAGAGTCGATTTGCTCACGAAGTCACATTTGCCTCCTCCTCTGTGGATTAGGTGTAGGGAGATCCGAGTGAGCCCTTTCTATGACCGGGCTAGCACTCACCGTCGTACGAGGCGACACCACTTCCCTCTTTGTTCCGATAGCGGGCGAAAAGGGACAGCCAAAGACGGTCGACCTCTTCCTCCCCCATCCTTCCTAGATTCATTTTGTCCTCCGGCCATAGTAATCACAATTTCACAGAAACTCATGTCTTAAACTCAAGTTTTTCATAGACGGCGCCACTTGGTGTGTATAATAATGTTACGCTAACAAGAATCGAACCCCGTACTTGAGATTCGTAGAATCACGCCTTGAACACGAACTACCACCTTATAATCCGAACCCGTACCCGAGCTCCGAATACTGCAAAACACGCCGGAGAGGTACCGGCGTAGGGACTCCGATGCTCAAGTCGGTGATCGGAAAGAGTGTAAAAGGAGGGCCCTAAATAACCGAGTAAGGACCTCAGGGAGCTAATACGGACTATTTGAATAAGTGTTAACGGAGATAATCTAATGTGCTCAAAGTGTGATAAGTAGATAAGTGAATTCGTCCATTTTCTCCTATGTTGATCGTACATGAATAATGCACGGAAAATGGCGGTTATTACCACCCTCCGTGAAGCTCTCCACTCTTCATCGTGCTCCTCCCACGTTTCGTCCTTTTCCCACGTCTCATTCCTCTTTCTCGAATAACCGCTTCTAGATCTTTACGGAGACTCTTAATCGGCTCTGTTTGACCAGGTCTTGGTTTACTTATCGGCCTATTCCTATTTCGTAGGCTTATGGTTAAGCTGTCATCCCCTTTTAGGAGATTATTTCAACCGCCTACCTTATTCTCGTGAACTGGACCCATATTAAGTTTTGGGCTTATTTTTAATATCATTTTTCCCTCTGGACCCTCTTTGGGCTCTCGGTCACTTCTCGAACTTTTGACCTCGTGCAGGTGGGCCGGCCCAAAACTTATTTGTGCCACATCAAGTTTAAATAGTACTCCCTCCGTCCGGAATTATCTTCTGATTGACTTTTTAACGGTTTTGTGTGAGAATTATTTCATGGTAATATGTGTACAAAAGTTGCTTTATATGAATGTTATGCTAGTTGATCTATGAAATAATTCTCACACAAAAACCGTTAAAATGTCAAGCTGTGAAGATAGTTTCGAGACAGAGGAGTATTAATTATGTATACTATAAGATTTGCAAGGGTTTAAATTAGAAGGGCAGAGGTTTTTTTTTTTTTTTTTGCGCTATTTTGGGTATAAAAAAAAATAAAATTACACGTCCATTTTTAAATTTGATCAATATATATATATATATATATATATATATATATATATATATATATATATATATATATATATATAAAAGAAGTTTACTATAAATCAGGTTTACACTAAAATTAGTTCACAGTATTAACTAAAGAAGTATTAATTACTATATATCAGGTTTACCTTGATAACAAATCTCACAAAAAACTAGTGTCTCAAACAAGAATATGCCCCCAAAAAAAAAAACAAAAAACGCTATGGGATGGATGTTTATTAAAAATGCAAATTATCTCAAAGTTGCTAATCATGATGGATCTGGATATACACTCATTTAATACAATTTTATACTAATTAAATAAAAAGTCTAAAATACTCAATAAAAATTTAGATGCACTTAGTTCATTTTATGATTCGATTTGTCCTATTATTTTCATCCACAACCACTATCTTGAAATTTTCATCAACAACTACTATCATTTGTCATGTAAAAGTCTTGTCACTGTCATACACAACTACTTATGCTTTCACTATTATATAGAATTAACGTGAACTTTATATAATGGATAGTGTTCATGCAAAAGTTATCGAAAGTACTCTTGTAAAACATACAATCATCCCTTTCTTCATCCAAAAGAACTCACCATAAACATACTTAAACCCACCTCTTTTCACTTCCTGAGAGACTGTTACCATATAGATGGGTGTATATATAATGCAGATCGACCTTAATTCTTTTATGTGTGAGTGTATTTGTTAGTTTAAGGTGTGTATAATATTTTACTTCCTCCATTCTATTTTTGATTGCTCAAAATGAAAAATGGAGCGTCTATTTTTGTTTTCTCATATCTAAAATAGCAAAAAAACGACACTATTATTTTAAATTAAACCCTCACAAACATCTCTTATTTACACTTCAATGTCACTCAATTAACTTTTTCAATAAAATTGATTTTAAAATACTCTCTTTCAATAAATTGAAAATACTCATTTACCCTTCACTTTATACCCTTTTAATACTAATAAATAATATATTTTTTAATCTTTGCGTCAATTTCCCATATAAAATTGATAGATAGATATGTATTTACATTGTACGTGGTGTAAATATCCCACGTCATTCATGATGTCAGAGGATTAAATCAAATTATTCATCCGTACAAGTTAGAATAAAATTTCATCATTTTTTTGTTGAATTGATATGAATGTGGCCGTAGATATGCAATTAGTGATTGACTTTGACGTTCCTCCTCTACCACTGCTGCAACGTGTACCCCACACGGCTTATCGTCACCTCCTCATTTTGCTTTCATTCAAGCCTTTAACTATTCACCAATTATTGTTTGTAAAAATGCAAGAATGAAACTTAGATGTGTTTGGTCGGAATTTTTTTAATAGGAATGAAAATAAATAAAAAAATTAGGCCTCTAAATTGTTGGAGGGAGAATTACTTAAATAAATAAAATTAGGCCTCTAAATTGTTGGAGGGAGAATTACTTTCATGGTAGTTATATCATTATTGTTGTGGTTGAGTTTTTTAAAAAAAAAAAAATATGAGACAAAAGATGTGGAGAAAAATGATTGAAGAGAAATCGTTGTAGTTAGAAAATATTAATAAAAGAGGGTAATAATTGAAAACTAGTGCCATTGAACATTAATTTTTGGGAAAATTACCATCCAATACACGTTCTTGTGTACTTTTAGAAAAAGGTCAAATGACATTTTGAGTTTTTCATTTGGATACGAGGTTTTGGAATGTAAAGTCCTTTTTGTCCCTATTTTCATTTTACAATTAGATACAAATACAATATTAATAAAAAATAGGAGATGTCTTGGTGACGTCTGTCAAATCCAAGCGACTTACTCCTTCTTTTCCTTTGCTTCGCCACCCACTATAGCTTCCTAGCAGGACTACGTTTCAAGGCCCTAGTAGTAAAATTGATGATGTGTTGAATTTGTTGTCCATTTCAACGGTGACCCCATTTTGAATTCGAAATTTTTCAAATTTGTAGGGAAGCATATATCAGTTGAATTAGCTTGAGTTCCATTTTTCGCGAATTCCTCATCGTCGATCTGCAAGCTCCTACGGTACCCCGATTCTGTTCAAATGTAAGTTTTTATTAATTCTTGAAAAATTAAAAAATGTATGTTGTTAAAACCCCGAGCAAGTCCCGAGAATATTTGGGCCTTTTAATTGTTTTGTGTAATTGATTCTATTTTTTTGTTTAATCTTGTTCGTTGTTTTTAATTTAGGGATCGAAGAGTTGATAAGAGAAGATCCGTTTTGGGCAAATAAAAAATTAGCATGTATAATAGGCATTCAAATGAAGGTTTGTTTTGTTCCTTTTTTAGAGAACATCTACATGTGTATTAGAACATTCTTGTTGTACAATTCTTCCTCTAACAAATTGTGTACATATCCGTCGTGTCTATTATCCAAACAATAGGGATGAAGTCTCGTAAGAAAAAGAATTCAGGAAAGAATTCAAGTATTTTAACACGGTTTGTAAATATTCTTGTTATAATTTAGCATTTTAGATTTTGTAATTTTCTGTTATTTTTATAGATTCGGAATGTGAATTTGTATTCAAGCGTTCGCATATTGATTCCACCCAAGTCGACAGTCTTTGAGAGTGACGGTGATTTTAGAGATGAATATGAATACGATAGTAGTCGTGAAAAGGACAATAAAGTTAAGCGAACTTTAAAGAATTCGACACCTTATTTTGGTATGTTTTTAGTTTTAATTTTGTTTGAATTATTTCTTTGTCTAATTACAAATGTCCTACGATTATTACTGTTTTTCATATAGATGATGTTAATATAAGTAGCGTGCCAACAACTTGTTATAGGAGCAATTTAAGGACTGCATTAAGAAAATCGGTAGTCTTAAGTATGATGATCGTATCGTAAATGAGATTAAGAAGACCCTTTTTGGTTTTTGTTTAACGCTATTCGGGAATGTGATAAAAGAAAGTAATGAAGCGGTGTTGGAAATATGAGCGGAATATCGGGGAGGTTATTTTGTGTTTTGATAAGTTTATGGGCAAATTTGTCGTTGGCGGTGAAGTTGTGCCTCTTTGTTCAAGGGGCGTTCAACTTATATTTGGTATTAGTGGGGGTGTTACTCATATTCCGTTGAAAGATTCTCGCTTACTCTGTTGCACCTTGGGTGTTAAAGTGTTTTAGGAAAGAGTTATCGAAGGGAAATGGGAAGTTAATTCTTTACAAACACGTTCTTTATGAGAAGTTGAAAGTTGTTCTATCAATGAGATATGAAAATAGGGTTGTTGATCTTTGCCACGTTTAATTTGCCTATACTTCCTAAGTTGTGTTTTAGCTCCAAATCAAAATGCCACAGTTTCACCCCATATAGCTGGTTTTGTTGAGAAAGTGGATGAAATTTGCACCTATGATTGGTGTGGTTATATTCTTGAGATCTTTGATTAATCGAGTTAAGGAGGTCTAAGACCATGAAAGTTGGTGGCGGTATAATGCTTCTTCCAAAGTAAGTTACCTAACGAGATATACATAACTAATAGTTCGATTATATAACGTATTTTAGAAGATGATTTATATATTGTTTTTCGATCTTGTTTGTGCGAGCATACCACTATTGTGAGACCAACAAATGAAGTGGGTTTTCGATTTTTAAAGTGGGATTTGAATGAGCTTCAAAAGAAGGTTTGGTTAAAGTCAGGATATACGATGCGGGTTCGAAATATGTAAGCCCTATCTATATCTTATTGTTATTTTTCAACTATTTATTGATATTAATCAAACTACCTTCCTAAAATATAATCATGTTGTAAAGGTACGGGAACTAAGTTGAAGTCAGGTAAAAGAGAGGAGATCGGTTTTAAGAAGTTGCATGCTTTTTGGGAGGAACAAAATTGTACTCAAGCAACCCAATCGATCGGGATGAAGATGAAAATCAATTCGATACCAATGGCGAGGACACCCAAAGGGGGATCGAAAAGCAATGATAATGAAAGTGAGGACAATGACATTGATGAAGATCTTTGCTTTGCTACCGTTGATCTTGGAGCACGAGACTCTGTTCAAGAAAAGATCTCTGTAGGTCGGTGAGAAAAGAAGGTCAGTGACACCTTCAAAGATTATGAAATTGAATGAGGTATTTTATGGTGGTATTAGGGAAGGTTGTACGATCAATTATCTTAATTACGATTTGAGAGGCGGTAGTCTTTTAGTGTTAGATATACCAAGAGTCCATTCAAAGATGTGAACCGTTTTTCACCTACACAAATTAAAGACACATTTTTTGGTCTTTACGAATCAATGGAGAAGTCGCACAGGGAAAGCGAGGTCCAAAATAGTGTTCGGTATGTTTGTCTCTTATGGCATGATGTCGAGAAAATGTACGGCCGAGTTAAGGAAGCGGATATTGAAGCTATTAAGAACAAGGAGATTTACGAAAAGGAGAAGGAGATTGAGATGCTCAAGAATCAAATGAAAGTTCGGGAATTTGAGTTATTGGTTTACGAAAAGGACAAGGAGTTGGAGTTCTTTGAGGAACCAACTTAAAGTTCGGAGGAAAATCTTAAAGAAGATGGACGACGATATGACGAATATTCTTACGAAAACCAGACTCGAGGTTTCCATCAAGTTCTCTCGAGTTAATAAAGCAGCGTGATGATGACATATCAAGATTAAGGGAAGAGAATAAGTCCTTAAAGTTACGAGGTTGAGCCGAGCTCTGGTCCTTCTTTGACTCAAATATGTGAGAATCCCTCCACCATGACACATCTTGAATGTCTCGAGAAGCTTCATATTGTTATCTTGGAGAATAAGAAGTTGAAGGAGGAGAAAGTGGCCTTCTTGGATACTATTGAGATGTATGAAACAATTGATTCATATAGGTCTACTGAGGGGCAAGACTCGACTCAGGAAAGTATAAAAGAAACCAATTAAGTATCCAGAGCCAAGTTCAATGGCTAAAAGGGTGAAAGAAAGAAGTGCTATGGATGATTGTAAAGTGCTTGCAGTATCTCCACTGACTAAAGACTCATGAAATTGTTGAGATTCATGAAGGAGAGAAAAGAAATAAAAAGAAAGCGATGCAATGCGACCAAGTCTGCAAAGCGTGTTTCGATGAATCCTTTGATGTTGTTAGGAAAACAATTCAGTGTAAGGCGAAGATTATACAATATATTGAAATGAAGGAGACGGGTAACATAATTTACATTTCCCGATTAATTTTTGCAAGTGAAAAATGTTTTAAGTGTGTTATAGTAACTCCTTTTTTATGTTCTTATTTACTGCGGTAGGGTGGTGTGGGAGGGTCGAGAATCCTTTGGCTCATGTTCTTGTGAAGGACTTGTTTTCTATATTACGCCACGAGCGTTTATCCATCAATGTAAGTACAATGGGCGACCCTTTTATGTATCAATATGCAATATTTTGTGTATTTATATTTTGGTAATATTTTATGTTTAGGTGATTGATTCATGGGCGATCTTTTGTTAATAATTCATGAAGCATGCACATTTCAGAACACTATTGTTTTTACTTGCAAATTCTTGGGTATAGTATATTTTGTTGCTCTATATACTTATTGTATATGTTTATTCAAATATATTTTTTTCATATATATATAAAAAGTTTTTTTGTTTTATATGATTTTTGGTGTATATCTTTTGTTTTTGTAGGACCTTCTTGCACGTAACGTCCAAACAAAGTCATAAAAACTTTAATTGATGATAGATTGGAGGCTGTTGGTCCAAATCACTTTCTCGATGTTTCCTCTACTAGTAAAGGAAAATGGTCAATCATCTCGAAATTTAGGAGATCACTTTGGACCCTCACGTATCACGGATGTTGAGAATAGTTCTTGGATTTTCCTTAATTCTCTGCGTCCAAGAAGGAATTTTGATAAAGATCCACATTTGAATGGAGCAAAGATTGTGGTGAGAATATTTGAATAAGTTTAATTATTTTGTTTCGAAATGACTTTAATTTTGTTTGGTTTATTGACTTTCGGGTTGAATATGTCGAAACAAAGTGAAAGCAGAGATGTTTTCCAGGGAAAAAAATCAAACACATGTTGTTGAAGGGTCCTTTGAAACAACCTCAATCCGTTCCTTGTCCACAGCAGAGTGCCGACTACGGTTGATTGTGGGGTTGTTGTCTCTGTCATAACATTGAGTCTTTAGTTCTTCGTAACCCTGTAAAACCGGGTACTTTATTCATAAACTACCTTGGTAATTCTGAGAGCCGGGATGGTTCTTGAGTTTGTCGACCCGGGAACTAATGATCCTTGAGAAAAACTCTCGGTTTTAAGTCTTTAAAGAACAATGTTTGTATCTTGGAACAATAGTTTTTCATATTTTTTTATGGTATTTATTATTGTAACTGTATTAGATTTAGTGGAGAGATATTATCCCCTCTTTGGTGTTTTAAACCCATTATAATTATTGAACTTTGTTGTACATTCTTAACTTGTTTTATGTTTCTTGAATTTGTACTTTTTATTGTACTTGCACATATGATTTAAACATTATACCCTTTGTGTATGTATTCATCATTCATTCTTATAGGTTGTACATATTAGTTTAGGTTTGTACATTACGAGGAATTATTGTACATTTCAAGAATATTTCGTACATAGTGGAAGCGGTAAAGCAGAGTAAAGCGGGAGAGTAAATAACATTCTTGATGAATTCAAATTAGCTTAACACAATATTTATAGGTAACATTTTACATTAACAAACCGATCTAACATACTAATAATAATAATACCGTTTCTACTAATACAAACTAAATGCTTTTTTAAAAACAAATTAACATGGACAGAAAAACAAAAAAGTCCTTCTCAAAATGGAAGCCTACGCCCAAGCATCTCTGTTGGCCTTTCCAAACTGCGAATTATCGAAAAGTGGGTAGCAAATCCATACTCCACATCATTTACGTGCAAATGACGGAACACTCATTCTTCATATCATAAATAACAAATAATCCAGCCGGTTCAAGGCGGAACATTATTCATTCATTGGAATCCTTCATCAATCATTGGATGAATCCCCATGTAAGGACCGCCGTTTATGTGATGGAAATCGGCGGCAAATGTGTACTTTCTCCATGATGCATGAACCTTGTATTCATGCATGATCCAGATTTTCATTGCCACGAACGATATAGCCAGAGAGGAATATACCACCAATCTGTTCTCATCAATCGCCCCAAACTCTATCTTTGATGAATGTGTGACTTTATTCGGTAAACTAATGAAATCAAAGGTTTCATCTTTACAACAAACCGGTAATCCCAAAATATATGCTAAAATTGGAAACCAACCGGTGAATGTTTCTGAAGCATAACAAGATGGTTTCCAAACAGGGAAATCGAGTTGTAGGGACCTACATTATACCACCTATTTTGAGAAATTGAAAAAACCTTACACTCTGCCTCGAGACTCCTAGTATCAAACATTGCTACCCTCGAGAATCTTATAATCATGATTTCTTTCATCATACCCAGGACCATAATAAACATATGCAGATTTCGAGTTAGTAGGGAACTCAATCAAGGTATTAGGTATCGTGACCATATCCCCATTAATAGGATTTTTCACAAAGAACTCATCCCTTATACTGCAAAAAGGACTAACCCATTACGGTGGCAAGATAGTAGTATTCTCTGTCTCCATCCATCAGTGTCCTTGTGTTGATCGTTAATCCAGTGGCGAGGGCTCGTAGGAAAGAGGACAAAACCCCAACTCCTGTTGAATTAGAAAGCAAATGCGGTTCTTCCTCCTCATTTGCAACCGATCTTGTTCCCTTTGAAAATATCGGTTTTCGATTCTCGACTTCCATGCTTTGTTGATAAGCTTCAGTTTCGTTAATGGTTTGGAATTTATCCTCGATATTATATCAGCCATGATTTCGTCTGCAGGAAGGCAGTTCCTCCCAAAGTTGGTCTGGTTCCATAATCGCGCTCTTGATTGAATCGGCCATGGGATTTTTACATACATTTTTTGGAAAGTATAATCTGTGTAATTAAGGAGTTGTTGGCACTAGTCTTTTATAGAAAGGAAAATGGAGGGAATAAATGGAAACCATTGACGATTAGAAGATGGCAAACGACGAGAAAATATGTGTTTTTCATAGGTTACGAGATAACCAATTTAGAGTGTGAATTATCTATTGACGTGACTCTTCCAGATTGTACATCGTTTAATTCCTTTTTTAATTTTTTTAAAAATAATTCTTCAATTTTTGTCGGAATTAATGCGAAATTACTAATTAAATAAACGTCTTTTTTAAACTAATATTATTTTTATTCTTAGATATTTTTTTATTGATTTTAAACAATATACTTCTTACTAATTTTTTCAAAAGTTTATGTGCAAGTATAATATGAAAATTTAAGAAGTCCAGATTGTTTTGCATATATTATTAAACTTATCTTAATTATGTTATATTTTTAAAAAGTAAAAACTTCATTAGTATTTCTGAATTAATTTTTTTATTTGTTAATTTAAATATTTTAGTATAACGATTTTTAATAAATAGAATATTCCAGTAAATAAACATGTATTTTTCCAATTTTTATAACGACAAATAGACAAATTTAATGTTGATTTTAACCACATGTGAAGTACATCACTTTTTATTGGGAATGTGGAAAAAGGAATAGATCTATTTCTCCACGTCTATTACAATAATTATCAACCCAAATTGGAATATGTTAAGTATTACATTAATCATGGTTTGGAAATTAAATGTTTAATATTATCGGTGAAGTAATTTAAGTTTGCACATAAGTTGTTATGAATGTACAATCTTGTATACTATTATATTTTATATTAAAATAGTGCACATAAATAAAATATATTATATGAACATTTTATATAACCGTTACAAAAAATTATCATATATTATTAAAATACCTTAATTATGTTATATTTTTAAAAGTAAAAACTTCATTAGTATTTCTGAATTAATTTTTTTATTTATTAATTTAAATATTTCGATATAACGATTTTTAATAAATAGAATATTCCAGGTAAATAAATATGTATTTTTCCATTTTTTATAATAGCAAATAGACAAATTTAATGTTGATTTAACCACATGTGAAGTACATCACTTTTTATTGGGAAGGTGGAAAAAGGAATAGATCTATTTCCCCACGTCTATTACAATAATTAACAACCCAAATTGGAATATGTGATGTATTACATTCATACGAGCAGGAAAATTAAATGTTTAATATTAGAGGTGAATTAATTTAAGTTTGCACATAAGTTGTTATAAATGTACAATCTTGTATTCTATTGTATTTTATATAAAAATAATGCACATAAATAAAATATATTATATGAACAGTTTATATAACCGTTACTAAAAAAGCTGAATATACATTTTGTTTGTAAAAATAACATATAGCCGTTACAAATAAATCTATAAATAGACCATTTGTTATAGATCATTTTCATAAACTACATAATTAGAACCATGTCCTCTAGTAGTAATTTTAAATCCGGTGATACCTATATCATGTATCGAAAATCGAGTTTGTCGTGTTTGCTTGTCACCAACTACGATTAAATTGTCGGAAACTTCAAGAAATCCCGGAAGGTTGTTCTATCACCGTGATATACATGGTTGGTCTAATTGGTGCACACCTTCAAATTATCCATCAAACTTACAACAAGAATGCGAAGAGGTAACTTGAGTTTACAAAGGAGGGTGCATGATACCGGTGGGAAATATTACCAAATATCACTTTCCACTTTGTGTTATATTCATATCATGATAATGTCTTGTGTTCTGTTCATGGTAGTTATAATTAAGTTTGTTTTTATGTAAAAATTTATGTTTAAGTTTTAATCATTGATGTGTATTTCAATCTAAAGTATGTGGTTTATTTTTTCTATTTTTACTTAAAATTGAATTTATGTCACTGTTCATAGTGCATAATTGAAAGGCTATGTTCATAATTAACAAATATCTAAAGAAGTTAAATTCTGGAAAGATTATCGTATATGCATAAATAACATTAAAGATAGCGATTAGTTCAAACAAGTTTAATGTGTACATTTCTGAAATACACCAACCAAAAACATCTAAATATTCTATCTAATCATCTATACAATAACGTCATCTGTTGCATCCACTTTTTTCATACTAATCTTCTTCCAAAACTACTGCTGCAAAAATGAAAATTTCAATAAAATTATAATATGAAATTAATATAAATAACCTATCAGGTTGAAAATGGAGCAAAGATTGCGTGCAGTTTGTAATTGCACATGTGTAACGGTCATGCTTCCCAAGTAATTCCATAAAACAGACTTTATTTGTCACTCCTCTTTCTCCATAAGACAATTTTCTTTTTGACCTTGGCCTCCTGGTCTTTTTTTTTTTTTTAATATCGGAGGCAAGACTGGATTTACATCATCTTTGAAGGAAGAACATTCAAACTTCTCGATTATGCGGTATTGGATTAATATTAAACATGTAACACTTACGGTACGTAGCAAAGAAAGAAACATTTTTCAATATGTGAATAAATGAAGAGCAAAATTTGCGTATAATCGCAACCGCATGAGTGCATGGAAATTCACTTATTTGCCACTTTGATAACATGTACAAACTCTTAATTTAAGATCAATCATTACCGAAATATTAGATAATACCTCATACGACCATTTGTACACTGTATTACTTCCCAAGTTTTACATATATCCGATAGCTCCGTCCACCGTTTTTCCTTTTTGCACATAGTACACCGACCCACACCCGCTTCTTGCACGCCTTTCCACATACCAACGACAACACTCCTTACGTATGTATTCCAACATATAATATATAGGAAAACCTCTAGCATGTCTTATCCATGAATTATACGATTCAAAGAAGCATTGGGCGTCATTTCCCCATACCTACGTATATTAGGGCAAAATGAGACCGCCCATTTTTCATAAGGCGAGACTCTCTAACCATTCTTGACTTCCAAACCACCTTCCTTTTTAAAAAGGGCTATCTTTTCATAAAAAACATGTTTGTTCGGAGCATATGCAGATTCCCCAAAAAGGTGCATAGCTTCGATCGAAGTACCTTTAGACCCTCCACCGAAAAACGACCCTTCGATTCGCTATCAAATGATACAAGCAATAGAAATGAACATCTTTGATCAAAGACTTTCGAAAACGCTTGTCATCAAACACGAGTTGCGATCAGGATATGTACACAATTTGTTTCGAATGTACCAAACCATCTCTTAATTTTCTTAAAAACCACTCCCGATTTTCTTCATTTTCGGTGACACAACAGAAATAGCAACAGAAACAAACCTAGAACAAATAATAATGACCAACATTAATACATTTGTATTATTTCATAAAGCGTAAATAATTTAAAATAGTTAAAGATTTTTTACCATTATTTCCATCTTTTGCACTGGCTACAAGCAAGTGTACCACAATGCACGGCCTTTCATAAACGTTCCGTCTATGAACAACATTGACGACAGTATTGAAAACCTTCAATTGAAGCTTTATATGCAATGAATATTCTTTGAAACTCGATTCGTCTGTTCATTCTTTTGAAGCTCTACCAAACTCCTGGATTTGTTCTATTAATTGCTTCACAATACCATCTAAGATTTGCATAAGACTCATTAAATGAGCCATATAGCATAACGTGCCTTTTCAATAGATCGACAAGCATCCATATATTCAATTTCCTTTGAATAATGGGCTTTCATATAATAAATGATATCCTTAGGACCAAGTCTTGGATTGGACTTAAGCGCCTCAAGAACTAAATCTCCAACAATTCTACATCCAAGTTTGATTTTCTTGATTTAACCATTGATCCTACACAATTGTGATCCCAATTTGCATCCACAACAAAGAAGTCATTGCTATTTTTACATCTCTTAGCTTTAATAAACCAAGGGCAACAAAAATCAACCTCACACTTACAAACCGCTGTACATATCCGGAATCATTTCTAATATATTTGAACCTAAAACCCTTTTTAAGCGTGAACTTAACTAGCTCAATTCTAAACTCCACAACACCTCCATAAAAAATACTACCAACCCCATCTTTGAATATATCCTTCCAATGATACGATAAATCTTTTTGACCCTTTTCTATTGGACAAATCTCATAATTTGGTATTCTACACAATCCTGAAAACTCCCGAGCTAATTTTGTTTCTCGAATTGGAATACATAATTGAATGATCTTGAACCAAATTTTCACAATCAAAGTCATCGGCTTCAACAGAAAAGTTTTTTCCCAGTCGGGCATGTTATCTGTGCTAATCTCATTACTAGATGCATGTCTCGAAATAACTTCTACATTAACCACTCTCTGGATGTAAGATTACATATAAGAATCATGTTCTTCAAATCTTCATTAGACCCCAAACAACAGTTCTTAATGCTACCCACCGAGAAACGCACATTAATTTTTATCCAAACACAAATCTTTCCACGTACCTTGAATTTTTGATGTAACATCTTCATATTTGCTATCCTTATTCAATTGTATCGGTTTGCACTCTTCGTTGTAATTCACACTCAAAATGATCAAATCATCCATCGATCCAAAGACAGAACATTCAATAAAATATATATATAGAGTGAAATCAAACAATGATCTCAACGCAATATTTCTTATATTAATGAATTACGAATTTCCCGCTATTTGTTTGAGAAGAATTTGAAATTCAAAACGATCATACTCAGCAATACATATGGAATAAGTATCTATACCTAATTTGAAATTCAAATTTAAAAAGCGAAGAAAATCGGTTTAATGTATATGCAATTTGTCAAACTGGTGACGTCAACCCATGTGCCGCAATTTTTCTTCATCCGTCGACAATGAATAGGGTATAGACGCAGGTGTTGAGCAGAGAACTCACCTTGAAGCAACAAGGGTAAAAGCGTCCCCACAATTTCCAATTTTTGTATCGATTTGAAAGAACAAATAGTAATTGTATTACCTTGTAAAAGCTACGATAATTTGTAGCTTAAAGTAGGGAGCCCTAATTTTTGGGCAAAAGCGTGAATCGAATGCATACGATGAACTCTATATTTACTATTCTTGTCATGCACATTCACTATCATTGACATGCACATACACTGTTATAAGTAAATATGAGAGTGATAATACATGTACATGTACATGTGCATGACAATGATAGTGAATGTCCATAATAGTGATAGTAAAAATAAAATTCATCATATGTACCCGGTTCACACAAGTATTACTCTTTTTTAAAAAAAAATTAACCATCATAATTGTCTTATACTCATTCACATTCTCATTTTCATTGTCACATAAAAACATTCAACTAATTACACCTCCAATCAAACAATTATGAACAACTCTCGTGCAACGTATAATTCAAATACAATATATATATTTTTAAATAGTATTATTTTCATGTTGCACTAAATACATATAAAAATTTGTCCACAATTTATATAATATCAGAATTATAATCTTACTTTTTTTTTTTTTTGAAACGAAAATTATAATCTTACTTAAATAATTTCTCTTCCATTACTAAACATTTATTTTTATAGGTTACGGCTAATGATGTTTAGTAATGAAAAAAATATTAAAGGATAATAGTTGGGGTGATTAAAAGATAAAGTGAATTCACTTTTCAATATGGATCAAATTTGATTATGAAACTTGATTTATATTAAAAAAACACTCGATTCAAATGATCAAATGATCTCACAATACAACATGAATATGCACTAAACCAAAAATAGGAACCCAAAGAGTGGCCCAAAAGGGGAAAAGAAAGGCATACATACATGAAGCAAAGGTATGCCCAGTCCTTCTATAAGATTAATGAATTCTTCATTTCAGATTTAGAAAATTTTCAAATTTTAGGTGTTCTTTTTTAATTTAGGGGGTGCTTGATTGAAAATTCTTCAATGGCAATTGAAATGAGAATTAATATAAGATAATTGTTTGAAAATTCTTCAATGGCAATTGAAATGAATTAATATAAGACAATTGTAATGTTTAATGAGAATAAAAAATAGTTAATGACATTATTTTTCCTTCTAAATAAGGTAATCATCACCCATCATGATTAAACTCTTTCCCCATCTACAATCATTTTTCCTCAATCATTCCCCTCCATCACCAATAACTAACTTCTTTTGTCTCATTTTTTTCAAAATTGGAGCACAACACCAATGATGTAACCAATATGAAGACATTCTTTCCTCCAATAAATTTAGGGGCATAGGGAAAAAAGTCAATTTCATTCTCATTCCCATTGAAGATCTCATAATAAGTGCCTCTTAATATATCTCATTCGCTCACATTCATACTCTATTTAATTACAAAATCTAACATTGGGGAAAATAAGCTGAACAAAAGTAGTTTTATCCTTTATTTGTAATCACTCTCATTAAATTAGGGAGGGTAACAGGGTGAGTTAATAACGGGTTTGGTCCATTCTAACTTATATTTCGTAAATACATTAAATTAAACTGAAGATATATGCTAAGCCCTGGAATTGATCTAATTGTGAGGGATTGAGAATTAGGAGTGTAATGTTCTACAAGTATCAGATTCGAAATTCATTGGATGCGCGAGCAATTCATGAGACGAACCACGAAAAGACTCGCTCCTGCTGCACACCTCTATCTTTAGGCCCCCTTTGGTAAGCCTTATAAATTATAGAGTCGATAAATATTCCATCTAATTTGCCAAGATTATAATTACAATTAGTCGGTTCGGCTTGTTTGGTTTTCACACGGTATAAGGTGAAATAACAGATTTATGTGTGCAAACTATGCAGTAAATTTCGATCAATATGACTATTTTGACCCTTTTATTCTCCCACCTAACCTTGTGGGATGTAATTGGGGTATTGAGGATATTTTCTGAAGAAAAGTACGGTTACCTTGCAGTTGAGATTCATAATCTCTCCAATTTGGGCTGATTACTTTTATGAAGGTGAACAGGGATTAGTAATGGGCCTTGATGCTGTAATGGGCTTGCAAGATATGCACCAAAGCACACATACGGTCCGATAATTAAGCAATGGCCCAGGTTATTGTCACCACCATAATTGGTAAACACACCATCCAAAATTTTTGACAAAAATTACACATAGAAAGACTATATTGCCCTTTCATTAATTTAAATGAATTAAACATATTTGTCACAGTAAATTAACTACACTACCGAGTTTCATCGAGTTACCACCAAATCACCGAGTCAATGACGAATCACGGTGAGTCAAAATAATAAGTTTCATTTCAAATATTTTGAAAAATACACAAATATCCTAAGAAAAATTCTAAAATAAATAAAAATAAACAAACCATATACATTCGAAAATCAAATTCGAAAACCGATCAATATTTCGAAAAAATCGAAAAACAGCTTATATTTTTGAAATTTTTTTATGAACAAACCACATGAATTTAAAAATTAAAAATGTTAATCGATTTTTTTCCGAACAAGAACACATATTTCGGAAAAAATTTGAAAAATAGTTATATTTTGAAATTTTTTCCGAAAAAACCACATGAAATCGAAAAAATGATAAAAAAATGTTAATCGATTTTTTTTTTCGAACAAGAACATATATTTCGGGGAAAAAAATCCAATAATTGAGCAGATTGATTTTTGAATAAGAAAACAAATTTAAAATCGATTCCTTTGAATAAAAACAAAGATTCAAATTAGAAAGAAAGCATAAGGAAAACGTAAAAAAATGTTTATCATATTTTTTCAATAAATATAGAAAAAACAAAAAAACAAACTGAAGAACGACTCGGGCGACGAAGGACGGAGAAGACGCAGCGTGGCGAGAAGACGACGTGGCGAGAAGACGACGCGGCGGAGAAGAAGAAGAGGGCGGCGGCGGGAGGAGGAGGGCACGGAGGAGTGGCGGGAGGAGAAAGAGATTGCGGCGTGAAAGAGGAGAAGAGGAGGCTCCGCAGAGGAGGCGGAACGGGCGGTGGCGCAAAGAGTGAGATGCGCAGAGAAGACGACGCGGAAAGAGGCGCAAAGTGCGTGATATGTTATGGAAGAATTAGGGTTTTGTTTTGTATAAGGGCATAATTGGTAAACTAGACATGGTGTGTTTAACAAATAATTTAAAGTGGGTGGTGTTTTCATCCGTGTTTTTACCAATTATGGTGGTGTCACATGACCCTTAAGTAATCTCATGTTTATCTAGACTACCAAATGGCCCCTTAGGATAAATGTTGGATATAACTTAACAAACTAATCATATTACTTTTTTTTAACCTCTAAAGAATCATATTGGAATTTGATATGAGATGAATTATAATTATAATGATGACACATATCACTAAAATCATCTTCAAGCCGAGCTCAAATTATCACCTCCACTAAAATCAGACTTCATTCTAAACTTGCAAAAAGCAAGCCCCTCACATTATTATAAATCAGGAGAGGAAATTTCAGCCAAGATAATCTGCTTAGCATTACCAAATATAATAAAATTCATTACAAAACACAATATATGGGTGCATAAAACTAGTCATAACAACACTAGTTTCCTCCTAAATCAACTCTGAATGAGGAGGAAACTAAGTATTTATCTTCAGCAAAACACTGGACTGGATTCACAAACCACAGAGATTGAGGTTATCTCAAATCCTTACTCTTTTTACGTCATTTTCAGGGACGCTGGCATCATTTCCGTTGCGACCAACTGTTGCCTCAGATTGCCCCTGAACCTGCATGGCAAGTAGAATCAGTGGCTTTCATTCTGGACAATTTTTGTACAGTTTCCCAAGTGTAGAAGCAGGGTGATCGTGGCACGAACTTACATTTTCATTTGGGACGACTGCGTATCTTTGAGTAGGCGATACCCAGCTTTTGTCTGGTAATGAAAATCAGAAACATGTCATAATATGTAATGAAAACTGAAAGTATTCGGATCAATGGGAAAAAACAGCAAGGAAAACCTGATGATATGTCGACTTTGGAGGCCTCTATGTGTTGTCCGCTTGATCCATCCGTGCTTAATAACTCTATAATCTTGGGAACGCTTTCTGCAAGAGGATGACATAATATCGCGTTTTAGTGATTTTGAGATGAATAGCCTATAAAATCGAGACATTTTTGAAATTCATAAGCTATAAAGTAGTACTTTGTATGCTAAAAGGTACTCCCTCCGTCCCGGAAAAGATTTCATATGTAGGTGGGCACACACTTTAAGAAAAAGAGTAATGATTGAAGTTTTGGGGATACATTTGTAAACGTTTATGTATAAAGTAAAAACTTTATTGGGATATGTGTATGTGAAAGTAAAAGTAATGACATTTGTGTAAATTAGTGAAAATTGTGAGGGTGGAGTTTATAAAAAGTTTTCCATTTTAAGGGTGTGAAACTTATATTGGGACAGACGAAAAGGAAAGTGTGAAAGCTTTTATGGGACGGAGGGAATACTACTTTAATAAAGAGTTCGCATGAACCTGATTCACATGTGACCTACTGGCATATACATTACCTGTCAACAGAGTCGCCGTGGCCAAGCTGACCATTTGTGCCCCTTCCCCATGAAAACACGTTTTGTCTATCCGTGACAGCCAGTGTATGGCGCCAACCACATGAAATGTTCACTACTTTCTACAAAGCGAAAAACCACATTAGAATTTCGTCAACTGCTCGGGAAGGGTATGTTTGTTTCGAAATGTAGTAGGATTTGGAAAAACATGATTGAGAAATCTTGCTTTGCTAATTCGGAAAAAAAAAAAAAAGAAAACGCGTACCTGATCAGGCAAAAATTTCACTTGCACCGGTGAGCAATGATCCACATTGTCACCAACACCAACTTGTCCAAACTTTAGATTTTAAATTTATAAATCAGTTCTATTGATGAAAAACATAACAATGTAATGAAAGCAGCAATTATGTAATGAACCTTATTCCAGCCCCAGCCATAGAGTTGGCCTTCGCTTGTCACCGCCATTGTATGTCTCCAACCACCTGAAATCTGCGAAGAAACGAGCATTAAAACTTCTATCATTGTTTTCTTCACCAACGGAACATGCGACTCGAAAATAAGTATTACTTGGGAGATACGAGTTCCACCCAACGCTTCCAGCTTATGAGGAATAAGGTGGTCTTGAAATCCCCATGTCCTAGTTGCCCGTATTTGCTCCACCCGTAAGTATACAAACTGCCTGAATCAGATATAGATATTGTATGCCGCCATCCACATGCTACGAGGACCATCTTTTCTCCCTAAATCAACGGTTATCAAGAAAATAAAAACGAAAACTTTAAATAAATGATGAGATTCTGTTCTTCTGCTCAAGAAAAACCACATTGATCAGTGGATACATACCTCAACAGTTGAAACTTTTCCGGGCACTAAGCGGTCGTCTCTGTCGCCTAATCCCAAATTACCATATCGCCCCCAGCCCCAACCATAAAGCTCACCATCTTCTGTTACAGCAGCTGTATGTTCAGCCCCAGCAGCAACCATTTTCACCGATATCCCCTACGAAAAGGCACGAGAGGTTCATGCACATCAACTCATTTAATTAACAGATTACATTTATCCATATGCTATGATCTGACAAACATTTGATACCTTAAAAGCTTCAATCTTTCGGGGTACAAGAGAATCCTCTGTGGTTCCGAGTCCTAGTTGACCGTTCTGATTCCGTCCCCAACTTCAACCGAACAGAAGCAACATTGATCAGAGAGTAAAATAGAAAGTGAAAGGAGACGGGATTACAACAATTCGACCAACCTTTGAACCTCACCATCCATAGTGACTGCCAAGCAATGGCTATCACCACACGCGATTTGCTTTATCCTCAGACCTTGTAAAACTTTGATTGGTTGAGGAGAAAACAGATCACTAGAATTTCCATGTCCAAGCCTCCCAAAATCACCCCTGCAAAGTATTCATTTTAGGCAAATACTTTATGCACCAATTGAACATGCAATTCTAAATAGTATCAGTTGTTTTATTAAAATGTATTAGTTGGTCAGTTTTAATTGTTTTCACTGCCAGTTGCTCACTCTTCATTTTATGACAAACAGAATCATACTCTTTCAAGATCATTTAACCAAAGCTATCCTATTATACTAGCGATGTATACATACGATATTTATATATAAATACAGCAAATTCTACAATAGACATACCATCCCCAGCTGTACACTTGAACTTGTGATTCAGAATATGCAGTTGTATGATCTGCTCCACAAGTAACAGAAACTATTTCTTGATCATCCAATACACTCAGTTTAGTAGGCAAAAACCGATCCTCCGCGTCTCCATGGCCTAATTGTCCATCTTCTCCCCTTCCCCATGAGCAAACAACATTACCAGCTGCATATATGATCCACATACAAAATCAATCTCATTATTGCCAAATCTTTTTTGCAAGTTAAAACAATCGTCTCAGCAACTATAATGTCCAGCAAAGTTCATCATCTACACATAATTGGATTAAAATGGAGTAACATCTCTCTTCCATTCAAATTTTGCAAGAATTCATCTTCTAATCTCTGATATTTGAAAGCTTATAATAAATACTGCCTCCGTCTCTTTCTAAACTTCTCCGTTGTCCATTTCTGTCGTCCCAAGCAAAACCTCTCATTTCTTTAAATGGAAAGCTGCATCCCCACACCCGTAAACAATTCTCCCTAAAGTTGAATTCTATTACAACAATTGTCGCACAATTCTCCATAAAGTTACGCATATGAGCGTCTTTTAACATATTTCAACCCGCCACTACATATTTTATATTCCCTCCGTCCACTAAAGGTATGCTCACACTATTTTTTCAATATTTTTTTCTTCACCATGCATCACTTTAATTTTTTACATGATATTGACTTTACATTCATAAACAACCACTTAACTAATAAATGGATCATACAATACCCCAAAATACTCTTACTTTATCCACGTTTTTTAAAATCTGTCAAACTCAAACGACTATACTTTTCGTGGGCGAATAGAGTATTGTATTCTTTAATTTCCGTGAAAAAATTAAATGAGAAGCTTGGAAGGGAACGGAGGAGGGAGTGTTAGTTTTTTTAGTTCAGAATTTACATTAATTCAAAACTTTAACATAGCCTTCTTATAAATCAAAATTTCTTGAAAACCCACAAACATTGACTATCAGTATAATTAAAAATGCTCTCAAGACAGGGAATTATCCTTGGTAATAAATTATAAATCAGGGCGTAAGAATATCAACTTCGAAATTACACTTATGCCCTCTATTAAATTCGCAAGCAACGTGGATCAATGTAGTCCATGCAAATAAATGACTTCCATCTCCCAACCAACTTCACCACAGTAAATTTGGAAAAGAAAAATTACCCATATGGAAAAAACAATTGGAAACCGATCAAGATTGGAACGCATTGACAGTCATATCTGCATAGTGTGAACATATACATACACTAAAGATACAGTAGAGAGACTTACAGAGAAGAGCAACAGAATGGCTGGCACCTGCAGAAATAATGAGCACTCTGCGAATAGGCCCAGAAACAATTTCACTCCCACTACTGCTGCTACTATGTGTTACCCCTCTTTCCGCCATCTAAATCGTCTTCTTTTTGTATAAACAAGAAATAAGTTTGATTTTCTTTTATTTTGATTATGTGGGGAGAGAGAAAGTCCAAAAGTCAAAAGAGGGAAAATGGGGAGATATTTTGCAAGTATCAAGTGATGAGAGATGGTTAGATGTGAGAGAAAACAGAGGAGGGGCAGAGGTTATTTATAGTGATAGGGATGAAGGCATGTGCTATGCTGAGCAGCTACTAGAAATCTCTACCCATTAATCTCACTCTTTGTACTAACCCTCTATCCCGGAAAAGTTTTTATATATAAGAAGATAGAAAAAATAATAATAATAATTGAGGTTTTAAGAGTAATTTATAAATTTTTATGTATAAAGTAAAACAATTTTATTGAATTATATGTATGTGAGAGTAAAAAGTTATGACATTTGTGTAAATTAGTAAAAATTGTGAGGGTGAAGCTTATTTTTTATTTTAAGGGTGTAAAACTTATAATGGAGCGGACGAAAAAAAAATATGAAAATTTTTATGGGATGGAGAGAATATCTTTTATTTTCATTTTTATTAGAGGGTGTTGCCTTGAATACGAAATGATATAAAAATTAAGCTATAAATTGCTACTCATTATGACCTTCTAATTTAAGGACCATGTGATGTGAGGTCATTTTAAACATCATAAAAATAATATGATGAGTAAATTTTGCACCTTCTTACAATGTGATGTGAGGTCATTTTAAACATCATTAAAAAAACTATAAAATAGTATTGCAAATGCATTTATTTACATAGGAACATTCCATTAAATATGTTCTTGGGAGGTTAAAATTTTTGCACTGGACCTCTCGGAAAAATGGAGCTCTCCGAACGGAAATAACTTCGTGACCTGAAAAAAATCCGTGGGGAAGGTGCCCAACATTGGGCCTCCGACATTCAAGTCAATGGAGGAGTTTTAGTTTCTGAAGAAGATGATTGAAAGTATCGGTTTGAGAATAGGATTTGTTGTGATTCGGTAGAGATTAAGTCTAACACACACTCAAACCAGATTGATGACGAGGAATTATAAAGACGAAATCAAGACAATGATCGAGTAATAAAGTGATTCAAAACTATAATGAAAACAAGATTCAAAGATTTACGTGGTTCGATCCTCAATGATCTACATCTACGAGAGTTTTTTTGATATTTTTATTAATCTTGAAATCACCGAAGATACACAAATGAGTATACACCTAGAGTTATGACATGAAAATTCCTCACACATTCTCTACACACTACACTCTTACGCTTAGTAGACTTCAAACTCGTCTACCAAGACTACGAATAAAATGATTGAGTAAGGTTGAGAGGTAATCGCACTCGACTCAAAATGATTCGGTTACAAACTCAAGGCTCAATGTGCAGCCTCCAATCACGACTTTTAAGTGCAAGAAGATTTTAGACTCCTCCTATCAAAATTTAGGAGCCGACAAAGTACACACCAAAAACACAACCTCCGGGAGTGGATCTCCAACTCGATTATTGTGCTAAAAAGAGTAAAAACATACCTATTAAGTGGCTTTTTTAGTGTCAATGTTTGTTGCATAATCAGCACCAACAAAACCAACTAGAGGAGCACTTTCTTCTATCATCTTGGAACTTCAACCCCTTATTTATCAAACATTTAGATACCTCACACTTCGGTGCCTCCGGTTGGCCTTCCAGGATAATTTATGTATCTACTAACTACACACATGACATGTGTTAGATCTGGTCTACAACATATCATAGCATAAATCAATGAGCCAATTGCACTTTGGCATATGAAACTTTATTCATTTGAGACTTTTCTTCCTCGATTCAGGGACCACTGTTGCATTGAAAACTTTGATGTTGTCACAATGGAGTTGAGACACCTTTAGATTGATTCATCTTAAATCTTACTAAGACTTTCTCCGGATAAGTTGCTTGAGACAATCTTAGAATACTCGCTTTCCTTTCTCCGATCTTCATCCCTAAGATCATCTTGGTTTCACCAAGATCCTTCATATCAAACACTCACCCAAAGAAATCTTTTCACAACTTCAATCTCTGCTCTTGAATGATTTGTAGCTTTTCGACAAGCGGTATTAAGACCAATCAAGAATATCGAACCCAAGGGAATTAGTATGCACGTGAGGCCCTAAGAATACAAGTTCTCGATGACTATTGTTGCAAAGCGGGTTTGGAAATAAAAACACAACCAAATGATAGAAATAAACTCAAACACAACAAAGAGGCAAAAGATCGAACACTTAGAAGGCAAGCACAAACACAACAATAAATGGGGATTTGGGTGCTAGGGTTAACATCCATCAAGGAATCAATTATCAACAAACTACAATTGCATCAAATTGCAAATCAACTAAGATAGAAAGCATAAAACCATCATGAAATTAATCACTCCATTAATAACACAATGTCTAATGTGAGTATCCTTAGTGCAACTAATCTCTCGATTATGAAGCACCCAATCCATACATTCATACACAATTATAACCCGATTAATCCCGGATCACATTAGCTCAACTCTCGCCTATTGCTAGGGTGATCAAATATTAATCTAAAGAGATAACTATGCATGAAGCACAATGAAAATCACAATTAGGCAACAATCTACTCAATTGATCTCCAATCATCAACAATCATAGCATAGGCAATCAAATCATCCTAAATTTCAATTAACCCAAGCACAAGAGAGTTAGCCCATGGTGCCAAGAGCAAAATCCATGGGAAGATCTAATTGATCAAACACAAAGCAAATCACAATAATAAGAAATTGAAAAGAGATAAGAGGAAGAATATCATCAATTGACTTGAAACAACAACAATAGGAATGCTTGAGTCTTCAATACACTTCTCCAAATGAAATACAAGCTTGAATTGAGTAACAACTCTATCAAATGCTAATCTAAAGCTAATCTAATCAACAACACTTGAAATCAAAATCTAAATCTAACACTCTACTCTACCTACAAGGAGAAATTGGCTTGTGGCCTAAGAAATCGCCTCAAAACCGCTAATAAGCTGCTCTATGGAAAGTTATGGAAGTTATGCTCTGCTTTCTGCATTAAATAGACGAATTATCTGAAAAATTCTCTCCCTCGAGTCGAGGCTGCCCGTTTTGCCAATCCCTCGACTCGAGGCTCAGCCTCGAGTCGAGGCTACCTCCTTTACCGAATTTCATCCGGTAATCTTCACCCTCAAGTCAAGGCGGCTGGACCTCGACCGCAGGTCGAGTCCAGTGGTATTTTCTCGACTCGGGCTCCGCCTCCGACCCCGTTTTTGTCCGTCTTGATCGTCTCTTCATCCTAAGAATGCCGGTACTCTCGATTTGGCCAAATTCCACCGATTTACCCGTAAAACGGACGAAAAACATCAAATATTCATCAAGTAATACTTTTTAAGCAAAAGAGTGATACTCTACACATTTATGCACAAAATCTAACACTTTCGATCATTTTTGCACTAAAATACACCTCAAAATCATGCATCAATTCACTTCAATCACTGAATTACTAGCAATTTACATATCATCAACATATAATAGCAAATACGTGTCGGATTATCATCTCTTTTGAAGTGCCACGCCCAATTTTTAAAAATATAAATTTTTTAAAATAATTAATAATTTTAAAATAAAAGACGTGAACAAAATATTTAATTTCAATAAAGGGCTATATATATATATATATATATATATATATATATATATATATTTATTTGACAATAAAATTATTTTGACAGACAATGAACACTTAAAAATTAAATGACCAATAAAAAATAATTTAATTTAAAATATCAATAAAACAAAAATAAATTCATCTCATTAAACATCACTACGTAAAATTTGGTAACAAAATAAATTAGTTTGATTTTTTTGTTTTGTAAATATTAGCAAATTAAAATAATGACATCCACCGCCTCTCCTCGTCATCGCCTCCTCAACCCGAAAATATTAAAATTGTATGGTATGAGCAAACCACTAGCTCAGTGTGATTCTCTTGTCAAGACTAAATATAACATGCAAATAAAATGCACAACCACAAACAATTATAAAATTCACATATTGACACATATAAAATTCTTATCATGTAAATTAATAAATTATGTTTCACGGTTTTCCCAAGGATATATTTTAAATCCCACTGGGTCCCCCACAAAGACCTCTTTTCAATCTCGGGTTCTTTTGTTGTCACGGTTTTTCAAGGATCTCTTTTAAATTCCACTAGGTCCCCAACGAAGACCTCTTTTCAGCCTCGTGTTCTTTTCTTGTGCATGTCTTTCATAAATTTCTTGTTAATAATATCATTCACTTTTCATAACATGTTGCAAATAAAAAATTTATTCACACAAAATATTCAATAAAGGTAAGTAAACCACGCCTTAAATCTTGATCAAAGTTGTAGTATAATATGTATTTCCATCGATCGATTAACTTAATTATCACGTTGAAGGCTCTAAGTCTACGATGAAATTAATATTTTGTTGGGATCGTATTCGTGGTTTTAGGATTCACGAATTGATATTGTATTTATAGAAAAAAATAATAGATTTCTTGGAAAGAAAGATTGAGATTTATATTTCCAATAAATATCTCAGAGATAGAAATAAATCTAATAATAAATTTTTGAGATTTAAAATTTTTTAAAAAATAAGAGATCTAAAAGAATATTTAAATTTAATAGTTATCCTTATAATTTTGGACTAGAATATGTTAGTATATCTATATAATTATTAATTTTATTTATTACTATATATAAATAATAATTTATTTTAAATTTTCAGGATGTTACATAAAGTATATACAACTGTCATACTTGCTCCTTGAGAAATTGGTTGACAACATATAGTCATCAAATCTCAAGTACCATTGTCTTGGTTTTGCTTCAATTTGTAGAGAGACTTTCTAAAGTAAACATGCTTTAGAATCTCTCTATAACACAGACAGAACCTTTTGGAATTTTCATAAAACTTCTCTCCTTTAATTCTCCTTGCAAGAAAGTTGTAATAACATCTATCCGATGTAGTTCCAAGTTAAAATGAGCAACAAGAGCTAACAAGATTATGATAGAACTGTGATTTATAACAGGTGAGAAGATTTCTGTAAAGCCCATCCATTCTCTTTGAGTAAATCCTCTAGCCACTAGCCTTACTTTGTATTTGATGCCGGGGACGGATCCAGGATTTTGTCTTAAGGGGGACGAAGAGAAAGGGGAGAAAAATTTAATAATTCAAAGGGGGCGAAATGATAAAATATTACGAATTTAAGGTATAAATAAAAAAATTTCATACATATAGTAAAAAAATTTTAAATCTAAGGGAGGCGACCACACCCCCACGCCCTAAATCCGTCCCCGTGATGCCTCCACTCTTTGTTGCCTTAGGTTTCTTCATAAAATTCAACTTACATCCTACTAGCTCCTGATTTCTATGTTTGTCAACTATCATCCAAATTTCATTCTTGTTTAATGATAATAGTTCTTCTTGCATGGCTATAAATCACTTTTCTTTCTCAACAGGTTTATAGCCTCAGAGGTCCTTGGCTCAAAGGGACTCCACCTCAAGAGAGTACACAAAGCAAATGACACCATATTATTTTTTCTCTTAAATTTTATTTTCATTAATAAGTTCTATCAACATAAGGATAATGTAAAATTAAACGATACAAAAATATTTGTCTTAATTTGAACTAAACTAAGTATAAACAATAAAAAAATATATATTCATGGTAAGAAAACTCATATATTTATATATAAAGTAGATTTTATATGACTATAGTTCACTATTCAATTTCATTAACCACAATTTAATACTTTTTATCAAATGATACTTTAATTTTTTTTTTATTAATCGACACTTTAAACTTAAGAAAAATTAAGTTTTAATAATCATGAATCTGTTGTGAAAAACTTAAAGAATCAAATATTTGACCAAGAGTATTAAATCTCATCAAGAGTACAAGAATGAGGATCAATGTTATCATATTATTTTTTATGAGTATCAAGAATAATTAATTTTTACTATATATAATAATGTATATATCCATACTATAAATACATAATTTTTTATTAGTATTATTAATTATTAATGTGTGATTTTTAGTATTGCATGACAAATTAATTTGAGAATTATTACCATTTAGTACAAATTAACATAGTCAAATTCTTGAAACATACAAATATTGTTCATTAATTCAAGTGGATATAATTTCTAATATTGATTGGACAAAAATAACCTTTACTTGAGTGCCAAGATAGCCTTATTTTATACATTTTCATCACTCAAAGCATTGTAACCTAGTTCCCAATTCCCAAATGCGTCTCCTCACTTCGCGGCCCTAGTTCTCAATTTCCTCCACAAATCTGCAGCCTCGGCGTCGCCACCGGCGCACCGCCCCACCAACAGCGGCCGCCACCCTCGGTTATCGCCGCCACCGCCCAACGCTCGTCGGGGCTTGATATGCGACTACGAGAGTAGCGAGTCCCGACTATGCCCTCACTCGCCCACCGCCGCACCGCTCCGCCTCCGCGCGCGCCGCCGCCCCATCGACTGTACTTCTTGGAATTTCTTTTCTCGTAAAGGATTCATTGAGTACCGAATGTGACCTTACATGTTGTTCAAAATGTTTGTCGGTTTTATTTTTTTCACGTTTTTCTATTTTACTATATGCGTTCCTATAATATTTGCTTATTTTTTCATTCTCTATAATTAATCCTATCATTTCTCTTTCCCCCTCAAACGAAATATATTAAAAAAATTAATTGGTATCTCATATAGTTGTCCAACTGCGGGTAACATTAATTAATCAATGTATTCAAAGGTCTCAACATATTACAGTCTGAATCCAAGTGGAGAAGCTGCATATATTGTTGTAATCTCGGTTCAATTCTTATTATATAAGCAAGCACACAAGTTGTTCGATGAAACGCCTCGAGAGAGGAGTTGAGAAAAAAACACGACAAAGGGAGTGAGGCTTCAATCGTAGCTTTTGATTTCTTTATATATGTGTGTCTAATTTTTTATGAATTACTATTTAAAATGTGTGTATGAAGTTGGTTACTCTTACTTATACTTGGATGTTGTAATTATTCTTTCAATTTTATAGTCTGTTAATCATAGTGAAGTTTTGAGAATGTAGATTGTATTATTGTCCACCTAATCATATGGTTGTTCAATTCCATATTGTTTTAATTTAGTTATACAACTTAGCTATACAATTTTTTAATATGCAATTTTTCCATGTGGTTCAACCAAACATCGCTTGCGTTACAATTAAATTTGTGTGCAATGCAACTAATTATACCAAAGGTGCAATTTTTATGTGATTCAACATAATTTGATTTGTTGTACAACTAATCATATAGTTGTTTTGAGTTGAGTCTGGATTAGATGATTTTTAGAACTCTCTATATTTTTATGCATCCGAAAGTGACTTGTGTTTTTAATAATTAATTGTTGCACTAACTTTATGTCCAATCCATCTATAGTGCACGGTACAACATATTTTTGACTTATTGTGCAACTAATTATATAGTTGTTCAACCCGTCTGCCTCTTTTTTCATTAACTTCATGTCTAAAACAGCTATAGTGTTTATTCAAGTTGCACTGCAGATCTTGTCACATAGCTCAAGGATAATTTTGACTTTTTCATCCAAAAAATTGTATTGGATTGCAATTGCTTTTTGTCATGTATCTTAATGCAATCACACTAGTTAATTTATACCCCTTAGTAACTCGACCCATTAATTTAATAACTATTTTTGGTTGAAATATTTTGTATCTATTTTAATATAATATTTTGTTATTAATGTGTGTAGATACTTTATTAAAACCCTTGTTCACGATTGATAATATTTGTTAGAAATGTATTGAGAAAATATAAAAGAATCAACAAAATTAATGTGTTTCATGTGCTATTCGTAGGCATCATCTTTTTCATATGCCTAAATAAATTAATTCCATTTTCTTTTAATTGAAATATATAAGCCGAAGAGGAGGTCTCTTGTGAAATATTGCATGGTGTAATATCCGTTAAAAATTGAAAATTTTAAATGTTGCGGGTCAAGCTAAAGAACAGTCAAAATAAAAAGAATACGCAGACTTATTCTTCTTCCTCCTCGCTCCACAACTCTCATGGTTGTGCCTGTGTTCCCCAACCACGCATCAAGGCACTTTCAGCACGCAGAAACGCCGACGATACAATGAACTCCGATGAAAAATAATAGCAAAATTCAACTACGAGATCGAATTGAGGGGATACACGCAAAAATACAGTAAAAGAGGAAAAGAGGAGAAGACATGGATGATTTTTTGAAAATTGTCAAATAATTGCTACGGATCTGATCAAAACAATAACAAAATTTATCAACAACATCAAATTGATGTGTGCTACATGTTTTTCTAAAAATCGGAATTAATATCACAAGCTGTTACCCTATTTCGATTTGTTCATATAGCAACACATATTTCTCTATCCAAGAACACATTTGTATTCGTATAGTAACATAATTTTTCATACGGTAACACATCTTTCTCTATATAGTAACACATTTGTATTCATATAGTAACACTCGCGCAAAGGCATAGATAAAATTTCATTCCTGGGTATGTTACTATAAGATCAAATATATGTTACCGTAAGGACAAGTACGTGATACTAAAAGAATAAAATATTTATCCATGTGTTGTCTTGGTTTTGTTAATTAGCAACACATTTTTCTTCATACAATAACACATGTTTGACCTTATAATAAAGCACTTGAGACTCGAGTTTTAATTTTTACTTTTGCACGAGTTTAGTATACATATTTTCCCTTACAATAATACATATTTACCTTAAATCTTATACGTGGGATCAAATAGACCCATGAACTTTTTCTTAACACGAGTTGGTCTCTTGTGGAATGGTTGCATCCATGCACTCGGGTCATTTGGATCCATTTTTAAAAATGGGTCGACATTTAACATATATATATATTACGTAAAATCAAAATTTATTGTGATTTGTGTTTAGCCTAGTGGTACAATATAAGAATTTTATGTTTGATGATGTCGGGTGATCGACCCTTTCATCAAACAATTTTTTTGTTTTTTTATCCTTTAGGTCCCCACTTTCTCTCTCTGCGTCGATTTGCTCTCTACGTCGATTTGCTCGTGTCGATTCTTAATCAATCTGTGACCTCTGCGTCAATCTTCAATATGTCGAGTAACATGGATGATGATTCGAAAATGGTTAGTTCTACAATATTATTTTTCAACAACAATGACCATTTTAGATTTTGATTACAAATGTGAAGTTTAAACCATCTTGGATTTTTCTACTTTTGAAGAAAATATAAGGATGATAATATTGTGTTTCTATATCTGTTTTGATTTTGATTGTTTTTCAAAAATAAATGACTATTTTAGATTTTGATTACAAATGTGAAGTTGAAACCATCTTGGATCATTCTACTTTTGAAGAATATATAAGGATGATAATACCGTGTTTTTATATCTATTTTGATTTTGATTGTTTTTCAACAACAATGACCATTTTAGATTTTGATTACAAATGTGAAGTTGAAACCATCTTGGATCATTTTACTTTTGAAGAATATATAAGGATGATAATACTTGTGTTTCTATATCTGTTTTGATTTTGATTTTCGTTATAATTGAAATTTTAGAATAGTTGAATTCAATATATCAGTTTTAATGATCCTTTTTTTCTATTTATAAATTATAAATGACAATTTTTTTCAATAATAAATAGCACTTTTTAGTTTAATTTAATGACACTTGTTGTTTTTCTTCCTCACATATTTATAGTATTTCATAGTTCTTAGTTATTCTAATTGTGCAAAATAAAAATTTTAAGTTTGAGGTGAATGGTTCGATTCTTTTTGTGACATCTTTTTCTAGATACAAGGTTGAATATAATTCAACATGTATCTACTAAAATTGAACAAAACAAAGAGACATCTCTCATGGAGAATGAAATTCATGATTTGACTACAATGGTTGATGATTTGAATGCAATGGTAGAAGATGAAATAATCTGAGGAACGCATTGACAACACCAATGAATGTAACAATTTTATTAGTAGCATTTAACTAGTAACGAAAACAATAAAAAGTGGAATCACTTTTCGGTAACAAGTGCTAGCACTTTTATGTAAATGTGCTAGCACTTTTCAGAAACTATTAGTACTTCTATATAAAGTATGAATTTTAACTTTGAGGTGAATGATTCGATTAATTTTTTTCTTTACAAAATTTCGGATACAAGGTTGAGTATAATTCAACATGTGCTAGCACCTTTCAGGAAAGTCTTGTCACTTTTCGAGAAAAAACTATTAGCACTTCTAAATAAATATAAATAGGGACTTTACAATAGAAAGTGCTTGAAACATGTGCTAGCACTTTTTAGAAACAAGTGCTAGCACCTTTCAGAAGAAGTGTTGTCACTTTTCGAAAAAACTATTATCACTTCTAAATAAATATATATGAGACTTTACAATAGGAAGTGCTAGCACTTTTCGTAAACAAGTCTTTGACACTTTTCAGGAAGAAGTGCCGACACTTTTCGGGAAGAAGTGCTAGCACTTTTCAGAAACTATTATCTATATAAATATAAATAGAACTTTCAACAATACTTTCGGTATCGGTAAATTTTAACAACACTTTACTATAAGAATTCCTAGCACTTATTATATTAATTTCTATTTCTTTTAGAGAAAAACATTGAAGATAATGATGATGATGTACGTGGTTCTCTACTAGGCATAACATGAGAAACAAATGAAATAATGTATGAGCTTTATTGTCAACATGCACGTGAAACAGTAATTTAGTGTTCAGAAATCTAGTACACTATACTCTTCAAGCAAGTGTCTGTTGAGCTATCAAAATGTTTGTGTGCTCATGTAGTGGAGAAAATGACAAGGAGTAATTGTTCAAGTACAAAGAAGTCATTTATTACAAGAACAAATTGCAAAGCAATGATGAGAACAAAAGAAATAAAGAAGAAATGTTCGAGGTAGTAAGACATGAAATTGAACATAACCATCCATTGACAAGAACTGAATGGAGCCATCTTCATAGGTCGAAAGGAAGATTACAAATGAAAAGGTAATCGCAATAGAAGATATGACTTCTTACGGAATGAGAGCAACAAAATCGTTTCGTTACTTGGCATATAATCTTTGGAGGCGAAGATAATGTGGGTCATACAATAAGAGACCATATAAATTCTGTAAATAGATGGAAATCAAAAAACATAGAAGGAGGGGATGCAAAGAATACAAATAGACATGATACAAGACCAAGATGAAGAAGAAAGTGACTTTTTTACAAGGTGAGAATGAATGATGAGGGTAAACTAGTACATATCTTTTGGAGAGATTCCATGATGAAGGAAGACTATGATATTTACGTAGAAGTATGGTGTTCGATACTACATATAGAACAAATAAGTATGAGCTAATATGCACTCCGTTTATTGGAGTGAACAACCATTGAAAAAATACAATGTTTGGTTTTGCGTTTATTTCGGATGAAAAGGCGTAAACATTTGAATGGTTGTTCGGTGTGTTCAAGAAATCAATGCAAGGGAAATGTTCTATTACAATTTTCAGCGATCAAGACTTGGCAATAGCAAGTGCAATTGAAAAGGTATGAAAACTTATACCGCATAATAAATATTCTAATATTTTAGCTGTGATTTTGTCTGTTTAAAAAATATTATGAAACATATTATATTTTTTTCTACTTGATATAGGTTTTTCAGAAACAAGACATAGGTTATGTCTTTGGCACTTGCACCAAAATGCAATATCAAGGTTTGAGAAAGCGAAATCGATAGTACATTCAAGAGTATGTTCAACAAATGCTTGTCGGTGTGATAATGACGAAGAATTTGAAAATTGTTGGACAAGTATGATTAATAAATATCAGTTGGAAAATAGTGATTGGTTTAATAGATTATATGGCTTGAAACAAAAATGGTGTACTTGGATTGAGCAAAGGATTCTTTTCAGCTAGAATTCGTTCATCACAAAGAAGTGAAAGCACAAATCATGCAATAGGATTCAATGCAAATCTAACAACAAATTTGACAGAGTTTTATGGAATTTACAAAAACACAATAAAACGTTGGAGAAGAGTTGAACAACAAGATGAATTCAATTGCTCGAGAGCACTTCACGACTCTAGTTTTGAAATCATTTGGAATGATGAGACATGCTTGAGGTATATACACTTACTCTCTTCAAGAAATTTGAAAAAGAATTCATGAAAGGTATTTACTGCTACAAGTAAAATTGTTGAAGAGCACGACACCATAATAATATATATGGTGACATCACCTAAAGGGGTAGCAAAGCAATGAAGTAATTTTTATAGTAGCATGAAGTTAATAACATGTGACTGTTTAGGGTTTGAAGAATTTGGAATGTTGTGTTATCACTCTTTAAGGATTCTTCTTATAAATTCTATTAAAAAATACGAGATGCTTACATAAAAACAGGTAGACAAAAATTGCAAAATCAAAAGTGTGGGACAAGTTTGGGAGAGTGTTGAACATTACGCTAAAAGTGGTAAATCCATACCATGGAGGCATGACATTACAAGGAAATTCTATAACCTTGTATTGAGATCTGAAGATAATGACGAAGCAATAAAAATTATTGAAGAAAGTTTAAAAAGAGACTCGTCGACTATTGATGCATTGTGTTGTGGGTGTTGTGGGGAGAGTGTTAGAATATTGAGCGGTGCAAAATCATCATCAAAGATATTGGACCTGCACGTTCAAAGACAAAAGGTACATGCAAAAGAGCAAAAAGACACTTTGAGATGAGTAAGAAGAAGAAAAGAGAAACGTCAACTTCAGCTCAAGCAAATGAATTTGATTCAAAACCCTAAAACCACATTTATTTTAGATTTTATTTATGCAAGACAATGTTAATTTCTAAGTAGTGTAATATTTTTATTATGATATTTTTACATTAATTTCTTTGGCACTTTTTAGTTATAACATCAAGCACTTTTTATTAATAATAAGTAGCACTTTTCAGTAGAAGTGCTAGCTTTTTCATTAAGAAGTGCTAGCTCATTTCGAAACTAATAGCACATAAATACAAATAACATATTTATAGTTATAACATCTAGCACTTTTTATTAATAATAAGTAGCACTTTACTCTTTAATATTATGACACTTATCATTTTTCTTCCTCCCACAACTAAAGTTTATTTTTTCACAAACTAATGTAAAAAATCATCACAAGAGAGATATTATATTATTATAACATGAACTATTTATTTATAATAAGTGATATTTTTCGATTATAAATATAGCACTTTTTTGCAATAATAAGTACCACTTTTTAATTTCATAGCACTATCACTTTTCTTTCTCCCAAATTATAGCTTATTTTTTTCATAAAATAATATAAAAACCATCACAAGAGTGATATTTCATTGTGTCACTATTCAAGTAATTTTGCTAGCATATTTCAATTACTTTAACACCTAATACTTTTATGTTATTATAACTTATATTTTTATTTATTATAACTTATATTTTTTATTTATTATAAATGATATTTTTCAGTTATAACATTTAGCACTTTTTAGTAATAATTAATAGCACTTTTTAGTAATAATAAATAGCACTTTTTAGTCATAATACGTAGCACTCTCTTGAAGATATAAAATGTGCATCTTAATTAATTCCTCATAACATAGTAAAAATCCCACCGAATTAATGTCTTATAATTTCATGATAAAAAAACTACTGTGTCCTTCATTGTATAAATTGGTAAATCAAGAATACCGATCAAGTAACAAAAAGATCATCATGATAATGAATATTTAACTAATCATAATGTAGGAAATACAAAGTAAATCATCCATTTCTAAAATGTAACTTATATGAATGTATCTCACTTTAGTTTTGCAGGCACAACAAAAAGTTTACATGTCTCTTGCTCCCTTGATCATATCAACAACAAACCTTCTTTTTCCCCTTTACCTTCCTTGCAGCTTTACTCTTCCTTCTTGTCTCTGAGCAATCTAATCAGGTTTATTTTTATAAAAGAGTGTGCTCTTGCAATAAGATACTGATCTACACTGATTTACCTTAGAAAGCAAAATACTAGCACAAAACTCTGTTATCAAAACATGTCTTATTGTGACCTACAATAAAAAATTTATCAATATAAAAACAACAATATAAAAAGGAGATAAAGAAATTATAAAAGAAAAAAATATCTTTGATAAATCCGGTGAATCATAAATAACCCCATTGAAATATTTAAGATGATGCATCAAAAACACACCACAATCATCACTATGCATAAAAAATACCTTTGATAAAGCCAAAATATATGAGATAACACCCAGACAGATACCGAAGGATGTGGAAAGGGCTTTAATGAGATTATTGATCATTAATTCTCACGAGTGGATATGAGATCCAATAGGCATACTGATGCAAAAAGAATGTGCCCTTTGTGGCTTAGAAACTTGGGTGGTTTATGAGGGAATGTAACTCACAAAAACTGAGGTGCTCAAAACCTGCAGCTTGTGCTCTTTAAAAATATCAAAACCAAGCACCCCACGTGTAGTAGCTTCGATCAATGATGGGAGTGCTTCGTATTAACCCAATTGACCGTATGTTATCATTAAATTTAGATCAGAGTGACGTTACACACACTTATTAGTCAAAAAATCAAGATCCACTTAAAAGCACAAGCCCTAAAACCCTTAAATTAAGAATTATAATAAAAAATCGAAATTAACTTCATGAAAACAACAAATTCACTGGAAACTACAAGAGTATGGAAATTTAGTTCAACAACATGTATTAGTATTTAGTATTACAAACAATTCAAAATCAGCAACTTAATCTCAATGCTTAGTGTACTGCCTTTTCTGCCGTTTCAGGGTTCTCGTACTCTACCAGGGCATGAAGCTTCAACAAAACAGGGGAATTAATTAATTAATAATACTTTGAGAAATACTTATCAATGCATTTTTATTTGCTACCTTACCTTATTATTGATAACTACATCACCCTTACATGATCGTGAAGGGTTGTGCACGACCGACACAGAACCGATCATAAGTTTCAGGTGAGAGATCGAGTGTGGTAAAAGTTTCCGAAGGAGAATGCGTTCTTGAGTCAGTAAGCTTTCTCCTCTTTGTGACCTTTAGAAAGTGTTTTTCAGCAACCCGATTCATCATGGAATTCAATGAAACCATTGAAGCCCTTGTTCTGAAAGACCACTTCTTTCAACTCATTCTCTGGCTCCGGCTACCTACCGTGCTTTCCCCTAATTCAATTAATTGAATGTCGCTTGTCAATAAAGATAATTTAAGATAAAGGCTCTTGTGGTAGTGCATAGAAGCTTCACTATTAGATGAGTGAGAAAGAGTTGCCTATGTATACGCCGGAAATGTGGGTGGCGAACCGAGGGCAGCGGCAACGGAGAAGGAAAATGAAGGTAAAAGACTGATGTATGCCACAGATTGAATGTGGGTGTCGGGTTAGGTGAGATGAATTGGTTTGAGGAAAGCTGGTAAGAATACCCGAGTGTATATATGTGGTCACCGCATATGAGACATAGGCTAACACATTTAAATCACTCTTTAAATATTGGGATCAAATAAATCCTCATCTTAATAAAATTACACTCTATTAATAAAAATAAAGTTGTCGAATATTAGAGAGTTATTTGATTCAATACACATAAGATTAGAGATTTATTTGACCATTTTTATTTATATTTTTGCATTTTGGCGATTATTTTTAGACAAATACATATTATTTATTTTATAGTAATACATATTTATCGTTAAAGTAACATATGTGTAACATAATAGCAACACCCACAGGGAGCACGTGAGAGCGAATTTTTTTTTTTGTCCCTCACGAGTTTTTTTTTTGAAATATCCATTGGATCCGACCCTAGGATCCGTGAATTTCATTAAATGGGTTATTTCACGGTGCAAATTTCATATAAGAATTTGTCTAAGCTGAATATTTATGTCCGAATGCAAAGAAAACCGCTATATATTATGTAGCTCTTAATCGGATCATTTATATATAGGTTCAAAAAAAAATTAATAATAAACAAGTTAAAAAAATTTGAACAAAACCAAAAAAATATTTGAATAGATACACAAAAATAATTACTCTTTGTAATTTTCCCTCTGAATCTAACATAAGCTAACTAGCTCATTAATTAATTTTAAATAATTTACACTTTTAACCCTGATAATAAATTGAGTGGTATTTATCATCACACCAAATTTGAGAGTGGAAAATTAAATACGATAAAGAATATAAAACTCAAAGCAAAAACCCGTTAATGTAGTATATTTGATATTGGCGCATATATATTTGATACTCTTCTAATGGGTGAGGCTGCATGAGACGGTTTTATACGAATTTTTGCCAAATAAAATACCTTAATCTTGTATATATGGATATGTTCTTTTTGAATTTTAAAAACTTAGATTTGGATTTTAAAATTTAAAAGCTATTTCATTTGGATTTTAAAATTTGGTTTTTTTAAAGAAAAAAATTCAATTGCAAGAACAAGGTTCAAAAGGGGATGTCTCACCACAAAATTTGGTAGATCAACCCAATCAAAAGAACTCGAAAAAACGAGCAACTCTAGCAAAGGCATGTGCCATAAAATTAGCATTACACCTAACAAAAGCAATAGAAAAATTCAGAGACTCCCATAAAATTAATTTGCATTTTTCGATAGTCTCCAAATGAAGGCAAGCTAATTTCTTTAGAATTTATAGCATTTATTACTATCTTCGCATCTCCATCAATAATCGCATTATCAATTTGCAATCTCTTCAACCACGATAACGCCTCCACAAACCCCATGGTTTTGCCGATATCCGTACTCATTAAGCCTGGTATTGTGATCATTCTAGCTGCCACAAACTGTCCATTCCCATCTCCCAAGAACATACCAAGACCCACCTTACCCTTGTCTTCCAAAATCATTGCATCAACATTAACCTTCAAAGTATCCATCGAAGACTTGTGCCAGGAATTACAGCGAGTGGCCGTGCTCTGATGTTGAGCCAAATTTTGAACCATGTTGAACTCAACACATAATATATCGGCCAAGAATAGAGCTCGAGCTGGGGTATCAAGTTTATTCTCCCAAAATTTCAAATTACGTTGTTTTTCTCACACCTATTACACACCTATAAATGACCTATAAAACTTACACACGTATAAAAAGTTTCTCTCACTCTTATCTTTTTTCTCTCTTCTATATCTCAATTATCTAATCATTACAACCACACTCAAAGAAAATATAATAATATAGCATTATGCACTCTTACATCATAAAGTTAAATCTCACCCTACTCAAAACCCAAAATAAACATAGATTTTAAAAACCCTAGATTTGAAAAACCTCTAGATTTTAAAAATTAATTTTTAAAAGTCACTTAAAACTCAAAAAAAAAAAAAAACATCACCTTAGTGTATCATATAGTTACTATTACTTTTAGTGAACAAACGCAGCTTGTTTTTATTGAATGGCTACAGTAGTTAAACCATAACTAATCATAATTGTTAGGCTAAACCATTATTATTTAATAAAAACAAAAGTAATTGTTTAAAAAATACACTTTAATGGTACAATACATACACTTGATGCACAAATAATTTATTGAAAATACAATTTTCAATGAAGTCTAATCATAAATACCCGTTATAACGGGAACTATTTCCATTTATTATTCATCAATTAAAGACAAATTATATCATTCATCAATTAAAGACAAATTATTGTGTGAAATTGTACATCATGAGATGAGATGAGATGTGATGCGAAATGAATTTAAATTGTATCGATCAAATGTTATGAGATGGTATTATATACATGACGTATGGAGATTAATCTTAATTAAGTAAGTGTACTTTCGTTCACATGCAGCCTAAAAATCCACCCGTTTTTTAGTTTTTTTTTTTTCTGGAATTTTGTGAATATGACACTCAGTTTTCATTTTGATAGAATGTAACTGAATCGAGTAAAATTTTATTGTGTTTGAAATTGAATAATTTATTTTAGAGCTAAACTCAAAGTTATCTATTAAATATATTATTGATTTACAAACCTTTTCAAATTAATTTCTTGGTTATCTAAGAAGCAGACATCCGTTTCTACCTCCACAACCGAGGCTAAATACATGGCGGTGGAAGTTGTTGCTCTCAACTCCTCCGGATTAGTCAATGACTTAGAGATTATAAAATTCAAACATCGGTTGTTCCTATTTACTTGTGATAGTAATAGTGCAATAGCTATGACTTACAATCCTGTTACGCATTCTAGATGTAAGCATATAGACATTAGGCATCATTTCATAAGAGATCATGTGGAGAAAAATGACATTAGGATTGAGAAGATAGCCATTTGAATCACAAAGAAGCGGACATTCTTACGAAACCATTGGCTAAGTGTAGGTTCAAAGAATTATGCTTAGAATTAGGATTACTTGATGCATCTTTATTTGTTTTTTAAATTGTTTGCATCGATAAATGTATTCCTTATTTACGGTCATTTCTTTTCTTTAAATTAATGTCTAGAAAGAATTATCGGACTAGATACGAGTCGAAGGACAATCAGTAGTGATATCATTGATTTCATTTTTAGGAATAATCAAGA
The DNA here is from genome assembly GCA_030762865.1 of Paraleonurus japonicus. NCBI lineage: Eukaryota > Viridiplantae > Streptophyta > Magnoliopsida > Lamiales > Lamiaceae > Paraleonurus > Paraleonurus japonicus. The sequence continues at coordinate 40,109,717 of CM061057.1, read as the reverse complement.
ATCAAGGATTAGTCATATTGACTTTATCGACTTGATGATTACTTATCGACATTCGGTAAATCAGGACTAGGGCACAATAGTCACCTAATTTCTAGAAAGCAGGATGACTATCTCGCACTCTATCCGATCTACCTCGGCTACTAATAGTTTTGATGAGTTTGCTTGCGAGCAATGTATACCAACTTTGTCTCTAAATCTCTTCAATCGAAAACCCTCAACTTTGTTTTTCCTCAAAACTTTTGTTTTCAAATAAAGTTCATAAGTCTGCCTATTTTCAAAATAATCAGTACTTGTGACTAAACCGTGTTTTTCAAAATCGACTAGGAGAAATTTTTTGAAAATACAAGACAAGGTCACTTTGACCAAGTGCGGTATTAATCTAGTCTGAAATAGAAAACCTATTTGCAAAGAAAGGCATCTCATTGCTTACGTCGGGTATACTAATTACTTCGATAAAGCAAGTCTATTAACCGTCTAATCCGTAGGTTAAGCGGTTACTTTTACGCAATTTAAGACGCGTAGAGGCCACGCGCATGAATTGAAGCAATTTTCTCGCTAAACCGTCAATGTTTTACACGCGCTTTTAAATCAACGGTTTAAAATTAAAACTACGAGATCATGCCACGTATCGTCTTCCCAACTTTCCCTCTCTCTCCCCTTCGTTTAAAAACTTACCTTCATCATTTTAAAATTTTACTTTCACATTCCCTGATCGGTTTTTCTTGAAAATTTTCAATCTCTCAAAAATCTTTCAATGGCTTCTTCTTCTTCTCAAACACCAAAACCCCTACTTATATAACCTCCACCAAATCGGATTTCAAAATGATTTCAGTCAAAAACAAACTCAAAGCTGAGATATTTGTAGACTTCGACACAACCGATAACCTAGAATCCAGAGAAATCTTAGGATTATTGGAAGCTTCAAGGTTGCGAGGATTTTGCTCACTCAAATCTCCAGAACAAAGCTGCAGATTTCATTGGAGCAGAGTTCCTTGCCATAAGTGAATTCTGAGAGAATGGTTTCAAAACCAATGTTGAAGGTACTCAACTAGAGTACTCAAAGGAAAATGTTGCAAGGATTCTAGATACCTCGATGGAAGGGGTGAATCCTCCGGCGTATAAGGAGGATGAATGGGACAGTCGTTTGACTTGTTTGCGAGGATTACCTACGAGAGGGGTAAGGAGAGATTTGAAGAAGCATATCTTTGAGGAGGAAGTATACTGCTCATGACAATCGTGACCAAGTTAATCCTAGGAGATCAAAGCTCCCATGATGGAGTGACAAAGTCACGTTTGTGCTTTGTATGAGGGCCATTTTTTATGGAGTACGAGTTGATTGGGTCGATTTGTTGTTTAGAAGGTGAAGGAGGAGAAACCGAGGTTGTTGTATAACCCGGATGGAGGCTGGATGGTTTCATCAAGCTGTGAGCTTGTTTAACAAGATCACGAGTACTAATGGAGGGTGCGAACAAGAGGTTCGAGACAAGGGAAGGATTGAAAAATTATTCTAAGCGAGAAAGGATTGTTGACGAAGAATGAAAGAATTGGTGGATTGCCTGACTACGATGATGAGTCGGATGATGCGAGAAGACAGAGAGAGCAAGAAGCGCCGCATGGGCTAAGAGGCAGGCGGTGAACCTCGATTCCAAGGTGAGGCCTGCTGAGCCTGCAACAAGCTCAACCAGCCGAGGATCCACTGTAATCAAGTAACAGATGAGGAGGCAAAGAACTATAGTGAGGTCCCCGAGGAGGAGGTCGAGGAGGAGGCTTGTCAAAGCCTCGAGAAGAAACCATCTGGCGAGCCGTCTGAAGGCTGCTACCAGCCAGCTTGATCGAGGCGAGGACTCGATGAAGACAATCAATTCATTCTTCGAGAGGAGGTCCTCCAGACATCTGAATCCTCGGGGCGGCTACAGGTGTCAGGACGGAAACCTCAACCTTGCTTCTGAAGAGGTTCGGTCTTTGGAGATTGCGGTGAGGTTGCATGCTTTGGATGTTCCTTCTTCTCCGGCCAAGGAAGCTGCACTCTCTCCCATCCAGGAGGAAGGTACCAATTCATCTCTATCTCTTACTCAATCCCCACACAGCAATGAAGAGGCGTGCCCTGCCGGCACCTCCGAGCCTCTACAACGACCACGGTTGCCCCAAACTATCAGTCCAACTCCCATAGTCCAAATCCAACCTGAATCAACCTCAACCCCATGCTCGAAACCATTCCCACTTCCACTCAACTCCGAAACCACCCCCACCCCCACCATCATCCCACAAATTGAACAACCTACTTCATCTACCCCAACCCCATCTGAAACTCACCCTTCCACTTCTCCAACACAAACCACACCTCCACGCTTTGAGAGATAGACATAACTTCCTATTCCTTCCTGGAGGATATCCGGATGAGCTCACCGGTTCCTCTCCCCCAATTTCGAACCCCACACTCCCACTTCTTCCTCATCCGAATCCTATTAAGAGGATGAGGACGATGTGTATGAGCCCCTCTTGACCCATCTCGTCTATCATAGCTCGGATGGAAAGAAAAATAAAGCAAGCTTTTGAGAAGAAGATGAAAAAGAAGACGAAGACGATGGTGAAAGCGATCATCGAGGCAATGATCTCGAACATGAGGGAAGTAGAGGTAAATCTAACTCAAAAGATTACTTCTATTACTAACTCTGTTCTTGCCGAGAAGGTGAAAGCCTTGGAGGAGGAGGTGCAAGGTGAAGAATCGGGTGACAAATTACAATGCGATAGTGGTGGATTCATTGGCTTTGGACAAGTCGGACTTCGAGGGTGAAATGCAAAGATCTGGAGACAAAGTTGACTACCTTAGGCGATGAAGTGAAAAGGGGAAGAGGAGGTGAAAGAAAGAGAGCAGGCCCTCACAATTTGTTGTGAATGAGACGAGGAACAAAGTTGATACAAAAGTCGGCCAGCCGAGTGGGAGGCAGCCGAGGAGGAAGCTCATATAAAATCCGATGAAATGGCTGCACTTGGTGAGGTCGGCCAATTGGAGGAAGCCTTAAGGGAGGATGAGCAGAGGAGGAAGAAGGAAGAGGAAGACAAGTCCGCCACCGCTTGCAAAAATCAAAGAGTCTGAAAAGCGGCGGTGAGGTGAAAGGAAAGGGAAGGGGAAGCTGGTCGAAGAGTCTGCTCCACAAAAGTGCTAAGTCCCAAGCCCACCTTATGCGAGAAAAGAAAGAGGGAGCCCGACTACTCTAACTGCCCGAGGAATAGATCGGCGGGATCATGAGAGAGCGAGGCATTCTATGGAGAAAGGGAAAGGAAGAAGGCTGAAAAAGAAAAACAAAGGGCTTGAGATGAGGTGGAGTAAGGATGTAAGAAAATGGGAGATGAAAGGCGAGATGAAGCCGACTTCGAGGCCTTATCATCGGACACTCAACCCGCCAAAGGTCGTAGCTGGAAAACTCTTCAAAGAGTACAAGGAGAAGAATACGGGCGCTTGAGATGGATGTATCACTGGTACATTCGAAGGGGTGCGATTCAGACTCAAGACGAGGACACGAGGTGGCACGAGTGGATCGAAAAGGAAGACAAAGATTTTTATTAGAAATTGCTGGTCGAAGCAAATAAATTCTTCAATGCCGATCTTTGTGCCCGGCCTATGAGACAGAGGCAGACCAAGACCAACCACGATGGCTCGATTGACATGAAGCTGGATTAAAGGTATCATTGCCAAAGGTGAAGTAGAGTCTGGGTTGAAAGATGAAGAAGAGCTCAAAAAGCTAAGGAAGTGGGTCTTCACCTAGTTGGCCATTCTGAAGCTAATCGGTGGGGAGTCCGATCATAGGATCATCTTCTTTTCCTTGTCGTTTTATTTTTGATATTTTTGTATCATGTAAATCTTATGTGAATATACATATGTTTGACTTATGAGTTTTGCTTGTCTTATTTTCTTAAAGTTTTTTAAGAAAACTTAAATTTTTTTAAGTATAAATCATCTCGAGAAATTTATCATCTCAGCTTAAATTTTTCAAAATTTTTCTAAGTCTAAAATTTTCTAAGTCCTAAGACTTAAAAGTTTAAAAGACTTAAAAAAATTTTTAAGTGCTTTATGATTTTGAATCGATTAAAGTGAAAATGTGTTCGATATACCTATTTGTTAAATCTTGATTAACTCTAAACTAACTTTATTTGTGAGTGTGTCTCTTTCTTGTAGGTTTTAACTTCATCAAAAGGGAGAAATTGTTAGATCAAGTAAAGTTTTGATGAGTTAAAAGATCAATCGGATGAGCAGACAATTAATAAGAAAAGCTGAGATAAGGTGCTCATACTAGGTGATCAGGACTAGGTCAAGGGGTTAAGTCATTTGGAGATCAAGGCTGAGTCATACGGAGATATGCTCAAGTCTAGTCATCTGCGGGGAGACAATTAAAAAGAACTCAAACGAGGTCAAGACAAGCTGAGTAGGATAAGAAAGACAAGTCTTCACCAAGTCACCGGCAGACGAGTAGAAGAAATCACCGAGGTCAAGAGCGGTTTTCAAGATTAGGTTTGTTAAAGCGGTTTTCGAGTTTGTTAAAACTAACTAACAAACTAACTGTCTTTTCGAGACTTATAAATAGGTCTAGGTTTTATTTTTCAAGACACTTATGCAAATTTGATTTTTCACACCTTTCACTATTGATTTCAATCTCAATTTACAAAGTGTTTTCAAAAGAGTTTTCAAAATTTTCAAGTGTTTATAGAACACTTCTCCCGTAATCTTCAAAAATTCATTATTCTTTGTAATTCTCGGTTTCATCGAAGGAGTTAGGAGTATGTTGAAGATTTGAAAAAAGTTGTAAGTTGTAAGTTGTGAAGTAAGAAAGTAGTAAGCGTGTCCCTTCTTCAAATTGGAGAATGAGAGTCGATGTAGGATTGTTATAATCCGAACCACTATAAAATCTGGTGTTCTTTCTTGCTTTTATTTACTTATCTGTTCAATTTTCAATTAATTGTTTAAAGATTAATTTTAGAATCAAAGTTAAAATCTAAATATCGGTTTGCTTTTGATCTTAATAAAGTTGAGATTAATATTGAATTTCCGATGTGTTAATCTGGTACCTTGAATAAATTTTGTAAGATTTTGAAAATCTGAAAAATCTATTCAACCCCTTCTAGATTTTTCCTAGAAGGTGATACGCGTTTTTCCTAATTTGCTCAACTAATCGGGACCAACAATAGAAGTATTGAATTTGCTTCCAAATTCACGATGATATCACGGATAAAACTCAATTACAGAGATTTTTAGGAAATCGAATTATATTTCTCCTTATTATAAAAATCTTGCGGTAAATCTGCTATATTATATGATAGATTAAAAAAGAATCCTAAGCCTTGGTGTAATGATCATACCAATGTTGTTAAAAGAATTAAGGAAAAGGTAAAATATTTACCTTGCTTATCTATTGCTAATCCCAAATGGGATAAAATTATTGAAACAGATGCCTCGGATATTGGTTATGGAGGTATTTTAAAACATATTGATATTGATAAAAAGAATATTTAGTTAGATTTTATTACGGAAAATGGAATAATAGCTTGAAAAATTATGCTACTATAGCAAAAGAAATTCTAGCTATAGTAAAGTGTGTTTTAAAATTTCAAGATGATTTATATAATCAGAAATTTATTATTAAAACTGATTGCAAAGCGGTAAAACATATGTTTAATAAAGATTTTAAACATGATGTCTCTAAGCAAATGTTTGCTAGGTGGCAAGCTCATTTAGCCCCATTTGATTTTGAAATTATTTATAAAAAAGGAGAAGAAAATTATCTCCCCGATTATTTAACTCGTGAATATCTGTCATGAATTTTGCAGATATGCGAGGCCGGAGGCCGAGGATCTTTCCCTTATAGGGGAAGAGGTGGACGAGTCGAGAATAATATTTTGTCACAACACGGAAAGCAAAAATTGGTTGCTTCCAAAATTGCAAATCTTTACGATGATTATTTGTCATACCAAGAATTTCTTAAATGGAAGAAATCTCAAGGAAGTAATACTTCCAAATCTATGGAGGAATCCACATCCTCTCCAGACATCCCATCTTACGCAAATATTGTTGCAGAAGATGAAAAAGATCCTAATAAAGGACTTTTTAAGAAGGAAAAAGAAGAGACTATCTTCTTAATCAGTATCTTGATTTGAAATGGGAAAATACTCCTGGAAAATTCTTGAGATATACATATCTACACGGGGATTTAATGCGGTGTTTATAAAACCGAAGTTATTATGAGAATATTCTCAATAATAGTCATTCATGTGATATAACACATATGACCAGTGGAACCAGAAAGAAATTTATAATTTCTCAAAGATTATAATTAAACGGCTAATTTAAATTTGAAGAATGGGGAACATCTCCATTTGTAGAAAAATCTTTTATGACTAATAATGCTGTGATAAAATATAATTATTGGGATTATATCCAAGCTTTTGAAAAAGTCTTTTATTATCAAAATGATAAAAAGAAGCATACGGATGATAAAAGTATGTGAAAGAGTTTATAACTCGGAGATATCAATTTGGTTTAAAAAATGGTGGCGAAAATTTGGTTCATCGGAAGAAATTCTTCCAGAAATCATGATTGAAGAATTCAAAGAATACAAACATATTAGTCCAAAATTGGAATCATTTGCTAATATCAATATGTTTGTACCATGGGAAGCCCCGATGCACTTCTTTATTGAATTCTCCATTCCATGGATTTGGAAATGGGAAGTTAAAATTGGTAATACCAACGAAATTTCTTGTTTAAAAAGAATTTTTATACAAAATTCGGGAGAAAATGGTCAAAATAGACCCAAGTACTAAAGAATACTTTGGTATTAATACTATGACTAAAATAGTTGAAACATGCATAGTTTATAGCCAAGAGAAAAAGAAAAAGCAGACGATTAGTCACTAAGAATAATATTTCCAAAAATTAATGTGAAGTGTGGATAAGTTATCCAAACGGGAAATGATTGAGTTATATCTCAACGAGAATGAAAGAAGAATTACTTCACGATCTTGATGAAGAAGAAGATATTATTTTTGAATCTTCCAAAGGAATATCAATGCAAGAAGCTCAAGATCCTAATGAAGGACTTCTTTCCGATGATGAAATGGAAAGATTACTCCAAGGAATGGACAAAGATGAATCATCTGCAAGAAAAGACAAGAAAAATTAGAAGAAGACAAAAATAGGTGATGGCCAGACAAGATACTGTTCATAAACAAGAACCAAACGATGTTTGCGGTTAATATATTGTTTAAACAGTAATTTTACTGTTTACTTTTTACTTTTGAACAAGAATTACTGTTCACTTTTTACTGTTCATTTTCGTTTTAATTTTTTTGTTTGGCGTCCGCGTCTATATAAGGGCGGCCCTTCCTTTGTTATCAGCAGGCTTCGCCAATGTCTCTCTCTCTCTAGATATTCTCCTTTGTAACATATTCTACGGTAATCTACTTTGTGGAATAAAAAGACTATTTGTATAAGTGGTGCGTCCTCCAAAAACTCGTAAGTTTTCTTTACTTTTATTGTTATAGTTCTAAGGATGAGCCTAATAGGCTAGATCCTTAGTGTTAAAATTATGTCTAAACTATATAAGTTCATATTGGCTATGGTTTTTATAATTTAGTTCTCGAATAAGACAATTAAGTAATATAATCTATGGATCAACACGTTGTTTCAATACGTTATTTCTAGAATCAATATGTTGGGTCGAACGAAAGGTTGAATTAAATAAGCGGCCTAATATAAGTATTTGGAATCTGTTAGAACCCATTTTTGCCCGTTTTGCCGATTGGAATGGTTGTTAGGGTTTTGGGGTGTCTTTTGATTTCCTTAAATACTTATATTGGATGACGGATATTTAATTTTGTGATTCCTTATTTCGATTTGTAATTGTTCCTTAACAATAAGATTCTAGTTTAACAACATGATTCAACAATACGATTCAGGCTTATATTGCTCCGTTTTGGGGTGTCTTTTGATTTCCTTAAATACTTATATTGGATGACGGATATTTAATTTTGTGATTCCTTATTTCAGATTTGTAATTGTTCCTTAATAATAAGATTCTAGTTTAACAACACGATTCAACAATACGATTCAGGCTTATATTGCTCCGTTTGTATTACAGGAAACCTGGTATCGAGCCATGGATTTATGTTCTTATTTAGGGATGATATAATTTTAACACTACCTTTATGATGTTTGACAGTAATTGGTTAAGAATAGCTTAAACATGGAGTATGATATACCCCATGATTTAGATTTATTAAATAAATGGACGATTCCAAAAATCAATCCTAAGGTTAATTATAAATTAGGAACCTTTGAAAAATTGGGTTTTAAAACAAGTTGTTAAAACAATGAAGAGTCCATTCTTATTAATAATGAGGAAGTAATCATAAAATTACTTACCGAAAAGATATTTTGCCTTATAAAAAAGATAATAAATTTCTACATATTGGTTTAGTACAAATTGCTTTTAAACCATTAACCTTGGAAGGTTTCTTAGGAAAGCTTTATTGCGGCTTTACGTGATGGTAGAAATTTAAATTGGAAACAATCTTTAATGGGCATTATACAATCCAGCTTGGCACATGGTCAGTTTATTTTGATGTGTATCCCAATCTGCGATTATCTTTAAGCGATCCAAATATTTATGATGCTTTAACATTAAATGTTAAAATTCATGGTTATAACTATACTTTAGGATCTCGAAGTTATCTATATTTGTTACAGAATTTATTATAAACCTTTATTTACTTTGAATCCTCATTGCAAAATAAAGGATAAAGGTTAATGAAACGGTTTTTATTGAAACGAATTTTCATAGGTCTAATATTATAACTAGAAGATCTATAAAATGGGAGGAAATTGCTTTCCACTGAAAATTGGATTATTGAAAGAGCGGTTAATCCTCAACTGCTATTGCATCAAATTTGTTGAATGTTTTTCAAACCACAGAAGGAAGCTGTTAATATACGGTTTGACAATTTGATAAAAAGTAGATCCCAATCTCAATCTTTGAGATCTCCTTCTTTACACTCTTATATTTCTCCAATTGATTATATTGTTGAAACTCCTTCTAGAGCTTCTACTTCTCAAATCGAGAAAAGTCTAAATTAAGTGATGAGAATAATTACGAAAATGACGAAATTAATGAATTGCATATTGGCAAAGAAAATATGGTTAAAGGTGTTAACCACCGTTATATGGAGACAATGTATAAATGAGTTTTCCTTGATTTATGGATTTAAACTTACTCAATATTGATTTTAGCCACGGCTCGAAGCCGAAAAATTATTTCTAATGAATTTAGATTACCCAAATGGGAATCTTTTAGAAATTGGTTTTTAAAACTTCATGATCTTGGAAAACAAATTATTCAAAATCAATTTTATAAAAAATGTGAAGAAACGAAAACAATGATATTGTTTATTCCTTGGTTTATGTCTACCTATGTAGATCAATATATTTCTGTTTTAGAAAGAAATTATAAACTAATAAGTGGACAAATTATTAATACGATTTTCCACTTACTGGTCCTTTTCAAATTGAAAATGATAATCAAGTTTGTAATTTTCTAGCATTTGCTAAACTATTTGAAAATGATGTTTTACAAATAACTAGTAAACATATAAATTTGTTGATACAACAAAATAATTATGCAAATTTATTTTTAAATGTGTTAGGAGAACAAATTCTTTCTCTTCATAAAAAAATTGATAATGTTATCAATCTTATGAATTTTCAAAAACATGAAACGGAGGTCATTGATACTACATTGCTACTCCTAGTATGCAACCCCTCCTACTATAAAAGATTTTAAATTAGAATCTATTTCCGAATTGGAAAAATTATTGGAAGAGAAATTTTCAAAATTTTCACTAAATACTTTGAATGATGATTTAGAAGAGAATTTAGAAACCAATCCTAATTATAAAGAGGTTGTCCAAGATCATATCAATAAGATTGATCATTGGGCTGATAAACCCACAAATAGATTTACTATTACGGAAGACCTACTCCTATCGATGTTTTAAATGAAGACGGGAGTATATTATCAATAATAGTTACAGTGGTAGAAATATCTACGAATGAAAAATTGATGGTTTTACTGAAAAACAAATTTATAATACGATACATAGAATGTTGATGTATTCTACATTTTATAAAACCAATGGTAATACCGATAAAAATATTGCTAAAATGATAGTCTGGATTTGCGGCCAACTTAAAGGTTGGTGGGATCATTATTTGTCTCAAGAAAATAGAGATTATATTCTTAATAATATAAAAAAGGAGAATAATGCTGATGTTGAAAATGTTGTTTATACTTTGATAATTAATATTATTGAGCATTTCACGAGGTAGATATTACGATAATAGCGATAATATTCGCACTTTATTACAAAATACGAGATGTAAAACACTCATGATTTTAGATGGTATAAAGATACTTTCCTCGGTAGAGTTATGGAACTTCCCGAGAGTAATACTTCTCATTGGAAATCAAAATTTGTTGATGGTTTGCCTTATTTATTTCCGAAAGAATAAGGAATAAATTACGTGGTAATAATATTCAAATTCCTTATGATGATTATACCTACGGTAAATTAATCAAGACTTGTATTCAAGAAGGTTTAAATTTATGTAATGAAATAAAATTAAACCAACAGATTAAAAGACAATTTGTCCGAAAGAAAGCAATTAGGTCAATTTTGTGATCAATTTGCTATGGATATGCCTAGTTCTAGTAAAACTAGAAAAAATAAACCTGATAAGAGATCTAGAAATTACATTAGAATTTATAAAAGAAAAAATCTTCTAAAAAGAAAATTGAAAGGCATTCTCTTGAAAACAAAAAGAGAAGAGGATAAAAAACAGAAAAACAAAATAATTATTTGTCATAAATGTCGAAAAGTTGGTCATTATGCTCGTAATTCTTTGGGTTAAAAGAAGATTAATAATCTTCAAGTTGATGAAGGAATAAAAGACTTGATATGTAAAGTCTTATTAAAGTCCTGATGAATCGATCAATCGAATCGGAATCAAATCTTGAATTATATTGAAAAATTGAAATATCTAAAAATGAAAAAGTTAAAACTTTGGAACAAGGGTCAGTAATATCCGATTGAGAGAATTCAGAAAGTGAAATTGGCAAGTGTAAATGTCGGGATGATGAAGTTTATAGACTTCTTTCCCAAATGAAAAATTTAGAAATTAATGTTTTAGATCATAGTAATACTATGGAATTATTAAGATCAATAAAAGATCCTAAATTAAGATCTCAAATTATTGATCATTTGGATGATACTCCAACTACTTCTAATAATATTATAAATACTTATACATTTGATAAAAGTCATAATATACGGGTTTCGATGAACCTTATTTTATGAGTAAAGTTAATCAAATGTTAAAAGAAAAACAAGAGGTTAAAACCTGTACTTCCTTAAATGATTTAAGTATTGAAGTAGAAAATCTTAAAAGAGAAATTAAATTTCTTAAACAAAATAATATTATTTTAGAAAAAGATTAGAAAATCTTGAAGATAAAGGAAAAGGAAAAATTATTGTTCCTGAAAATAAAATTGATAATAGTTTCCTTAATAAAATGGATATTTTTATATCTCAAAAGTGGTATGTTAAGATTACTCTTTTAATTGATAATTTTTATTCTAAAGATTTCATTGCACTTGTTGATAGCGGTGCAGATCTTAATGTTATAGAGGGATTAATCCCTACTAAATATTTTGAAAAAACTACACATACTTTATCACATGCCGGTGGTGAAAACCTTGATATAGAGTTTAAATTACCAAAAGCATATGTTTGTGTAGATAAAAATGTATTTCGACAAGTTTTTACTTGTAAAAATATTTCTAACCAAGTTATACTTGGATCTCCTTTTATTCAAAAGATATATCCTTTAATAAAGGTTGATAATAGTGGAATTATTGGAACTTTTGATAATAGACCAATAGTTCTTAAATTTATTGAAACCCCCTTTGCAAAAATTTTACATAATATGTTTGATAATATCAAAATAAAAGAAAATCAATTAAATTTCTTAAAACAAGAAATTACTATTTTATCCATTGAGGAATATTTGAAAAATCCTAAGTTGCAGGGATAAAATTAAATTAATTCATAATCAGATGAGTTTAGAAATTTGTAATGATCCTCCAAATGCTTTTTGGAATAGGAAAAAACATATTGTTTCATTACCCTATGAAAAATTTTTACAGAGGATAAAATTCATACTAAAGCAAGACCTTGTCAAATGAATTGAATACATGGAATTATGCAAAAAGAGATTAAATCTCTTCTAGAAAAAATATTATTGCTACTTCTCGATCACCTTGGTCTTGTACGCTTTTTATGTCAATAAACATTCCGAACAAAAAGAGGTGCACCAGAGTTGGTTATTAATTACAAACCTCTTAATAAAGTCTTAAAATGGATAAGACATCCTATTCCTAACAAGAAGGATCTTCTTGACAAGTTATATGATTCTCGTTATATTTTCCAAATTCGATTTAAAATCAATTTTGGCAGATTCAAATTGATATCTGACAGATATAAAACTGTTTTTAATATTCCTTTTGGATATTATGAATGGAATGTTATGCCATTTGGTTTAAAAAATGCTCCTTCGAATTTGAGAAAATTATAAATGATATTTTTATTCCTTATAGTGAATTTATGGTTGTTTATATCGATGATATATTAATATTTTCAAAAATATTGAAACTCATTTTAAATATTTAGAAATTTTTAAAAGAATTGTTATTCATAATGGTTTGGTTATATCTAAACCAAAAATGTTATTATTCCAAACTAACATTAAATTTTTGGGCTATAATATTGAAAAAAGTAATATTATTCCTATCAATAGAAGTATTGAATTTGCTTCCAAATTCCACGATAATATCACCGATAAAACTCAATTACTGAGAGATTTTTAGGAAGTCCGAATTATCTTATTATAAAAATCTTGCGGTGTCGCTATATTATATGATAGATTAAAAAAGAATCTTAAGCCTTGGTGTAATGATCATACCAATCTTTGTTAAAAGAATTAAGGAAAAGGTAAAATATTTACCTTGCTTATCTATTGCTAATCCCAAATGGGATAAAATTATTGAAACAGATGCCTCAGATATTGGTTATGGAGGTATTTTAAAACAAATTGATATTGATAAAAAGAATATTTAGTTAGATTTTATTATGGAAAATGGAATAATAGCCAGAAAAATTATGCTACTATAGCAAAAGAAATTCTAGCTATAGTAAAGTGTGTTTTAAAATTTCAAGATGATTTATATAGTCGAAATTTATTATTAAAACTGATTGCAAAGGAAGAAAATATATGTTTAATAAAGATTTTAAACATGATGTCTCTAAGCAAATGTTTGCTAGGTGGCAAGCTCATTTAGCCCCATTTGATTTTGAAATTATTTATAAAAAGGAGAAGAAAATTCTCTCACGATTATTTAACACGTGAATATCATCATGAATTTTGCAGATATGCGTGCCGAGGCCGAGGATCTTTCCCTTATAGGGGAAGAGGTGGACGAGGTCGAATAATATTACTGGCACAACACGGAAAGCAAAAATTGGTTGCTTCCAAAATTGCAAATCTTTTTGATGATGATTTGTGATACCAAGAATTTCTTAAATGGAAGAAATCTCAAGGAAGTAATACTTCCAAATCTATGGAGGAATCCACATCCTCTCCGGACATCCCATCTTACGCAAATATTGTTGCAGAAGATGAAAAAGATCCTAATAAAGGATTTTTTTAAGAAGGAGAAAGAAAAGACTATCTTCTTAATCAGTAATCTTGATTTGAAATGGAAAAATACTCACTGGAAAATCCTTGAGAGATACATATCTACACGGGGATTTAATGCAGTGCTTATAAATATCGAATTTATTATGAGAATATTCCTCAATAATAGTCATTCATGTGATATAACACATATGACCGGTGGAACCCAGAAAGAAATTTATAATTTCTCAAAGATTATAATTAAACGACTAATTTCAATTTGAAGAATGGGGAATATCTCCATTTGTAGAAAAATCTTTACGGCTAATAATCTTGTGATAAAATATAATTATTGGGATTATATCCAAGCTTTTGAAAAGGTCTTTTATTATCAAAATGATAAGCTATATATTGGTAGAAAAAACAGCCTAATTATAAATGGGTATTACTTTCCACTATAATTTTTCCCAACTTATTATAAACTACAAATATATATATATATATATATATATATATATATATATATATATATATATATATATATATATATATATATATAATGTGCAAAAACAATAATACTCTATTTTTACTATGTAAATATGTTTTTAAATTTTATTTTTACATTTGATATTTTAATTTTCCTTTTAAATCTAGTAGTAATATTTTAAAAATATAGTATCTAATAATAATAAAGAATAAATATTGTATCTTATATAAATAAATCTATAAAAATACACTAACAATTTTGATTCTATTCTATCGACAATCTCCTCCACACTTGAACTAACCCCGTGAAGATCAACTCGTCACCAGCTTTCCAAATATGCCACCACACATTGCGAAATCAAATTGAACAGTTTTTGTAACTCGAACACTGCTTAAAAGAAAAATTAAATTAAAGAAAATTATAAATAGGTTCAAAAAAATTTAAAATTACAAATAGATTTAATGTGCAAATATTTTGTGCTTGTGTGTAAAATTTTTGTACTTTTGTGCAAATTTTTTTAATATATTTATAATTATACTATGTATTTTGAACCTATATATATATAAATGACCCAAAACAATTAATTGTTTTGAATTGTCGTGATCGCAGTCCACCAGACTCCATAATCCCTTTATTTGCTAACTTTATTTTATAAATTTTGCATTCAACTTCTAATCTCATTTACATAATCTAATTTAAGTAATAACATAATCATTAATTATTGGAATGGTTTAGCTATTTTTTTAATCTAATAAATGGTAATATAAATCCATTATCTTACGGTATATGTAGTGAAACTTTAATCACTTGAATTATACCACTTCGTCGGAACGATCTAGCTATTATATTGAGACACCGGATAATGCCTCAAACAATCGATATCTATTTTGAACTTCACAGCGCTTTCTCTCGTTTCTTTGGTTACGCAAATACACTTAGCTCTATGATAGCAATTTTATTTTAGTGACTTTTGTAATTAATACTACTTCATTTTGTGCATAAAAATATGTTTGTTGACTTATTTATCTGTCCACAAAAAGTATGGTCATTCCTTTTAAAAAAAAATAAGTATTTTATCTTCACTTTTCCATCATTACTTAATTACTTAAATTGTAATTATATTTTTACTCACAAATTATTACTTTATTAATAAATTGACCCCACAACCTTACTTTATTTGCTTTATTTTTTTCTTAAAACTCGTGCCCAAAAAGTGGTCATAGTTTTCATGGATGAAATGGAGTTTTTTTTTTTTTATCAATTCATAATGTATATCATTTTTTTTTCTCTAAGAGAAATAATTTCATATCAAAACTCAATTTTCAGATTGAGTATCAATATAAGTACTTATTTTACAAATGTCATAATTCAAGATTAATTTTTATTAATAAAATTGATAGTCCACTTGGTCACCGGGTTCCTCACTTTAGTGAGAGACTTGGGTTCGAAACCCTTTGGAAACGAATATTTACCGATTAAAAAAATGATACAAAGACGACTATAGTTGACACAAGACTGTATTATAATTGACACGAGGCCTTTTCGAAAATTTTTTTGACACGAGACACGGATTATAACTAATCGATGAGATTTCATTATACATTAGGAAATATTAGAAATTGATTTAGATTGATTTAATTTAGATTTATTTGATTTAGATTATTTGATTGATTTAGTTAGGGTATAGATTGATTTATTAATTGATTAGATTAGATATCTCACTTAATTAGGGATTTGACGGCTTTTTCAAACTATATATATTGTACTCTTGAGAGTTATGAAATGAGAATGGAAATAGACTAGTCTTTTGACAAATTAATGACAATTTATCTTTCGAAAGCTTACTAGCCCGAACTAGGGCCTCGATTGTGGTTTCGTATGCTTGCCGATGCGAGTCGGAGCGATGAATTTACGGTGTGAAAATCGTGGTTCACATCACTAACACATGACATGCACTATAAATTATAATTGACACGAGAAAGAGGAATAGGGAGAGAAATGTGATGTGGGCCGATGCTCTCATATACTCTTCCGTCTCCATTCAATTTTCGTGTCACTCTTTATGTTCTACTATTTATTCTATTTTTGAATTTTAATACATGGACCTAGGATTGTGGTGGTTCGTTGAATTTTTTTAATATTGCACGTGTCATTTATCCACACTATGAAATATAGAGTGAAACACTTTTTTTTTTTTTGACCAAAATTATCCTATTTAATCATCTCATTTGTTACAACAAAATTCATTTAATAGAAAAATGACAAAAGAAGTTGAGAATTTCAACTATATTAAATATTTTCTTTTTATCTGTGTGAAAAAGAAATGAGACCATTTTAGTGGGACGGAGAAAATATAAGTAAATCTCTTGTAAATCGGTTTTATTGTGTAACTCAAAATGATATTAATTCTTTTCATTATACTCCCTCCGTCCCGAGTTATCTTCACACTTTCCTTTTTGGGATGTCCCACAATTAACTTCACACCCCTAAAATGGAATACCCTCCATAAACTACACCCTCACAATATCATTTTAATTTAAAAAATGTCACTCTTACTTTATTCTATTTTATTCTCTCTCCTACACTTTATCTCATATAACCACTCAAAATACCCTTACACTTTATTCTCTCTCCTACTTTAATTTAAGTTTTCTTAAACAACGTGCCACAACACATACGAACCTAACTCCGGGACGGAGGGAGTACAATATTATTATCAAACTAATACCTTTCAATAAAACAATTACTCCCTCCGTCCCATAAAAGCTTTCACCATTTCCTTTTTCGTCCGTCCTATTATAAGTTTCACACCCTTAAAATGAAAAACCCTTTATAAACTCCACCCTTAAAATTTTCACTAATTTATACAAATTTCATTACTTTTTACTCTCACATACAGATAACAAGTTTTTAATTCATATATAAAAGTTTACAAAATTATCCTTCAAAACCTCAATCATTACTCTTTTTCTTAAAGTGTGTGCTCTTCTATATATGAAAGCTTTTCCAAAACGGAAAAAGAATTACTTTTAGATAAAATACAAACAAGTTCACGATATACTTTTTCGGTGAAACTGATTCACGGTATGACATGAACACCACAACTAAGACTAAAACGTTGAGACATGTACAAGGGAGAAGTGATAAAAACGTGAGTAATTAGTGAAATATGTAAACAAATTGATGGAAGCATTGATGACATACATACCCATTTTTATTAGCGTGTCTCCATCTGTCTTCTTCATTAATGCAAAGTACAACATCTATTGCCCCAACTACTATCTTAAATATAATGGACAATAACATAGTACCAATTCATCATTCGCATTTCAAATCGATTGTATTTTTAATCAATTTTTATAATATTTTTGCTAGGCTTTTATCGGTTTAAGTCCTGAAAGATATATTAATTATTAATTCGGGACACGAAAGATAAAATTTATCAATTCGAGACCTGAAAGATGTTTATATTAAGAGATTTTATTAATTCGGGACTGGAATTAAGGTCCCGAATTGATAATTGTCCTATCTTTCGTGTCCCGAATTGATAACATTCCTTAATATAAACATCTTTCATGTTAGGATTGATAAGTTTTATCTTTCGTGTCCCCAATTGATAATTAATATATCTTTCGAGAAAATGTTATGTTACGATACTCTCCCTATCGCAAAATAAGTGTTTTATCAATTCAAACAAATAAGTATTTTTAATTATTAGAGTAATAAAATACACTTATATCCTTATTTAATCTTAAATTTACACTTATATTTGAGGCTTATTTTGATTTAATTTTATGTTTTTGTTTTCAATTTTGACTAATTATATTTGATATATAATTAAAATGTTGTCTTTTGTTATGTTTGTAGAAAAAATGAGAATTTTTTTGATGATTTAGTGAAGTTAATTGAAAGAGTGGCTGGAAAAGGGGATTAAAAATCAAACGGGATGAGTCAAACTCGAGAAGAATATAATTGGCTTAGCCCACCTGCTCATTGGTTCCTTACTTTAATGGGAGACTTATGTTCGATTTCTTTTGGGAACAAATTATGGAGTTATAAGGTGGCTTGGAGAAATCTTAGAGTGTTTGAGTGATTGGTGAACTAACTACTAACAATTATTCCCTCCATCCCGGAAAAGTTTCCATATGTAAGATGACACACACTTTAAGAAAAAGAATAATGATTGAAGTTTTGAGGAGTAATTTTGTAAACTTTTATGTATAAAATAAAAACTTTATTGAATTATGTGTATGTGAGAGTAAAAAGTAATGATATTTGTGTAAATTAGTGAAAATTGTGAGGGTGAAGTTTATAAAGAGTTTTTCATTTTAAAGGTGTGAAACTTATAATGAGACAAACGAAAAAGGAAAGTGTGAAAGCTTTTATGGGATGAAAGGAGAATGAGTTATCGATTAAAAAAATTGGATCAAGAGTTTATTTAAGTCCAGAGAGAACTGACAGTGAATTCACTTCAAGCATAATTAAGGCCCGATTTTTACTGCTTAGCCGGCCCACTTTCATTAATATTGTAGCCCATCTTAAAATTAAATTAAGATAAATGGCAGCAGCTATTTTCTTTAGGCAAACCAAGTTGCAGCAGAAAATTAAGCCCCTTTTTCTCAATTTTTGATTGAGATCATTCCAAGAAAAAAAAAAACCATTTTTGTAGTAAATTTTGGAAAAAAATTAAATATTTAATTATTGTGACAAATTTTTCAAAAAGAAAAAAATCACTTTTCAACATAGAAATTAAAAATATTCCTATAAAATAAAAATGAAATATTTGATAATTGGTGACAAGCTAGAATAGCAGCCTAAAAACCCATCAACTCCTAGAGTCACTTTCCTATAAAATTTGTTCATATTATTAAAAATTGATATCATTACAATTATTTATTGATATCATAAATATTTTATACTTGTGATACTCCCTTTTTCCCACATTAATTTTCATACTAATCTAGACACACATTTAATAAAAAATATAATGAGTGGAATATTAAAGGATAATTTTGTAAACTTTTTTATTAAAGTAAGGGAAGTGGTTGGATTGAGTGTAAAAGTAATGACATTTTGTGTAAATATATGAATATTGTGATGGTGGAGTTTAAGGAGGGGTTTTCTTTTTGAAATATGAAAACTAATGTGACAAATAAAAAAGAAAGTGCGAGGAAATGAGTTTGATTGTGTTTATGTGGGGTTCAAAAGTAATGATTTTTTTTTGTAAAATTGAGGATATTGTGAGGGTATAGTTTATGAAGGACTTTTTATTTTAAAGGTATGAAAATTATTATGGAACGCACGTTAAAAAAATATAAAAAGTATTATCAAACATAGGGAGTACTAGAATAAAAGTGCATACTAGTATTTCAATTTTCAACAACCAACAGAAGAGAGACTAGAGTTGATTTCAAGTATGCCATATCATATATGCCAACGAAATTTATCGAGTTTCTTATTAAGTCGAGCTCGAATTTAAAGGAAAAAATCATGATCGAGTTTGAACATTAAATTTTTAATCGGTTCTACTAAACTCGACTCAATTCTTCAAATTTTTTAATCGAATTGAAATTAAGTGTAATCAAGGATTGAAATATCGCGATATATCGCACATATATCGCAAAAATTGAGGTTGGGATACGCATATTAGGGGTAATGTATTTTTTCCGGATATTGCGGAAATATCGCAAAATATCGATATCGATATCGGCCGACGTAGTGTATTTTTTCGGATATCGCAGAAATATCGCAAAATTTTTATAAATCGCAATTTTTATTTTTATATAATTTATAATTTTTTTTTAAATTTTGTTTGTTTCCCACAAATAATAGAATATTTCAAACATAAACTTATAGACAATGAATTGTATGCAAGATTCCCAAAAACAAATAGCTCAACCGAGGATGGAGGAAATAGTGATAGAAAAATGGTGGAAATGACGGTGATGGTGGAAATAATTAAGATGATTATTTTTCAAATCGGTTGTTATTAAGTTCGTTCACCTGGTGAGGCCGACTTTACTCATGCAACACAAAAATATGGACCATTGAAGCAGAGCGTAAGGTCCATGGATAGGTGAAATCGGAAAGGTATACATAAGGACGCGTGCCTTGACTCAAGAAGAAAGCTCAAATACGATATTGAACCACTTTGGTCGGTTTTGATTATATGAATATGAGTGACACCGATCATAGTGATATGTCTCAAGATTCATATGCTCCTTGCACATATGAGTGTTCCCAATTTGATTGGACTACTCAAAATGAGTATGGAGGTCATAATGTGTATCAACAAAATAATTGGATCGGTGGACATTATTCAATCCATGGTGAAGCAGTTGGAAGAGATCGAGAAACATATGAAGCACATGTGCATAACTATGCCCAAAATTACTCTAATATGATGAGTTGATACCAATATTGTTTAGACAAAGATGACATTCCACCTACTACATTGAACCTCATAGGTCTTCATTTTGGTATTAATTGTATTGTATCATGTATATTTAGGTATATTTAGTCATTTTGTATTATATTGTTACTTATTTTGTGTCGATGGTGTTTATATAATCTATTATCCATATAGTTGCTTTAAAAATATAATTTTATTGTAATTTTTTATGGAATATGTGCATAATAATATGTTATAATAATCCGGGAAATATCTTGTTAAATTCCATGATTTTAATAAAGTTTCCGTCATTTTTTTAATTTTTGTGATATCGATATATCCATCAATATATCCGTGAAATTAAAGTTACAATATTTGTTGCGATAGCGATATTTTCATCCTTGAGTGTGATACTACTAAATTCGACTCAATTTATTCTTATCTCTACCCATACATATACAATTAAGATGTAATTTTTAATAGTTTAGCTTTTAAAGGAATATTATCGTATTTCATCAACAAACTTAATCTCAATTTCAATTTTGATGACCAAATTTTATTCGTCGTCAAAAGTAGCCATGAAAATTTATTTTTAAATCAATTTTGATCTGAAAGTTAGTTGATCTTCACTTGACTCATGAAATCAAGATTTGGGGACCAAAATTGAAATAGAGGTTAAGTTTGGGGACCAAAATAATATTAATTTTAAATAATTACATTTCGCATCCTAAAAGTTGATTATGTTAGTTAATTGATGGTCTACTAACGTCTGGACCAAACATGATTAAAAAGTGTAATTTCATGGCTACTTTTGATGATGAGTGACATCTGATGAACAAAACTGAAATTGAGGTTAAGTCTGGTGACCAAATATAATATTAACCCTGTTAAAATACTCTCTTCGTCCCAGTTATATAAGTTTGTTTGACTTTTCTCATAGATTAATAAATTTTACTAAAAAAATAAATTAAACAAGTAAAAATTATATTATAATCCTACTTTTTAAATGTTATATTTTGTTGGTTTATAAGTGCACCAACGATGGCTTTTACAATAAACGGAACGGAAATAACGAAAAGAAAAAGCAAGAGAAAAATACAAAGAAAAAGAAGATTACAATAAGTAATACTTTTTCAATAGAAAAGTATTAGTCTCTTCTTCAACAACGAACAAGCTTCAAACAGCAACGGCAATGAACTTGATCAATCACGAACAATAAGTAAGTCGAGTCAAGGAAGAATCCTTTGCCCGCAAAAAACAAATACGTCGGCTAGTGCTCACGGTTCGACGTAATGTTTTCAAAGGTGAAACGACTTTTCGTCTCGTATTCAAGTAGCACCACTTGAAAACGAGCTCCAACGAACTGAAGTACGTGAAACTGGACTGAAAACTAGTATGTATGCAAAACCTGGACGTGAAATTTGCAAAAATTCGACGTGGGTGTATATGCTAATGCAATGGGTGTATGCAGCATGCAGATGTCTCCTATTTATAGGCGTAACACCCGAGATATTGAAGAGCCAATGCACTCGGGATTTAATGCAATCAATCCCCATCAATCAGGTCAGCTTCTGCTTTTGGTAATGACCAAATTGCTATACATGTGACCATTGAGATGCCACGAATCTGACATCCTCCTGTCCGCATTCATTTCGACTCTTGAACTCAAATTCAAATTGATTCACATGAAATGTCACCGAAATTCACATGAAATCCAAATTCAGATGACATTCATCTTCCCGGGCCTCGACTCGGATTGGGCCTGAATTTTTGGGCTCCAAAAAATTATACATACACCACCACCAAGCCAAGTACACCCAAAGTACACCCAAAGTCCAATTGCCAAGATCCAAGTCCACGGACACGGACTCGGGCTCGGCACGGCCGGACGGGCGGGCGGGCGGCGCGCGCGCGCGTGTGGCCCATTTATGTATGCATAGCCCACTTATAGTTTGAGTTCTTTTAATCACTTCTTACTTATAAGGAGTGCATTAACTCCCACATTAACCGATGTGGGACAATTACACTTAAGTTTAATGTGGCACATTTATTACTTAAGTGTAATACCTTAGCATCTCAACATGTATATCAATTTCTCACTCATCGAAATTCGGTTTTAAGAAATTAAATATACTCACTATAATTTAGTTTAATTTCCGGAAATTAAACATCAAATTATTTTAATTAAATAATCAAATAAATTGATTAAAATAATTAAACCTAATTTCTCCAACAATCCCCCACATGAGTGGAAATTCCGCCTATAATATGCAGACCACGTCCACTTCCCGAGAAACCTTATTGCATCGGGACGGGTAGCTTGTGGCTTTGAACCTTCCATAGTTAAACACCATCGAGCATACCGGGCTTAGTGGACACAATGCCTTGAACTAGTCCTCCTTAGTGTATACCTAGTCAATAGTGCTAACACAATAAGGTCTCCACGTACTTCGTTCTCACGCTTTGTGTCCGTTTTGGCCATGGACAACCCTTTGGATTCATAAGTGTTACCTTGAAGCGGCCCTCACTTCTCACTTATATAGGTGACCTCCTCTTATAGGTATCCCGTTGTACCCTACCTCCTCGAGGTGTTAGGAGTCATTAAAAGTCGAGACTTATCCTATTACCACAACTTTACGGGTACCAACACTTGATAGTGTGCTTTCCAGAATGATCTCGTGTCATCAAGTGTGCTCAACCAACATCCACAAATTTAGTTTTCCCATTGAACCAAGATCTTGGGATCTCCAGTCAACTTGGTTGGGTTACCACTGCTTTAGTTTTATTTTGTGGATTTTAGACCCATTCCTTCTAGCAACTTGTACATTTGATCTCGGTTTATTCCTTTCGTGAGCGGATCCGCTAAATTGTCCTTTGATTTCACATAATCAATTGACATTACACCACTTGAGATCAGATGTCTAACGGAATTATGTCGGCATTTAATGTGTCGTGACTTTCCGTTGTACATATTGCTCGAGCTCTACCAATAGCAGCCTGACAATCACAATGTACCATTATCGACGGTACCGGTTTGTTCCAACAAGGAATATCTTCAAGGAAATTCCGAAGCCATTCAGCTTCTTCCCGGCTTTATCCAAAGCTATAAATTACGATTCCATTGTGGAACGGGCTATACACGTCTGCTTTCGTAGATTTCCACGACACCGCTGCGCCTCCAATAGTGAATACATACCCACTAGTTGAGAACGACTCATTTGTGTCTCAAATCCGGTTGGCATCACTGTACCCTTCAAGTACCGCCGGAAACCTTGTGTAGTTAAGCCCAAAATGAAGGGTATGTTTCAAGTACCTCAAAACCCTTCCGAGTGCTCTCCAATGCTCTTCGTTTGGATTACTCGTGAACCTACTTAACTTGTTCACCGAGCAAGCAATATCGTGGCGTGTACAATTCGTAATGTACATCACACTCCCTATGATCCTTGCATATTCCAACTCGAGCCACCGGATCACCTCGATTTTTCTTTAAATGCACATTGAGTTCCATGGGCGTTTTGCAGGTGGATCTTCAAATGCATTAAACTTCTTAAGGACTTTCTCGACGTAGTGAGACCGAGTCAAAGTAATGCCATTTGAAGTCCTCACGATCTTAATTCCTGTAATTACATCGGCTAACCCCATGTCTTTCATGTCGAAATTTCGACTCAACATGCGTTTCGTGTCCATGATCACATCATGACATTTACTCATGATTAGCATGTCGTCTACGTATAGACATAATATTACAAAGCCTTTAGGCGTGTCTTTCACATACACACATTTATCGCACTCATTAATGCGAAATCCGTTCGACATCATTGTGTTGTCAAACTTCACATGCCATTGCTTAGGAGCCTGTTTAAGACCATACAATGATCGAACAAGTTTGCACACCTTTTTCTCGTTACCCGGTGCTACAAACCCTTCTCGGTTGATCCATGTAGATTTCTTCTTCTAGTTCACCATTCAAAACGCAGTCTTAACATCCATTTGGTGAATTTCGAGATTGTGCAGAGCAAAGAATCGCGATAAGCACACGAATGGAGGTTATCCTCGTTCTGGAGTGAGTATGTGTCGAAGAAATCATACCTCTCCTTTTGTCTAAAACCCTTCGCCACCAAGCGGGCTTTATATTTGTCAATGACCCATCTGCCTTATATTTTCTTTTAAGGATCCATTTGCATCCTAAGGTCTTACAACCTTTGGGAAGATCAACCAATTCCCACGTGTGATTTTGCAGGATAGAGTCAATTTCGCTATTAATAGCTTCTTGCCAGAGAGGTGCATCTGGTCTTGACAGAGCGTCTTTGATAGATTGTGGTTCATCTTCCAACACATAAGTGATGAAGTCGGGACCATAAGTCTTAGCAACTTTAGCTCTCTTGCTGCGTCTAGGTTCTTCACTCTCCCGAGTGGAAGGACCAGCCAGCTTTCATTTACACTATCTTCAAGTGGTCTCTTACTAGGACCCACATTTACCTTGTCTCTACAAGGGAAGATATTTTCAAAGAAAATTGCATTCCTTGATTCAATCATAGTGCCTTCTGTCATATCTCGTACTTGATCCGTGAATCAAACCGATAAGCACTACTATTGTAAGCATACCCAACAAAAATGCAATCGACCGCTTTTAGGGCCAATTCTTAATTGCTTAGGATCCGACACTTCAACTTTAGCCAGACACCCCCACACTTTCAAGTATTTGTATGAAGGTTTCCTTCCTTTCCACATCTCATAAGGAGTCTCGATCCTTAGTCTTGTGTGGAATTTTGTTCAAAATGTGGTTGGTCGTGAATAGCCACACCCCACATATTTTGTGGTAGACCGCAGCCGATTAACATTGCGTTCATCATCTCTTTTAGTGTTCGGTTCTTTTCTGCTCCGCAACACCATTTGATTGAGGTGAATATGGTGCGTAGTTTGATGAATTATGCCCAATTCTCGCACAGAATCTGCTCAAACGGTGCCACATATTCTCCACCTCTATCACTTCAATTGCTTTAATTCGATTACTCAACCGATTTTCTACTTCACTCTTGTAAAGCTTAAAGGCTTCGAAAGCCTCATCCTTGCTTCGCAAAAGATAAACGTAGCAAAACCTCGTGCAATCATCAATAAAAGTAATGACATACTTTTTCCCACCTCTAGTTTGCACAAACTTTAAATCACACACGTCTGTGTGAATTAAGTCTAGAGGTGCAGTTGTTCCTTTCAATGCACTTAAATGGTAACTTAACCATTTTAGCTTCAACGCATATCTCACATCTTTTAGGTACATCAATATTAGCAATATTGAGTAAATCAAGATTTACCAACCGCTTTTATAGCTTTTAGATTTACATGTCCTAATCTTAAATGTCATAAAGTGGAACACTCAACAATATAAACGGAAGTAGATGCATTTTCATTCATAACTTTCTTGCTTTTACGGCTTACAACCATTACATTCATTTTGAATACCCATTCTCGAGATAACCTCGACCTAGGAACTGTCCACATTTGCTCAATACAACTTTATCGGATTCAAACACTAGTCTAAATCGATGACTAATAAGTCCTGGAGCCCGATATCAGTTCTTGCGGATGTCCGGGACATGCAAAGACATCCTTGATGTAAGCTCTTTGCCGGAAGTAAGTTTGAGCACAACGTTACCAACTCCAGCCACTTCGACGTAGCTGGTTACCCATGTGAAGTTTCCTCCCATCAGCAGGAGCATAGGTAGAGAAAGCACTCTTCTCGTATCAGACGTGGCACGTGGCTCCGGTATCCACGAACCACTCTTTGGGGTTATCCACCATGTTTGCCTCAAAGACGACGGCAGACATGTCCATATCGGTGGCTTCATTTTCAACCATATTAGCACTTGATTGTGCTTTGCCCTTTTCTTTTCTTTCTTTTCTTTCTTTTTTATCTTTTTCGGGCTTTACAATCACGTGCCATATGGTTAGGCTTACCACATTGTAGCAATCACCACCGAAGTTTGATTTTCTAGCAACCGGTTTCTTATCATCATTAGGCCTTTTTCTTTTCTTTGATGGTTCACCCTGCTCCATCAAATTTGCCTTTGCTTCCATATTCACTTGTTTAGATTTAATGTCCATTTTCCGATTATCTTCTTCAATTCGGAGTTTGACGATTAATTCTTCAAGTGACATTTCCTTCGCTTGTGTTTGAGATAACTTTTGAACTCCTCCAACTAGGTAGTTTCTCAATCACCGTAGCTACTTGGAAAGCCTCCCGGTAAGACCATACCCTCCGAGAGTATGTCATGCAAAATTAGTTGAAATTTTTGAACTTGTTCGACGGCTGCATTTTCCGTCTACCATCATAAAGTCCAAAAATTTTGCAACTACGAACTTTTTAGTTCCGGCATCCTCGGTTTTATACTTGCGTTCTAAAGAACTCCAAAGCTCTTTCGCAGCATTTAACCGAACAATACACGTTATACAACGCATCAACTAGTCCTCCAAGGACGTAGTTGCGGCACAGAAGTCTCCATGGCCCCACTGATCAAAGGCTATACGCCTAGCAGGATCCGTGTCATTTTCATCGACCACGGGCGGGTCCTACCGGAGGAACCGCGCTAGGTGCAACGTAGTGAGGTAAAACAACATCTTTGCCGCCACCTCTTAAAATCACTTCCCGAGAACTTCTCGGGTTTTTCTCCATGAACCATGAAAGGTCCGGAGTCGTGAGTCATGAAAGGAGGTACAACGGAAGTTGGAACCATAGGGGAAGGGTTCGATGGTTCACCAACTTCGGTGATAACCGGTGGATTTTGGTTATCATTTCCACCGTTGTTGTTATTTCCGTCGGAAGCCATCGTAATAATCCGGATATTTGTTTTGCGATTGTTGGTTTATAAGTGCACCAACGATGACTTTTACAATAAACGGAACGGAAATAACGAAAAGAAAAAGCAAGAGAAAAATACAAAGAAAAAGAAGATTACAATAAGTAATACTTTTTCAATAGAAAAGTATTAGTCTCTTCTTCAACAACGAACAAGCTTCAAACAGAACGGCAATGAACTTGATCAATCACGAACAATAAGTAAGTCGAGTCAAGGAAGAATCCTTTGCCCGCAAAACAAATACGTCCCGGCTAGTGCTCACGGTTCGACGTAATGTTTCCAAAGGTGAAACGACTTTTCGTCTCGTATTCAAGTAGCACCACTTGAAAACGAGCTCCAACGAACTGAAGTACGTGAAACTGGATTGAAAACTAGTATGTATGCAAAAACTGGACGTGAAATTTGCAAAAATTCGACGTGGGTGTATATGCTAATGCAATGGGTGCGTAAAGTCGGGTGCATGCGGCATGCAGATGTCTCCTATTTATAGGCGTAACACCCGAGATATTGAAGAGCCAATGCACTCGGGATTTAATGCAATCAATCCCCATCAATCAGTCGATTCCTTTTTGGTATACCATTTGCTATACATGTGACCATTGAGATTCCGATTCATTTCGACTCTTGAACTCAAATTCAAATTCAGATTCACATGAAATGTCACCGAAATTCACATGAAATCCAAATTCAGATGACATTCATCTTCTGGGCCTCGACTCGGATTGGGCCTGCACTTTGGGCTCCAAAATTATACATACACCACCACCAAGCCAAGTACACCCAAAGTCCGTCCAAGATCCAAGATCCAAGATCCAAGTCCACGGGCTCGGACGGGCGGGCGGGCGGGGCGGGCGGCGCGCGCGCGCGTGTGGCCCATTTATGTATGCATAGCCCACTTATAGTTTGAGTTCTTTTAATCACTTCTTACTTATAAGGAGTGTATTAACTCCCACATTAACCGATGTGGGACAATTACACTTAAGTTTAATGTGGCACATTTATTACTTAAGTGTAATACCTTAACATCTCAACATGTATATCAATTTCTCACTCATCGAAATTCGGTTTTAAGAAATTAAATATACTCTCACTATAATTTAGTTTAATTTCCCGAATTAAACATCAAATTATTTTAATTAAATAATCAAATAAATTGATTAAAATAATTAAACCTAATTTCTCCAACATATTTTTCAATGTAATTATTTATAAAATTATATTAGTAAAAGAATTAGAAAATATTACTTTACATTAATACAAATTTATATAATTGAGATATATTCATTAAAAAAACACATCAATCTATATAATTAGCATGAAACTAAATAAAGTCATAAGATAAAAGAAAAACCTAGTTAGCATGAAGGGAGTATGATTTAGGCCGCTGTCTCTGACTTCATTTTGGACCTTTGCTTGGGCCGCTCTCTGACTTGGGCCCTGACTTTGATTTAGGCCTTCCTCATTTTGGCAAGGTTATTCTAACGGCCCAGGTTATATACACACACATTTTTAATTAGAACACCCATATTGTGAAAATTAAAAGGTAAAATAAACGTGGAATGACAAAAGTGCCCTTATCAAAAATTGTAAAAATTTGGTAATTTTTTCGAAAATACATCAAAATTTTGGCATTTTTTTTTCTGAAATTTAAGGTTTGAATTTTTTTCGGAAAACCTATTGTTCTCATATTTTGACCAAAATTTTCCCAAATTTTCGGAAATATTTTTGAAAAAGAACACATTTTTGGATAATTTTTCGAATTTTGAGGAAAATTTTTATTCGCAAAAGGGTATTTTAGTGAGTTATTGGGGCGTACTCAATAAACGGTGTGTGTTTTCATAATGTGGGTGTTCTAAATAAAAATGTGTGTGCAGATAAACTGGGTCTATTCTAACCCACCAAATTATTAAGCACACACGTTTTTACGTATTTTTAAGTACACAATTAGTGTGCGGTTGAATTTTTCGCACAAATAGGTGGTGTGCGGTTGAATTTTCACACAAGTGTGTGTATTCAAAATGTGCGACTAAAATTTCGCACAAATGACATTTGTTCGGATAAAATTTTTGCACAAGTGTGTACTCAAAAATACGTGTGTCCTTAGTAATTTAGTGTGTGAAAATAACCTGACCCTTTTATTATAGGGACATGTTATATGAATCCATATTTTAAGAAAAAGTATTAAAAGATCAAAATACTCCTATTGAATTCTAGTTATAAGAATTATTGAGTTCGTTCCCCATTTGTTCGAATTTCTTTTCCGTAAACTAATGTAATGTTCAATATTTTTTTTTTGTACAGGACACAAATATTTGTAAAAATAGTCGAACAAAGCAGAATTTTTGAAAAACCAAAGAGTGAACGTGGGTGTTTGCGAGTTTATCAATTTTTTTCACAAAACATTGGTTATACAACAAAAAAATATGTAATATACGGTTCATTACAATTATAATTAAATAATATTGTAATATTAAATTACAAAAATATATAGAAATCAAGTATTCGTAACATAAAATAAAATAAAATTAGAAAACAAACCTTTATCCACCGAGACGAACGACGGTGGCGACTATAACACCCTAAAATTTTCAACTTAGTTATTTTAAGATTTTAAAATTAATAATATTATAAATATATACATATACATATATATATACACATATATATATATATATATATATATATATATATATATATATATATATATATATATATATATATATATATTGTGTTGATAAGAATCAACACACGTACTTATCAATACCATAATTTTCTCAACAAAGAAATCAATCTCCTATTTTTTTAAAGTGCCGATTTTTATTCTTCTTTTTCTTTTAAAAATTCAAATCTTTAACTAATAATCTTATCTTTTGAGTGTGAGATTTAGTAGACTTAAGATTGCCTATTTTTTCTCAACAAAAATATCTTTCTCACTTCTACATAATTTTGGATTATACGGCCAAATCTTTAATCACAAGAAAATATATTTTTTTCCCTATTATTTTTAAATTCTTAAATCTTTTAAATAAGAATTTTAAAATCTTTTAATATGAAAAATATTAGTCCTTATCTCATCAAGCCAAACCCATGTTTTATACGTCTATTTATAAAATCATACCCTAGAAAAATATGATACTCAAGAAATATCTTATTTTACGTTATGGAGTTTCTCTTCACAACTATTATACGTTAACGGTAACTCCGAGGAGTAGGATTTGAGGCAATTGTATTTATTGCATCCACGATATTAATTTCAGTGTGGGGATTTCTACTCAAGTTTACGTTTGTCTCTATTAAATGCTTTGAATATGAATTATTATTGTTCATATGCAACATTACATAAGCAACAACTACCTACTGATTACATGTTATGCCATGTTCAACGGTTTCTATAGTAGCTCGGATCACAAGTGGGTCCTTGCTAAAATTTACTGTGTTGTAGGTATTCAATGATGATTTACATGATTTGTATTTAACATTGTCAAACGAGTCCTCACTTAGTTGTTTTGCTCACCCCAATCTCATTAATATTTTTTAGATTAGTAAGGAGTGCGGTGGAGGGCCGGTGGATGTGTGTCACAAGCATCCAAATAAACTTATGTTTGAAATTAATTCTTGTTATTTTAAATTCAAATTAAGAATTTTAGGATTATTTTTAAATATTTATTTTAAGAGTCACATCTCAATTGTTTTACTAAACCATGTTTATATTTGAAATTTTTTTCTTTTTGATAAGAATGTTTATATTTGAAAATAAATTATATTATTTTTATTTTATTGATCATGTTCCACTTTCAAACTTACTAATGTTTTCACTATTTACTTCCGCTACAAGTTTTTAGAAAATTAATTGACTTCTAAGCATATTTTCAAATGTTCCTATATTTTTAGAAAAATTAAGTTTTTGAATAATTGCTAGTTTAAGCTCATTTTCAAAAGTCTTCGAAAATTGGGATGTGATAAATAAAGTGGGCAACGGTGGACGGTGGTGATGTTGGTGCTTAATTTTCGAAAATAATTTTCTTAGGGAGTATAATTTTGAGTGTAATTTTGCTTATCGTGCTCGGATGAATTGTATCAAATGGATGAGAGTCTCAATGATAATCTCTTCAAATCCTTCCAAAAATTTCTTCACTTCGTAGTCTTTTTGGAGGAAGGAAGAGGAAAGAGTTTGCGATTGGTGTGCGGAGGGGGTCTTATGGATTATTTGAAAAACAAGGAATGCGATGGTGTTTCGTAGGTATCTAGGCGAGTGCATCAAGGTAGTAGAGGAGCTGAAAATACGTCTATATAGCTAGATAAAGTGCAAGCAAGGAGATAAAGATAACAGTTATTTGTAGACTGGATGAATAATCCTTTCACCATTGTAAAATAAATTATTTGCTTGGTGTATTATGTTGAGAGTATTAACAATTGTAAACTATACTAATTTAAAATAGGGGATAGGTAATCTCTTACCCATCTTATTACCGCGAGGGTGTAATAATATTTTTATTGATAAAAAAAAAAAGGAATTTTCAAAAATAATGAGGGTGAGTTCACCCCTATTTGTAGTTAAAAAGAAAGAAGTATAATAAATAAATCATTTATAATAAAACATAAATGATGAACTGAAAAATGGAGATAAATTGAACACATAGTGAACTTCAAAAATGAAGGTACATATAACCCGACTCTTTGCTCCCTCTTCTACTTGTATGGGATGATGGCCTTGGCTTTACGAGAGTTCTTCAACAGGATCTTCCTAGAATTCTATATGGGGTTGAATTTCTAAAATAATATGGATCTAAGTGTGTTTTTTCGTATATATTTCTATATTTGTGATACTATATTTGGTATGAAGATTATAAACTAAGAAGGTGTTTAGCTAGACATGGAGGATAAGAGAATGAAGATAAAAGATAAACTTTGGAATTGATTGTTATTCTTTGTTACAATGAGGTCTTTATATAGAAGTCCTCAAGCTCCATAGTCTACAAGATAATTGTTACAATTACAATTTTTCAAAAGTAAATAGTAGTCTTTGTCTACCATTTTGTTATTCTTCCATCTAAATTTTGTCAAGTGTCTTCCATCATTTTTATTGCTTGTAATGCTCTTTGTAGTCTTTCTTGTGGTCTTGCCATGTGTCCTCCATGATTCCACTTTGTAGTGCTCTTTGTAGTATTTTTGTTGTCTTCTTTCTGTATTATTGTTGTAATGCCCCAAGTTCTCTTCCTTTTTTAAATAATATCACTTTGGGGCCGAGGCGTTACTAAAATACCATTTCAAACTCATTTCCAGAGATACGATAATAAAATTATTATCGTTATAAGCGGAAGCTATAACCAAATTAAAAATAATACCCCAAAGCAAACTTAAATCGTGATACGTACTTGAGAAAGAAGAATTTAATAAACCTCGCTCACATGCGATAATTACACATCAAAAGAAAAAGGGCAAAATATGTTTTGTTACACATTTCAACTAGTATATTTATACTAGTCAAACAAAAGAACCATTATTTTTCACTCCAAAGTAGCATAACTCATAATATATACAATAATTACACAACCGAACCAAAAAGGTACAAAGTGTTGCATCCTCATCGTCCCTCCACATCAAACTCAAGATCTCAGAATAATGGATATGAGGGGTGAGTGTTTCGAATACACCCGATGGAATAATCTCAATGATTGCACCGATAAAATGTATATGCAAATAACACATAACATGAAAACATAACTCATGTGCACATCAGACGGGCCATTACCCGGCTTGAACATCAGACGGGCCATTATCCGGCTTGAACATAGTACGGGCCATTACCCGGCTTGAACATAGTACGGGCCATTACCCGGCTTGAACATAATACACATAGTACGGGCCATTATCCGGCTTGAACATAATACACATAGTACGGGCCATTACCCGGCTTGAACATAATACACATAGTACATGTGTCATTACCGGCTTGAACATAATACACATAGTACGGGCCATTACCCGGCTTGAACATAATATCACAATTGTTGCATATTTATGACATATATTACTCACATATTGCACCTTAACATAGCAATCATAACATGAAATGTTAAACTCAATTAAGAGTGAAAATTATCCCACCCGATTAGATATGGGCACTGCTTGGAGCCGAATCGCTTTTATGCTTCAGTTCTTCTGGCCCTACAAATGATATTGTGCGCTCAGAACATTGTAATAGATATGATAATTAACTTATAATAACTATAATAAGAGCATCCTAGAGTTATAGGACCACCGGATTTGGTGCAGAGGTTAAAGGGCAAACAAGTCTTTTCCTAAGGATTTTAAAGTTTGATTAATGTGTTTGACGGTCAAAAGACAAACTAGCTAGTTTATTGATAATATAATCCTATTTAGAGCGTGTAGAAACTTCGTTGGGATAAAAACGGACTTGAAACGAAGAATTTGGATTAAAAACGGAGTTTACAACGTATAGCCATTCAGGGGTAAAATGGTCATTTTTATAATGCTGTTCGTCCCGTGATTTTAGAATTAAAATGTAGATCTTTGAATTTGGAACAATTTGACGCTGATTTGGATCGAATCGGATGAAAAACAAATATTCTACAAGCGTTTGAAAATGAGGGGCAAAATTGTAATTAAATGAAAAGTCAACGTTGACCTTTGACCATTGACTGTTGACCAGAATTCAAAATTTGCATTTTAGTCCCTAAAGTTAATCTAATTCTCTTTAGCCTCCCCTCTACTTTCAAGCTTTTGTAAAGAGGTCCCTACCGTCATTCTACACCTCCGATCGGAAAACCGAAAATACCGTTGGAATCCTTACAATCTCGGCTTACTATTTCACCCAAGCCTTGCTCTCAAACGGCCACCGAAAGGTGACGGCCATTTTGACAGAGAACGACGAATTTTTCACTTACGCCATTAACGTCCATTTCAAGCTTTTGATACTCCATTTTCATCGTTTCCTACTCACAATTAGGCTTATGACCTTTATTACATCCCATAATGACTCAAACGTAAGAATTAACAAAAATAAAGTTTAATTCTAAACGTTGAAACCCGCTTTCTACGCGTCACTTTCAACTTATTTTTCTACTAATTTCATACACCGATTCTAACAATGGAGAATAGAATTCTACTCTACGCACAATGACTTCACAACGGTATAAGCCTTGCCACCTATCGTTTCTTAGGAACAACGGTGGTGATTGAATGAAAAAGTACATTTAAACAATAATTTTCGAATCTTCGCACTAAATTATCGGACGCTATAGGAATTGAAACAACAAGCTGATCTTATTTCTACAATCTACGAATCGCTACGAGCATTTTCATATATAATATGATAATATTGGAGAAAGCGTCCGACGATGAAATTTGGCGGCGTGAACGGGACGTACTGCACTATCTTACGGTGGAAGGAAATGGAAGAACTGGTTGATAAGAATACGGACGTCAATTAACTTTTCAATTTAACTTATAAGTATTTTACTTTATCTCGCTAAATTATACGTTTACTAATCTTATTAGTTATCTTATTATATATATATATATATATATTCTATTTAATACCTTTTACAAACATATTTGTATATAAATACAGTTTATTAAACACTATAAAATATTTAAATTTTCTATTTCAATTAGAAAAATTATCAAATTATAATACTTAATTTATTAAAATTAATAACATGCATTAATAATTCATATAAGGATTTCGGGTATTACAACCTACCTACCCTTAAAAAAATTTCGTCCTTGAAATTATACTTACCAAGCCAAGGCAGATTAGAAAACTTCTCTCGAACTTCATCTTCTCGTTCCCAGGTTGCCTCTTCTTGACCATGCCTACTCCGTTGGACTTTAACTAAGGTAATTCCTTTATTCCTCGGTTTGTGAATTTTCGGTCGAGAATAGTTAATGGAAATTCCTCATATGATAGATTGTTGTCAACCTCGATCACTTCACGGTTGACTATATGGCTTGGGTCAAACACATATTTCTCAAAGCATAGATACGTGGAATATATTATGTACTCGGCCAGATTGGTAGCACCAATCTATAAGCTAAGTTCCCTATGCGTTCTAGAATTTCATAAGGTCCAATAAATCTTGGTTTCAGCTTTTCCCTTCTTGCCAAAACGAATAACTCCTTTCATGGGGGTAACCTTTAGAAATACTTTATTTTCTCGCTGAAATTCCAAATCTTTGCGTCGTTTATCAAGATATGACTTTTATCTATCTTGAGCCGTCTGGATTCTTTCTTTGATCTTTTCAATTGCCATCACCGTCTTTTCTATTATCTCTCGGCCCTAAAACTTTATTTTCGCCTACTTCGTCCCAATATAGGGGCGATCTACACTTTCTTCCGTAAAGAGCTTCATAAGGAGCTATACTTATTGTGGCCTCGATAACCGTTATTGTAGGCGAATTCTACTAATGACAAATAGCTCTCCCATCCTCCTTTAAAATCCAAAGACGCAAGCTCTCAAAGCATGTCTTCTAATATTTGGATAGTTCTTTCAGATTGTCCATCGGTCCGAGGGTGAAAAGTTGTGCTAAAATTTAACTTCGTACTCCATGGCGGTTTGCAAGTTGTACCAAAATTTAGAAGTAAATCTTGGATCTCTATCACCGACTATGGAAATTGGCACTGTGTAGTCTAACAATTTCTTCAAGGTATATCTGTGCAAGTTTATCTAATCGTGTGTCATCTTTATTGGTAGAAAGTGCGATTTGGTCGATCGATCGACAATGACCCAATTGGCTTGATTTCCTCGCATGCATTTTGGTAAGCCGACCACGAAATCCATCGTGATATGCTCTCATTTCCATTCTGGAATTTCCAATGGTTTTAGAAGTTCCGCTAGTCGTTGATGTTCACTTTCACTTGCCGACATGTCATGCACTTACGAATAAAAGATCCTATACTCCTCTTCATATTTCTCCACCAAAATATTTTTTTCAAGTCTTGATACATTTTTGTGCCTCCTGGATGTGCATTGTATGAAGCACAATGGGCCTCCTCCAATATCTTCTTTCTCGAGTTCTTCATCCTTAGGGACACACAACCTTCCTTCATAAACAAGTGCTCCTCCCGGCTAATGCAAAACCTCTTGCCTTTCCTGCTCCAACGTGATCTTTAATCTTTTCAAAAGTTCATCTTTCTCTTGAGCTTCAATGATTTATTCTTTTAAGGTTGGCTTCACCACCATGGCAGCTATCATCATTTCGATCTTCTTTGGGGGTATCACTACTTCTAGTCTTAATCGTGTGAATTCAGCTTATCAATTGCTTTTGACTTGTTAGTGCACAAGCCATTTCCCCATTTCCTTTTCGACTTAGGGCATCTCGCCACCACGTTTGCTTTCCCAGGGTGATATAGAATTGTGCAGCATAGTCTTTTACTAATTCTAACCACCTTCTTTGTCTCATGTTTAACTCCTTTTGTTCAAAGAAATACTTTAAACTTTTATGGTCCGTGTAGATTTGACACTTCCTCCCTATAAATAGTGTTGCCAAATCTTCAAAGCATACACTACCGCCGCTAATTCTAAATCATGAGTTGGATAGTTCTGTTCATGAGGCTTTAATTGCCTAGAAGCATAGGCGATCACCTTTCCATGTTGCATTAAAACACAACCCAATCCTTGCTTCGACGTCAGCCGCTTATAGATGACAAATTCTTGACCCATCCGGAAGGGCTAACACAGGCCGAGACCAATTTACGCTTCAAATCACGAAAGCTATTATCACACTCATCCGTCCCACCGGAATTTGACTTCCTTCCCGGTCAATTTTGTTAAGGGTCCCGCAATCTCCGAGAAATCTTCGATGAATCTTCTATAATATCCAGCTAAACCCATAAAGCTTCGTACTTCACTCACACTCGTAAGTGTCTTCTACTTATTCACGGCTTTCGACTTTTGTTTGGATCTACTTCGATTCCTCGAATTGAAACAATGTGGCCAAGAAAATTACTCTATCAAGTCAAAATTCACATTTCTTAAATTTAGCGTATAATTTCTCCCTCCTTAGTTTGTCTAGAGTGATTCTTAGATGTTCTTCGTGTTGTTCCCAATTTTTCGAATACACAAGGATATCATCAATAAACACAATCACAAACCTATCAAGGTAAGGATGAAAACACGATTCATCGTATCCATAAAAATGGCTGGTGTATTACTAAGCCCAAATGGCATCACTATGAACTCATAGTGTCCATAACGTGTTACGAAAGCTGTCTTCAAAATATCACCCTCTCTAATCCTCACCGATGATATCCTCGACCTTAGGTCAATCTTAGAGAATACTCGTTGCCCCATTTAATTGATCAAACAAATCATCTATCCTTGGTAGATGGTACTTATTCTTGATGGTAAGTTTATTTAACTCCCGATAGTCTATACACATCCTAAACGAACCATCTTTCTTTTTCACAAATAGTACGGGCGCTCCCCATGGTGAAACACTAGGTCGTATAAAACCCTTATCTAAAAGCTCCTAAAGTTGAACTTTTAGTTCTTGCAATTCTTTCGGCGCCATCCTATATGGTGCTTTCGATACTAGTGCAGCTCCTAGCACTAGATCGATCGTAAACTCTACTTGTCGATCAGTGGCAAACCCGGAAGATCTTCCGAAACACGCCCCGGTAATCTCGCACGATAGGGATGTCATTTATTTTGGCCCCTTTTCTTCGGAATTTATAATGTTCACCGATATGCTTAACAATTTTCTTCTCTCAACATTCTCCTTGCTTTCATCATAGTCACTATTTGTGGTAATATTCCAACCTTTGTTCCACAAAAAGTGAATTTTTCTTCCTCGGGCGATTGAAATATCACTTCTTTCTCATGACACCGAATAACGGCGTGATTAGCTCTAAGGCAATCCATACCCAAGATTACATCAAAATCTTTCATCTTAAGTACATGCAAATTTGCCATCAAAATTTTGTTATCAATTCCTACTGGTACACTTCGACACAATTTTTCGGTCTCAGTATTACTCTATCGATGATATACTAACTTCAAGTATGTCATTCTCTATTGTCTCAACTTCGACACAATTTTTCGGTCTGTATTACTCTAAACTCTTTGATAGATTCTAGAGGAGCAAAGGTGATGTAATACCACTGTGTTGCCTCTTCATTTACATACTTGTCGATATAAAAAAATGAATAGTGTAATGATACATGTAAAATTAACCCAAATGACAACAACAAATTTTACTTTAGACCATATAAATATTTTCAACATAGGTCATTTATGAGATAATAACACAATAAGATAACAAATATATAGAATGGCATAAACTTAAAGCGATCGATTCTAAATAATCTAAAACGAATCACAATTGTTTTAACGTAGTAAAGTAGTAAAGTAAAATAAATAAAAATTCTCATATTTACTTACTTTAATTCAATCATATTCTTTCTTTTCAAGTCATCATGTAATTTGCTTCAAGAGTACTAGTCTTTGTATCACTAGGGTGTTACCACAAATTAACTCTACCTATCACGGAACATATGCATGTGAAATAACTCATTTAACACAAACCTAAACTCCTCCAAAACCATAACCACCACACACGATCGTGCACCGATACACATGCACGACCACACACGCTCACGAGCACACGCCGCTGCCGCCGGCTCGGCGCGGCGATCAAACAATATCTTAGCCACAGTAACATTATGCGTATAAGATAATTAGAGTCATTCTATAATATTTCTTCGTATTCTCGCTCATTCGAACAAAGTCATATATATAGTTCTCTATCTTTATTAATCTCCAAATATTTCATCATATGATCATTATTTATCTTTTCTATGTTGGATGCAAAAATAAGATATTTCGTGCTACCGACGCTCGGTGACGTGAGCAGATGGTGCAGGGTTTCCTAAATTGTTGCGCTAATCCTCAAAGAACGATTATAAGATCATCATCCGGGTTTTCATCAGCATCTCCGGGTATCGGTGGAGCCTCGCTAATGCTTGCTTACGTGGTCTACCACGTGACATGATCTATCACACAAAATAATTTACCCTCTAAGTCTCTAACTTATTTATCCAATACTTAAACATTCACATGACCTAAAATATTTCACCTTAGGTCTAGCGGTTGCTCCAAAACACATATTACAAATGCATTCATATTAATCACATTGTATGTCAAAGAATATGCATCACATAATCAAATTATATCACATCAAGTCAACGAGGGCACATGGTACACATCAAAGCACTTACCAGAGTCTAATGAGGTCGAATTTCTATCGGATGCGAGACACCGGTATAATCTTATAAATTAACAATTTTGACTTAATAAAATGCATGAGCAAAACATTCATAGCAAATCTACTGATATGCACCTTTGCTTCGATACCACACCGTAACGCCCCAAGTTCTCTTCCTTTTTAAAATAATATCACTTTGGGGCTAAGGCGCTACTAAAATACCATTTCAAACTCATTTCCAGAGATACGATAATAAAATTATTATCGTTATAAGCGGAAGCTATAACCAAATTAAAAATAATACCCCAAAGCAAACTTAAATCGGTGATACGTACTTGAGAAAGAAGAATTTAACAAACCTCACTCACATGCGATAATTACACATCAAAAGAAAAAAGGGCAAAATATGTTTTGTTACACGTTTCAACTAGTATATTTATACTAGTCAAACAAAAGAACCATTATTTTTCACTCAGAGCATAACTCATAATATATACAATAATTACACAACCGAACCAAAAGGTACAAGTCTTTGCATCCTCATCGTCCCTCCACATCAAACTCAAGATCTCAGAATAATGGATATGAGGGGTGAGTGTTTCAAATACACCCGATTGGAATAATCTCAATGATTGCACCGATAAAATGTATATGTAAATAACACATAACATGAAAACATAACTCATGTGCACATTGTACGGGCCATTACCCGGCTTGAACATTGTACGGGCCATTACTCGGCTTGAACATAGTACGGGCCATTACCCGGCTTGAACATAGTACGGGCTATTACCCGGCTTAAACATAATACACATAGTACGGGCCATTACCCGATTTGAATATAATACACATAATACGGGTCATTACCCGGCTTGAACATAATACACATAGTACGGGTCATTACCGGCTTGAACATAATATCACAATTGTTGCATATTCACGACATATATTACTCACATATTGCACCTTAACATAGCAATCATAACATGGAATGTTAAACTCAATTAAGAGTGGAAATTATCCCACCCGATTAGATATGAGCACCGCTTTTGGAGCACAACCGCTTTTATGCTTCAGTTCTTCTCGCCCTACAAATGATATCGTGTGCTCGTAACATTGTAATAGATATGATAATTGAAGGTGTGCGTAAGTGTTTAGCGTATCGTTGTCACGAATGTTGGCACAATCGAGAACAACACGTACTAAAATAAAAGAACAGAAATACACGTGGAAGTCTTGAACACTTTGCAAGATGAATATCAAAATTTACGTATAGACTATAAATAAGTCTATACCGCCAATCGACGTATTATCACTAGTAATTGTTAAGTGATACAATCGGTGAAAACATAAGCCACACCGTGAATGGATCTACGTATATAGTGACTAGACAATGATCAATCTAACCTATCACTAATACATATAAAGACCCAATGTTGAGTGAAATGTCGGAACATTCACCAACGGAAGTATCGAGTATGAAACTACAATAAATTCTATAATCTATGCCAATAGACTATGCTAGATTGTGTTTCCCTCAACTTCAAGTTTTAATCTTCATAGCACTGCCGTATATATAGATAAATCTGGACTCTTAATGCTTGAAGATAACTTCCACATCTCCCTTGAAAATAGGTAATTTCCATGTAACTTCCCCATGATCTTTATAACTTCTCTTTTCTTGCCTTTTCAAACGCATGACTTCGAATCGCCGTAAGTCTTCATTCCGAAAGAAAACAAGACATTGACCAAGACAAAACGTGGGTTAAGGGTTAGTGGAAATGGAAGGACGAATTCGATGTTGTGACTAGAATGTTGGCACATTCTCGAGTAACACTCGTTATAACATAAACAATCTCCCCTAATTCGGCCTTTCTCTTTGGAACACATCCGATGTTATACCATAGCATGTAATGTGTACACAATAGAGATAAGTAAATAAACATCAAGTAAAATGACATCTCATTACTTAGCCAAAAACGAATAACACTTAAACATAAAATATCACTAAAACATAAATTATGAACATAACAAAGACTTAACACTTAATAAAATCAAAATCGTAGCTAACAAAAACAATAACACTTAAACGAACTAACATAAATCGAGCTTAATCATAAAATGAAAATAAAACTAAATACCCTAACTAACGAAATCAGAGTAATAAGACACAAAAACATATAACACAATAAATCGTGGTTTTAAGACGAGAACTATAAGAAACCTAACCAAAGAGCATAACAAATACTAGACATAAACAACATAAACTTAAACTAAATACCAAATCAACATTAAGTTCAACAATATACCTAACATATAAGATAAGTTCTAAAAAAACATAAACAAAAAAACAGAAAAAATAAATTGAGTCTTTACAAAAAGATAAAACTTATAAATGAAGATTAGGAGAGGATTGGGTTGTAAAGTATAATAGCTGCATCTTCATAAGTCCGCACGAACTCCCCCTTTCTTCAAGCTCCTCCATCTTCGAAAGCTCCCCCTCGCTCAATGTCCTCAATCATCCAAGTCACCATACAAAGACACCGAGATCTTCATCATCCCACCCATCGCATCTATCTTTTCAAAGATCCACGCCCATGTTTGAACCGGCCGGGTCCATCATTGTTGGTTGGAATTGTGGGCACATTCTCCGCGCATCCTCGGATATCAGCTTCCATTTCAAAGATCGTGAGCCGCACTTGTTCCAGCCTCCAAATATCGCATCTCGGTCCTCCTCCAGCTTGCATCAACATCGCATTTGCAACACCACCAAAGCATCTCCATCCCTAGCATCCGGCTCAAGAAGAACACCAAAGAATACTTGAGCAAAGCAACATCGGGTCCTACTCCGTGATGACAAGAGAAAGTAGTGTTTCCCGACCTTTTTGTGCATCTCAAGGTTGCTCAACAGACACTTTGCATTATTGATTGAATTTTCAGTCATAACAATCTGATCTCGGATGAATTGCGGTGTAATTGTGGAATGTTGGCAGCGTGTGTGCCAATATTTCTCGGCACATCACCTGGTTGATCGCAGGAACTTCACTTCAGGGGCATTCGGATCTCTCGTAGGGGCGTATCAATTACACGTGGTCCAGCCTCGCACATGTGAGATTCCTAAACTCGAGCAAACGAGCTTATTATCTCTGAATTTTCCTCCGAAAACCAAGAGCTGAGATCATCATAAAAATCAGCCGAGATACGGCAGTAGTCCTTTACTTGATATCCTTCCAAAATATGTCATCATATTGTCGAAAATTGTCTTCCCAAGGTTGAATCTTTGCAAGTGGCCAATCTTGTACATAAGTACAAATTTTGTTCGTAAATAAGGGTAGTGTTGTTGGATGAGGGCAGCCAATTGTACACAATTAACTTGTGCAAGACACTATACAAACTAGTGAGGATGAGGAGTTCATCCTATATCTCCACACTGTTTGTCTCCCTCCAAAGTGATTACACTTATCACTTCATCAAGGTTATCAACTGAGGATCTTCATCATCCCGAGTCCTAAGAAAACTGTTAATCTTAGCAGGAGTAACCTCAATCACTTTTCCCCTAAATTTGACCTTTCCATAGTTCTTAGAATTGACTCCTAGAAATACCGCCCTTCAAGTTGGCATAAAATTCATATACCCATTCAATCGGATAAGGAGTGGCAAACCGAAGTGCAAACAACAAAGATCTTTCTTCCAGTATAACCAACCAAATTCATAG
This sequence comes from Paraleonurus japonicus, assembly GCA_030762865.1. NCBI lineage: Eukaryota > Viridiplantae > Streptophyta > Magnoliopsida > Lamiales > Lamiaceae > Paraleonurus > Paraleonurus japonicus. The sequence continues at coordinate 40,066,266 of CM061057.1, read as the reverse complement.
AAGTAAAATCATCCATCTTAATTATCCTTTCTCCAACAATCAATCTAGTTCTCAAAGTCCTAAATTTATCACTATCAACACCATGATAACTATCATCGTAATCGATTTAAGACATATTCAGAGAGGAATCAAGATTTACCTCATGTGATTTTGCCTTTACTAGCTTCGGATGAAGAGGACTCAGAGTCGAAGAGGATGATGTGTCCATTGGTGTGCCAACATCCTTCGGCACATCCTCGTGGATCATTTCGCTTTTGCTCCTTTTCTCCAAGTGAGCAGCCATTTCTCGCCAATGTTTGATTCATTTCGAATCCTCAAGATTCTGGCCTGAGCACCAAACAGAGGCTTGACCGCTTGTTTCGCGCATTTCCTCTTCGGAAGAATCAGTCGAACACTTGAATTGGCTTTGAAGCAACACCATCATCATGCTTCGCTTCTTCCCTTTATCAGAGTAATCGACTCTTTTGCCCATAGTTCGGTAAGAACGCCTTTTCTCGACCACGTCCCTAGAGCTCGACGCCTTTTGTCGAGCAGGTTTGCCAAGCGAGCGAAGCTCACCGGTGCCGCCGAGTCGGTCGACGGGTCATCTAATGGAGCATCTTGTGGTGATTGTGGCGGTGTAAACACTAAGTGTTTGTGCTGGAAATCAACCTCCACGTCGCCGACCTTGATAACAGTGGTAAATCGTCCGCTTAGTGAGGGTTTTGAATGCATAGACGATTTGACTCAGAAATGGCTCCTTCAGCTAGCTCAACCGTCATTGGGTATGTTTCGAGAATCGGGCTTCGCTAGCTTCGGCTAATCGGATTTTGTGGCGTTCCGCCCAAAATCGGAGTTTCAGTGGATTTTAAGGAATTTCGGTGAGGTGGGAGAGGAACATCGACAGAGCCAACCCTAATAGAAGAGGGTGATGTTGGGCGAGATGCGCCAACATTCTCAGCACACATTGTCGACGGCCATTGAAGCAAGAAGTCGAAGGTTTCGGAGGTAGAAGATGATGCCGGAGAGGTTGAGTGTTTGGATTGTGAAGGTGAGAGGTCTTTTCGATCAGCCATATTAATCACTGCAAACACTATTCAAATTAAATTAATAAAATAATAAATTTGAATATAAATAGAATGAAAGAAAAAAACTAATACCACAAAGTATAATTAATAATACCTTTGAACTTTTGTGCTTAAATTCGAAACTATGATATTAAGTATAGAACACACCGAGTATTAAGAACCTTAAATAGGGAAGAGAAAGATTGCGAAGTTGTGAACACATCGAAGTTAAAAGATAAGATTTAATCACATCCCTAAAAATTAGGGCATTATCGAATGTTGGAAGTTTATTTCAATGACATGCTAAAAACCGCTTAATTCTAGATAAAATAATCGCACAATTAAATTAATTTAGACTATATAATATTGTTGGGAACAATTTAAAATAAATAAATCTCCATAAAATAATATTCGGAAATTTTCAAACTCGTAGAGGTAAATATACATATGAGAACCAGAATGTTATTCATAGAATGTCGGCACACACACTTCTCAACACAGCTTTTACATGAAATAAATTCATTTGTGTTGCACTATATTTTGCTTTTTCCACTTATTCACATTGATCCATTTTTCCGTAAGAGATCATCGTAGTTGTCGGCTCCGTGTCCCATAATTACTCAATGGATTGTGAATATATTGATGCATTCAAGTCACCTTTTGAAAAGAGAACATCGTAGTAGTCAACTCCGTGTCCCATAGTTACTTAGTGACATAGCATCTAATTGTGAGTTTCTTTAATTGCATTTGAGAGAAGTGTGTCCAGGACAATTTATATTTATCACAGTTCTAATACTATTTACACAAGAGAGTTCAAAAACACTAAATATTACAATACTTAGAAAAATTTAAATAAATTGTTCTAGTGTTGCTACAAATGTTGGCACATTTGTCACAACACACAACAAATATATGTCTAATTAGTGCATAAACCTAGAGATTTTCTAAGAGAAGAAAACCTCTCATTATCAAGGGCTTTAGTAAAAATGTACGCAATTTGCTTTTCGGTAGAAATGTATTCCAACTTTACAACTTCTTTTTCTACAAGGTCCCTAATAAAGTGGTGTCTAATACTTATATGCTTAGTTAATGAATGTTGCACAGGGGTTCTTAGATATATTAATTGCACTTGTATTATCACAATAAACAGTAAGAGTATTGCTCTCCAAACCGTAATCATCGAACATCTTCTTAAGCCAAAGAAGTTGAGTACAACAATTTCCGTGGCTATGTATTCGGATTCAGCCGTAGATAGGGAAACACAATTTTATTTTCGGCTATGCCAAGAAACAAGATTGTTACCCATGTAGAAACATCCTCCACTTGTACTCTTTTTATCATCATCACACCGCCTAATCGCATCACTATAGCCAATCAAAGAACAATTAGTGTCCTTGCTATACCATATTCCATAATCGCATGTGCACCGCCACATATCTAATTATCCTCTTAACCGAATTCATGTGAGATTCTTTAGGATCAGCTTGATAACGAGCACATAAACAAACACTAAACATGATGTCCGGCCTACTAGAAGTCGATACAAAAGACTACCAATCATCGATCTATACAATGTTGGGTCAACATTTGTGCCAACACTTGTCTTTACACAATTTTTGTGTCGATCCCATATGTGTCTTCATGTGTTTAGCATTGTCTAAACCAAACCTTTTCACAAGATTTTTGGCATATTTACTTTGACAAAAGAAAATACCATCCTTGCATTGTTTAATTTGAAGACCTAAAAGTAATTCAAATCTCCAACCATCGACATTTCAAAGGTAGTGGTCATTTCATGTACAAATAATTCAAGCATTTTCTCACATGCGAGAACCAAACACTATGTCATCAACATATATTTGAGCAATCATAATATCATATCCAGTAATGTTTTATAAACAAGGTCCTATCAGCTTCACCTCTATAAAAACCGAATTCAACAAGAAAACCAGTTAATCTATCATACCATGCCCTAGGTGCTTGCTTCAAACCATATAAAGCTTTCTTAAGTTTATAAACATGATCAGGAAATTCATGATTCTCAAACCCCTTGGGTTGTTCTACATATGCTTCTTCCATAAGAATTCCATTTAGAAATGCGGCCTTAACATCCATTTGATGCAGCTTTGATATCAATGTAACATGCAATAGCAAGTAATAGTCTTATGGATTCAATTCTAGCAACAGGAGCAAAAGTCTCATCAAAATCAATTCCTTCTACTTGTGTATAGCCTTGAGCTACTAATCTAGCTTTGTTTCTTACAACATTACTAGATTCATCAGTTTTGTTTTTGAAGATCCATTTTGTACCAATTACATTCACATTATCAGCCTAGGCACAAGTATCCAAACATCATTCCTTTCAAATTGATTTAACTCCTCATGCATTGGATTAATCCAGTTTTCATCTTTCATTGCTTCATCAATATTTTTCGGTTCATTGAAAGAATGAAAACATTCAAAGTTCACCTTGTTACACATAGATGTCATACATATCGATCTCACCACATGTCTTGCATCAAAACTCAATTTTCTCCTTGTTTGTACACCTGATTGTGGTTTACCTATGATCCGTTGTTGTGGATGATTTTTGAGAATCCCGGAAGATGGTATCGTAGCAGGATAAGGCATAGTTCTATTAATCTCTGGATGTTGAGGTGATGTTGCTTCGTAAGTGGGCACATTCGTAGCAACATTCTCAATCGATTAAATATTAGAACTTTGCATCCGCTCAATAAGATCGATTACATCTTCTTCAATGGCATTATCTGCAAGACTTGCATTATCATCAAAAACAACATTCATAGACTCTTGAACAAGATTCGGTCCTAAGATTATAAATTCTAAAAGCTCTACTTGTTTCTAGCATAACCAAAAAAGAAACCCTTGTCACTTTTCGAATCAAATTTGTGTTGATCTCTATCATTCAGAATGTAGCAAACACAACCAAAGACATGAAAGTATTTGATTAGGCTTTTGTTATTCAAAAATTCATAAGGTGTTTTAGAAGAATTAGGTCTTAAATAAACTCTATTGGATATATGACAAGCGGTATTCAAAGCTTCACCCAAAACCTTTTTGAAAGTTTTTGGATAAAAGCATTACTCTAGCCATCTCTTGTAGAGTTCTATTTTTCCTTTCGGCTACACCATTTTGTTGAGGTGTTTTAGGAGAAGAAAACTCTTGAATTATACCTTTGTCTTCACAAAAATTAGTGAATAAGCTGTTCTCAAACTTCCTACCATGATCGGACCTTATTCTTTTAACTTTAGTGTCATAAACATTTTTAAAACGTTTATAAAGAATTTTGAATACTCCAAAAGCATCCGATTTTTCCTTAAGAAATTCAATCCATGTAAACCTTGAATAATCATCTACTATGACAAAAGAATGTCTCTTACCACCAATGCTTTCGGTCTCCATTGGTCCCATTAAATCCATATGCAAAAGTTCAAAGCAATGTTTCGTAGTACAATGTGTCAACATTTCATATGACATTTTGACTTGTTTACCACTTTGGCGGGATCCACACACATTTGACCTACGAATTTGTAACTTAGGTAGACCTTTAACCGCATCAAATTTCAATAATTTGACAATATTTCTATAATGAGCATGTCCAAGTTTTTGATGCCAAAGTGTACTCTCATCGGTTTGAACATTAAAGCATGCTTGATTTGAATCAATTAGATAACAATTATCCACAGATATATTACCAACCATGAGACAATTATCATCATTGTTTAACACATAGCATGAACTTTTATCAAACTTCACATGCAAGTCATCATCACATAATTGACTAATACTAATCAAATTTGCAAGTAAACCTTTAACATGTAAGACTTTTGTCAAGTTTGGAAAACCAGAACATTCAATGTACCTATACCAATAATTTTACCTTTTGAACCTCCTCCATATGTAATATTTCCACCATCATATGCCTTATAATCGGTGAGATAACTTTCCTCACCGGTCATGTGTCTAGAACACCCACTATCAAAATACCATAGTCCGGAACACATGCTTTTAAAGAGGTGTAAACAACATTACATACAATATTTGACTTTTTCACCCAAGTAGATTTTTGAACGAGGTTTTTGAAAAGATTTTTGAAGCTGTTTGTTTGAATGTTGAGCGAGGATGTGGCAACATTTTCAAAGACATTTTAGAAAACTTTTTATCTGCCTCATTCTAAAACGGTTTGGTCGTTTGTGACCCTCGGTGAAACAATAATGACAAACATCCTTCTTTTCGTAATCATTTTTCAACTTTTCGGTTTCAACGAGAAGGTTTTGTAAACACAACGAGGTTTATTATTGTTTAAAATCGAGTGATATTACCATTATAACCAAGACCATGTCTACTTATACTTCCAATTGTCAGCGCCTCATCAAGTTTGGGTGAACTTTACGAATATCTTTTGAAATTCAGTGTTGTGCCTTTGAGCCGCTTCTTTGAGGTTGCATAACTCCGCATCTTTCCTTGTTAGTATGACCTCAAGCTTTATCACAAAATCCTTTTGATATGACTCTTCAATAGTCATGTCCCTTAAGGCTTTCTCGATTGGATTCTAACTCCTTTTCAAGCTTTTGATAACTAGACTTACAATCTTCGCAAACATTGTTAGAAGTACTCGCTTTATCTACACATGAACTTGAGAAACAATTAAATTCTCGGAACCTCCAATGTTTCCTCAAATGTTGGCACATTTGACTCAACATAAGAATCATCCAAAGAAATCATCAAGAGTATCATCATATATAATCCTTGCAGAAAAAGCATATTCTTCATTCTTATCGAATCATCTTCACAATCGACTCATCACTTAAGGTAGCATTGAAATTTACCCTTTTTCTCAAAAGAGTGTTGGCACATTCATTAGCATAATGACCAAAACCAGAACATGCATAACATTTAACATTTTTCCTATATTCGGATCAAATTTGATCTTGTTACCTCTATCAAATTGCCTAGGTTGATTAACATTCCTATTTTTATCGTGCAATTGACGTGAACTACCAACTGATCTCTATCTTGATTCTTAATTTGCAAATTATTTCTAAGTCTATTTGCTCTCTTTTTCAAAAATGCATTAAATTGCTTAGTCGGAAAGCAATGTTATCGGCATTGTCGGCACAATCATCAATAACATCTTCATCGAATCTATTTCAAGAACAAACGGTTGTTTATCAATACTAGAAGATGTTTCTCCTTTGAAAACAGAAATTTTCTTTTGATTTCTCATTATCTCTTTGAGAAAAATTCATTTCATACGTTTTCAAAATACTCACTAACTCATTTTTAGTAATAGCATCGTTGTCTTTAGCTTCCTCAATAGCACATATCTTAGCATCAAAACGTTTAGGAACAGCTTCTTAAGATTTTATGTACTAACCTTGTATTGGATATAGCTTCACCAAGTGCTTGAGATTCATTGGAAATCTCAGTGATTCTTTCATTGTAGGAGGATATGGTCTTATCTTCCTTCATCCTTAGATTTTCGAACTTGGTTCCAAGCATCCGCAACTTTGTCCTTCTCACACTCTCAGTATCCTTCACAATGTTCTTGTAATCTCTCCCATGCATCTTTTGCGATACACAGTTAGAAATTATTTTGAACATGGAAACATCCGTAGAAGTGAACAAGGCATTGAGTGCCTTTGAATTGAAGCCGGCCGTGGTCACCTCATCATTTGTCCATTCTAACTCCCTCTTGATTTGAGCTTTAGTATTGTCGGTGGCTGGAATTGTTGGTGGAGTCCAACCGGTTAAAATACTCCTCCATGCACGTTCATCAATGGACTTGATGTACATGCGCATCTTAGGCTTCCATATTGCATAATTTGTACCATCGAGAACTGGTGGCCTAATTAGCCGTCATAGGATAATCCATCGTAATAAATCACACCAAACACAGGATCTAAACTCGGGATAACTTGAGTTCAACGGTTACGTGCCAATTGAAGGTGTGCGTAAGTGTTTAGCGAGAATGTTGTCACGAATGTTGGCAAAATCGAGAACAACATGTACTAAAATAAAAGAACGAGAAATACACAAATGAAGTCTTGAACACTTTGCAAGATGGATATCAAAATTTACGTATAGACTATAAATAAGTCTATACCGCCAATCGGCGTATTATCACTAGTAATTGTTAAGTGATACAATCGGTGAAAACATAAGCCACACCGTGAATGGATCTACATATATAGTGACTAGACAATGATCAATCTAACCTATCACTAATACATATAAAGACCCAATGTTAAGTGAAATGTCTAACATTCACCAACGGAAGTATCGAGTATGAAACTACAATAAATTCTATAATATATGCCAATAGACTATGCTAGATTGTGTTTCCCTCAACTTCAAGTTTTAATCTTCATAGCAGTAGTGTATATATAGATAAATGCGGACTCTTAATGCTTGAAGATAACTTCCACATCTCCCTTAAAAATAGGTAACTTCCATGTAACTTCCCCATGATCTTTATAACTTCTCTTTTCTTGCCTTTTCAAACGCATGACTTCTAGAATCGCCGTAAGTCTTCATTAAAAGAAAACAAGACATTGACCAAGACAAAACGTGGGTTAAGTGTTAGTGGAAGTGGAAGGACAAATTCGATGTTGTGACCAGAATGTTGGCACATTCGAGTAACACTCATCATAACATCAACAATAATTAACTTATAATAACTATAATAAGAGCATCATAGAGTTATAGGACCACGGGATTTGGTCTAGAGGTTAAAGGGCAAACAAGTCTTTTTCTAAGGATTTTAAAGTTCGAGTAATGTGTTTGACGGTCAAAAGACAAACTAGCTAATTTTTGATAATATAATCCTATTTAGAGCGTGTAGAAACTCGTTGGGATAAAAACAGGACTTGAAACGAAGAATTTGGATTAAAAGCGGGAGTTTACACAGACAACCGTTCAGGGGTAAAACGGTCATTTTTATAATGCTGTTTGTCCCATGATTTTAGAATTAAAATGTAGATCTTTGAATTTGGAACAATTTGACGCTGGTTTGGATCGAATCGGATGAAAACGAAGATTCTACAAGCGTTTGAAAATGAGGGGCAAAATTGTAATTAAATGAAAAGTCAACGTTGACCTTTGACCGTTGACTGTTGACCAGAATTCAAAATTTGCATTTTAGTCCCTGAAGTTAATCTAATTCTCTTTGGCCTCCCTCTACTTTCAAGCTTTTGTATAAGAGGTCCCTATCATCATTCTACACCTCCGATCTAAAATCGAAAATACCGTTGGAATTCTTACAATCTCGGCTTCCTATTTCACCCAAGCCTTGCCTCAAACGGTCATCGGAAAGGTGACGACCATTTTGGCAGAGAACGACGAATTTTTCACTTATGCCATTAACGTCCATTTCAAGCTTTTGATACTCAATTTTCATCATTTCCTACTCACAATTAGGCTTATGACCTTTACTACATCCCATAATGACTCGAAACGTAAGAATCAACAAAAATAAAGTTTAATTCTAAACGTTGAAACCCATTTCTACGCGTCACTTTCGGCTTATTTTTCTACTAATTTCATACACCGATTCTAACAATGGAGAATAGAATTCTACTCTACGCACAACAGACTTCACAACGGTATAAGCCTTGCCACCTATCGTTTGCCGTAACGACGGTGGTGATTGAATGAAAAAGTACATTTAAACAATAATTTTTTAATCTTCGCACTAAATTATCGGACGCTATAGGAATCGTAACAACAAGCTGATCTTATTTCTACAATCTACGAATCGCAACGAGCATTTCCATATATAATATGATAATACGGAGAAAATCACAACGATGCAATTTGGTAGCGTGAACGGGACGTACTGCGCTATCTTATGGTGGAAGGAAATGGAAGAACTGGTTGATAAGAATACGGACGTCAATTAACTTTTCAATTTAACTTATAAGTATTTTACTTTATCTCGCTAAATTATACGTTTACTAATCTTATTAGTTATCTTATAATATATATATATATATATATATATATATATATATTTATTTATATTCTATTTAATACCTCTTACAAATATATTTGTATATAAATACACTTTATTAAACACTATAAAATATTTAAATTTTCTATTTCAATTAGAAAAATTATCAAATTATAATACTTAATTTATTAAAATTAATAACATGCATTAATAATTCATATAAGGATTTCGGGGTACTACAATTGCTCTTAATAATTCATCTTCCAAATTGTCTGTGATGCTTGTCTCTTCCATATTCTTGATATTATTGAGTAATATGGGCCTATATTAGGCTTTGATATATGGATTTTGTAGGTTGAACTACATTGATTTTTATATTTTTGTGTAATATGGGCCTGGTATTAGGCCTGTGATATGTTGGGCTTTGTAGAATTTCTTCTACATTAGCCTTCTCTTTTATATGAACCTTTAGTAGATTTCTCTACATTAGATCGGTATTATTTACTTTTATTGAAATGGATCCGAAGGTCCTTCTTCTTTTATTTTTTCACTTTTTATAGTAATAATTGGTCTTTTATTTGATTAGCTAATATTTTGTATTGTTCTATGATTTCGGGTGAATGAGTATATTTCATGTTTATAATTCTATCGTGCATATTATTTAGTTCTCGTAGTATTACGTATGAATGTATCATTATTATAATATAATGTTATAATCTCGGCAACTTCTCCTCCCTTAGAAGTGCCAATGATACTTGCCTTTTGAGCTTTTAACATATCCTCTATTTTTGTCTTTAATGTTAGTAATCCAATAGCTCTTTTGGTACTTAACCACTCTTGAAATTTTTCTATGTTACGGGGTATTTGCATTTGTGGATTTTCATTATCTCCACCGATTATACTATTTCTTCCTGTTTTAAACAGTTGACATATTACTATGGGTTTTCCTATTAGGTCGGTTGAGGCATCAAAAATTTGTATTCGTATATTCCCTTGCTAAAAGATTCCATCATGGCTCAGGCGAGAATCTACTATAACTTTGTGTTAACTTAGCTATCTTGAAAAATATTTCATCTATTATTATTTTATCAATAAATCCATAAGTAAATAATTTTGTACGACTTCGGGTTAGCTCTTTCGCTACATAGATATCTTGGGTATTTACTAATTTTAGAGCTGCGTAATATTTCACTATTAGTTTTATAATCATAAAATTTACTAATCTTTTCATATGCGTTGATAAGTTCAGGTTTATACTTCAACTTATCACACATGGTCATGGATGATGTTATTTGAGATGATGATATGGATGAGGATGTGGATGTGGATGGCATAGTTGCTAATTTGGATACAAAGAATTGTGGCTTGTTTATTGATGGGGTTTGTAGGATTTTTATAGTTTGTTTGTCTTTTGTGGCTTCGCTAACTTGTTGTAGTAGGTGAGTATTTTCCTTATTAAGTTGGGTAATGGTATCAAGGGCTTTGGCTATTGCTTCATTATTTTTTGTATAGTATTTGTAACCTTGTTGATATATTCATCTTAGTTGATATCACTTGCCATGATTGTACCGCTAAGAAAATCGGCTAAAATATTCTTAGTTAGGATATATATTTTTGACAATAACATCATAACAACAAAAGAAAGATTGTCACTTTCTTCTTTTATTTAATTTCGGTAAAGGATCAATTTTATTGGTTATAAAAGCTTTAACTTGGGTATTATCTGTTCTAACAATAAATTTCTTGGTAATAAATGATAATGAAATCTCTTTATTCCCATTTTAATCGCTAATAATTCTTTCTCATTAATATGATAATTCTTTTCATTTGGTTTCCACGTTCCTCCACCATTTCCACATATTAATGGTTTTCTTTGTCAATATCATCTTTTTCAAATGCTATAAGGACTGCTCCCCATCCCGTATCACTAGCATCTGTATATAATTCTAACTGGTCATGTTCAGTTGGTATTCTATGTTTAGACAAATTTCTTACTTTTTCTTTAATAGTGTTAACCGCTTTATCGTGTTCTTCTCTTCATTCAAACATTTTATTTTTCTTAATTAATTCTTGTAAGGGTTTTCGTAATAATGGTAAATCTTTTATATAGTCGATGCATAATTACTATTCCTAGGAACTGTTGTACTTCTTTTTTATTTTCTAATTGGGTTTTAAAAGTTTTTATTTTTGTTACTATATGTTCTTGTAATTGCAATCCTTCTTTATCTATAATATAACCTAGATATTCTATTTGACTTTTAAAAATTTGGACTTTTTTCGGATAATAATATTCCATGTTGTTTTATAATACTTACAAATTTCTCTGGGTGTTTGATATGGTCTTCTAAGGTATCACTATATATTAATATATCATCACATATATTAAGTAGAAATCATAATTTTCCGAATACTTGATCCATTCTTCTTTGAAATATTTGTGGTGCATTTTTAATCCAAAGGGTAATACATTCCATTCATAGTGTCCTTGAGGGGCACTAAATGTTGTTAACGGTTTTGATTCATTTGTTAATTTTATCTGCCAAAATCCACTTTTGCAATCAAATTTACTAAACCATTTTTTATTTCCTAATCTGTTAAAAAGATTTCTTTTATATGGTAAGAAATATCCATCAAATATGGTCTTTTTATTTAATTCTCTATAATCTATTAACATTCTAGTTTTTCCTCATTTTTGTTCACTATGTTTTCGTACTAAGAAAATTTGGGCTACTATGAGGGCTTTTACTTTCTTGTATTATTTTCATATCTAGTAATTCTTTTATTTGATTTTCAAATTCTTTTTGATCTATTGGACTATACCTAATTGGTTTAGTTCGACTATATCATTTGAGTTTATTAATTTTATTTCAAAGCATATATTTTTTCTTTATCCCATAATTGTATGGGGTTTTCCCCAAAGTTTGGTTTTAACATATTAAGGTACTTTTCTTTTAACATTTCTAAATTGTTATTTCTTTATGTTATTAAATTATTTATTCTTAATGTTTGTATGGGCAATATTCTATTTAATGTTATCCACTTATTACAAGGTGTTTGAAAGTGTAAAGTAGTTTTATTTATTGCTTGTGTTTTAAAGAAATCTAGGAAATTATTTCCTAATAATATGGGTTCTCATATTATTCTCTTGGTATATTATTGGTAATTTAAATATTATTTTATTCAATATTATTCTCATATTTTCTCGCTATTATATCTAATTCTTTTTTCTCGTTCATTAAATCCTCGTTATTTTGGTTCTATGTGCCTTGGATCTCTTCCATCTATGTGTGGCTAATACTTCTTTCTTGGCTAAACATAGTGCGCCACAATCAATAAATATTTTTTGTTTTATCATTTTACTAGGTTTGTATTCTACATAGGCTTCTATATATATAGCTACCATTTAATTATGTCTATTCTCGAGCTATAATCTGATTATTCATTAATGAAATCAATATTTTCTAATTCATTTTCTGTCTCTGTTTGGCTTATATAAAATATTTCACATTCATACCAATTTATTGTATCTTCTTGGTTGTAGAAATCGGGCAAGCGATTTTAAGACAACCAAGTATATCGAACCCAAGGGAAAAAGTATGCAATGAGGCCCTAGAAATACAAGTTCTCTATGACTATTGTTGCAAAAACGGTTTTGGCTCTAAAAACTACAACACAAATGCAAAAATTAAATTTCAAACAACAAGCAAGCAATTGATCAAACACCATATATGCTAGAACAAATAACTAAGATCAATGGGGATTGGGGTGCTAGGGATAATATCCATCAAGGAATCAATGATCAACAAGCTATGATTGAATCAAATTGCAAATCAACTAAGATAGAAAGCATAAAACCATCATGCAATTAATCTCTCCATTAATCACCCAATGCCTAATGTGAGTATCCTTAGTGCAACTAATCTCTCAATTAAGAAGCACTCAATTCATACAATCATACACAATTATAACCCGATTAATCCCGGATCACGTTAGCTCAATTCTCGCCTATTGCTAGGGTGATCAAACATTAATCTAAAGAGATAAAAATGGATGAAGCACAATTAGAATCACAATTAGGAAGCAATCTAACTCAATTGATCAACAATCATCAACAATCATAACATAGACAATCAAATCATCCTCAATTTCAATTAACCCAAGCACAAGGGTATTAGCCCATGGTGCAAAGAGCAAAATCCATGGGTAGAAAATCTAAGTGGACAATCAACAATCTAATCATAACAATTAAACTAAAGAGAAGAGAAGAGAGGAATAACATCACCAATTGGATTAAATGAACAAAAATAGGAATGCTTGAATCTTCAAAGTAACTTCTTCTTCAAAGGAATTACAAGCTTGAATTGAGAAATCAAGAGATCTAAACCCAATCTAAGTAACAACTAAACAAAATCTATCTAAATCTACCAATCTAATCTACCTACAAGGAGAAATTGGCTTGGGGCCTAAGAAATCGCCCCAAAGCGCTAATTAAGCGCTCTGGAAGTGGTTATGGAGATTATGCTCTGTTTGGCTTTAAAAAGACGAATTTCCAAAAATCTGCACCCTCGACTCGAGGTTGGGGCCCTCGAGTCGAGGCTCGTGATGTCGTGTTAGTGCTTTTCAAAAATATCTCTGCCTCGACTCGAGGCTCAGCCCTCAGTCGTGCTTGCCACCATTGCCTGCTCCTCGACTCGAGGCTCAGCCCTCGAGTCGAGCTTGCTCTAAAATCTTGAATTCCAACTTTACGCTGCAACCTCGGGTCGAGGTCTCTAGCCCTCGACCCGGAGGTCGAGTCCAGGAATTTTCTCGACCCGAACTCCGCCTCGACCCCGTTTTCGCCCGTCTCGATCGTCTCTTCACCCTATGAATGTCGGTACTCTCGGTTTGGCCAAATTCCACCGATTTACCTGAAAACGGGACGAAAAACATCAAAAATCTCACAAGTAATACTTTTAGGCAAAGTAGTGATACTCTACACATTTAAGCATAAAATCTAACACTTATGATCACTTTTTGCACTAAAATACCCCTAAAAACATGCATCAATTCACTCCAATCATAATACCCCCAAACTTGAAGTGTTGCTCGTTCTCGAGCTACGTAGCAAATAAGCACAAAAGAGTGAATTAATTGCAACTATGTCTCATGGCACCATAGAAGAAATATAAGACCATCGAACTCATCAATGAACTCAAGTATTAATGCAAACCTTCAACTAGCAATCAAGATGAATCATGCTTAAACAAATGCAACATCAAATACTCAACACATTGCTCCTTCCAAGAAGTGTTTCACTCTTCACTCAAGTGTATCAAGGTAATATGCACTCAATCATCAAATTCACAAACATGTACACCATAAGCTTGCCAAATGACTCAATCTCAATCATTATCTTTTGTGTTCAATCAAGAATCAAAGAGGTCTTCCATCAAGGTTGTAATGTAAGCTCTTTGGAATAGGTGAGATGTTTTAGGTAAGAGTGACTAACATAGTAGAGACTTGAATGATAGCTAAACAATACAATACACATCTCTTCAATCTTATCAAGCAACACTCTTTCTTGCACTTCAAAGTTTAAACACCACCATTCTTTTGAGCTTTCTTTCTTTTATGCTCACAAATTGAATTTTTCTTCTTTTCACGTTCACAATTTTTCACAATTCAATTTTTTCAACCTTTTTTCATCTTCATCATCAACTTAGCACATCATATTTCCACCACACTTTACTTGCAAATCACCATCTATTAGCCAACAATCAAGATCTACTAAACATAGGACAATAAGGCTCATAAAAATAGGCAAATGACTTCAATTTCACTTGGCTTGCCAAAGAATAAGGATACTAAGCTCAAAATGGCTCACTAAGGAAATCAAATGTGTTTGATGGGGAAAAATTTGGTAAGGTGACTCATCATATCAAACATGGCCTCTTATCATCTTCATGAAATCTCACAAAGATCAATTTTAACAAGTCCAAAGGCAAGTTCTAGCATACAAGTCAATGAATGATGCACTCACAAAGGAATAAAATCAATTGTATAAAATGTACGATTATAAAGGCACAAAAGCTCACGAGCTAAAATTGAGCAATGAATCAAACATTTTCTATCACATTCATCATCACATAATTATCAATCATGCTAGCTTCAAGTCACATATCAACTTATGATCAAATCAAAATTCAATAGGTCTTGCAAATCAAGCACAAGTGCACATGTACATAATCTCAAGCGGACTCACAATGTCAACAATGGTAACTCAAAGATAAGCAATAAGTCCACAATTAAGCTCAAGATAAGTCTAGCCAAAAAACATACAAGGAATCCAAGATATCAATATAGCATAATCATCATCATACCAATAAAGCTCAATAAATCCAAAATACCACAATCATCCATGCACATCATCAATAGAACTCATCAAATACTCAAATTCATCCAAATCAAGTCATTAAGTACAATCCAAAACAACCACACGTCATCACTACAAATCACCCAAGAGGAATAAAAGAGATAGCTAAATGAACTAGAGGAGAGGGATAGGAAATAGGGGAGTCGCCCTAATCATCGGTCGGCGGAGGTGGAGGAGGGTAGTGGCCCGGCTGAAGTTCCACGAGCTTATCTGCTGGAGGAGTGCGTACATATCTTGCTGATTCTTGAGATACTCTTCACTGCATCCTCCTCGTCTCCTCATTAAAGCGGCGAGACTCCTCCATAACTCGGAAACACTCGTCCTATCGTGTCGACACTCCAGTTGCATTCTCACTGCCGACCCACATCTCCTCGGTGAGGGTCCACTTGTCTCTACGATGAAGCCGGCCTTGTACTCCCTACTCCGCATCTCATCACGCCGGTAGTAATTAATCTCTGGCCTCAAGTTCTCATCCTCATCCATCCGAATCGGTTCCTCGGTTGCTCCTCTTCTTCAACTTCTTCATCTTCGTTCCCTTCCTCTCGCATCCTGACCTCGGCCTCATCCTCGAGAACAGATCCAGATTCACCCTGCTTTGCTCATCCTCATCATCATTAAGATTCACTCAATGCTCCCTAGTATAGGCGTCGATCGCCTCGGTGTGTCTCTGTGACCACATTCGGAGGTTGATAGTCACATGCCCTGCGCCGAACACCGTAGTCAACCTCTTATTAGGAAGAGGGAATCGGCCTCGAGGTCTTCCGAAAAGCACCAAGTCCTCCCGATGAGGTCAAGAGTCTTCATCCGCCTCATGGTATCGGGCCGCCAAATCGGTGGCCCTCCGGTGCTCGCAGGTTGTGCGTCGGAATGCCGAAGTGCTCGGCAATCAATGTAATCAACCCTCCAAAATGAATCTTCTTGAATCGGGTGCTCTTCACCCTCTCGAATAGGTAGCAAAGGTAAGCGGCAAAGATTGAAACGAACCCCGTGGAGGAAGCACCATAAAACATAGAGCTCCTTAGATACAACAACTCCTCCCTCAAAATGGGCAAAAATCATGCTCGATAAAATCTTCTCCAGATACCTCATCACCGGGTTGCGGATCCTAGTACTCTTCGACTTTCCCGGAATGAATTGCGGCTACTCGGGTGCCCCGAATCCGAGATCCTCCTCCAAAACTTCTTAGCATTATACTCACATCTAATGTTAAGCAAAGAGTCGTCCTGGATCGGTCGGTGCACCAATGATCTCGTTGATCTCATTCACGGTCAACGTGTACTCGTTCCCTAACAACTCGAATGTAATCGCCCGTGGGAACTTAGCCTTTCTGGCCTTGTCAAATGTAACGGTGCACAAGAACTCGAGAGTGAGCCCCAAGTAGGTCCGTGGCCTCTTAGCCAAGAAGCCGGATATGCCAACCTGCTCAAACAACTGGGGGATGTCCTCCTCTATCCCCATAGAGACCATGAGTCATGGTCTACAAGGTGGGTCTTCACCACCTTGTTGTAGATCTCAGCGTAAAGGATAGAATGCTTCCTCCACTTGTAATCATCCCATAAAATCTCTAGCGGTGACATCTTATTGGCGAATCCGACGGCTCTGTCTCTCTTCGAACTCCTCATCCGGAAAGTTATGACCGTCGGCACCTCGAAATATTTTCCCTACAAAATTTCCCAAGGCAACAATTAGCTTAAAATAGTAGCAATACGAGCAAAATATGATAGCAATTAAGCACATGAACGAGTCAATCATCACAACTCAATCACAAACAATTCCTATGTGAATAAGAAACAATCTCAATCAATTTGGTCAATAGTCACAACTAAAGCAAAAGGTAATAGAAGTGCTCAACAATGAATCCCCATAAAAATGCATACTCAATAGAATAGCCACAACAATCAATATCAACCCTTAAGCTCACTAAGATATGCAATTAGCTCACAAAATCATCCAATGATGACATGGCCAATCGGCAAGTAATTAATCCATAGCAACCACTAATCATGCACTTCTATTAACAACTATACCATACTTGACCAAATATCATATGAACTTCACTAGGAACTCTCACAAATAATTAGGCAAAATCATTCCCATGGCCAAAATTCACTAAGGCATTCACCAAATCATCTTAAACAATCCTAACATGTCTTCTAATTCACAAAGCAATCCAAATTATCAATCCAAAAGCTCAAATTTCGTCCACAAGACAATGCATATAAGGTGTTTGTAAAAATGCCCAAACGAAATCTCCACATAAATGCAAAATTGGCAAAATTCAACAATACCCAAACAATAATCACAACAAGAACAAAACCAAAGAGCCAAGGGATGAGCAATTCATACCTTTTATCAATGGAATTAGGCCTTGGAACAAAACGGAAGAACACCCAAGCAACTCTTCAAAAATCCCCAAATTTCTCTCAAAACCCTCAAATGATTTTGAATGCAATGATATGTATGATGATATGAAGTGAAAAATCGATGAATGATTGGGAAAAGTGAGCAAAATGGGCCGAAAATGGTTGGAAGATGCAAAGGGGATCGGGGTAGGGTTAAAAGCCTCGAGTCGTGGTCTGCGATCTGCGAACCGATGCGATTTTTAAAAATGGCACCAGTCTCGACTCGAGGTCCACCCCTCGACTCGGGGATCTAAAATTTGAAGTCCCTCAACTCGAGGCTCGAGTCCTCGAGTCGTGCTTGTATTTTAAAATTCCTCCTCGACTCGAGGCTCAGGCCTCGACTCGAGGCTCAGCCTCGACTCGAGGGATGCATGAATTTTCAAAATTTAACTAAGTATGGCTCCTCCCAGGGGATGGGTCACCTCGACCCGGGGTCGAGTCCAGGAATTTTTATGGATTTTCAGACCCGGCCCGACCCCAAAACTCCTAAAAATAACCTATTCGACCCCAACGAACTCAAATATGCAAAAATTAACCTTTTTGGTCCCTCGATTTAAGCCCGGTCGCTCATTCGATCGAGGAGACCGGTGTCTCTTCCTTTTTGCTTATTTTTCACCACTTTTAAGCACTTCTCCTTTTTCGTCTTGAATTTCCTTACACTTTCGATCACTTTTCCACTCAAATGTAGTGAGTGTACCTACGATTGGGTATAAGAATCATCAAATCATTACCACTAAGAGATGCACAAAACCAATAAACGATCAACACCCCAAAACTTAAATGTAAGCATGAATTCAAAGTTTGACATAAGAGTGATACAAATACATATGCAACTCCACATGGTATCAACAATAAGCTCAATACTCCAAATAAACCAAAGCATGATATCATAACCTCCTAAGCATGAGCAATACAATTTCAAGCTAATTCTCATAAAAATGGACCAAAAACAAAAGCAAACAACAACACAAACACACCAAAGCAACAAAAATGATGGGTTGTCTCCCATCTAGCACTATTTTTATTGTTCTATTCCGGACTTATTCATTCCTTTCAAACTCCTTCATCGGAATGGCCAATGATATCGATCCTCCTTGCCACAATACTTTAATCTTTGAGCTTCAAAATCTCGGAGGTTCTCATGATTGGTAGGCCAACCACATATAGATATATATGCATAATGTCCATGGTTGTCCCTCTTGCACTCCCGCCATTATCCTTCTCCATTCCTTTCTTTCAAGGATGCCCAAACGCTTCATTAATTCTTTCCTATAGTCAAAGTTCACAAGAAGTAAAATTAGATCAATAAAAGCATCAATCTCAATTAAAGTACAAATTGAAGAGTTTGAAGGTTTAGAAATGCTCATTTCGTTCTTCAATGCTTCATTGGATGCTTCTAGATCTTCTTGTACATTGTTGCTCATGTCCATCAATGGACATTCCTCTTCATCACTTTCAACAAGGAAGCTCTCTACTTCATCCTTCATGCTTGGACCCTCTTCTTCCTCACTTTTGCTTTCATTTTCTTCCTCCCCTTCTTCTTGATGATTCTCCACGATGGTCATGTTCTTTACTTGGCGTAGAAAATATTTGAGTTGACTTTTTAAAACCATGAATTGAGCTTCGGTGATCTCCATGTTCCCCTATCATTGAATCAACCATTGCTTTGATCTCATAAATGTTCTCATACAAGGGAAACATTTCTTCACTTCTTAGTTCATTTTCCTCAAATCTTTCCAACAACACTCTAAGCATTTCCTTCAAGATAGCTCTCACATCATGGAGTCTCCATTCTTCATAATGATAGGAAGCTTGTGGCATTTGATAATCATACTCATAGCTTCTCCCATCATCATAAAAATCTCTTTCCGATGCTCCTTGAAATTCAAATCCACCTCGTGGATCGAATGTTTGATCATAATGCTCATAATATGGGAACATCTCTTGAGGTGGGTGAGGAACTTCATCACATCTTCACTCTTGATAATCGGATGGAACTTGTTGCATTAGATAATTATCCTCATAGTTCCCCCAATTATCGTAGCCAAATCCTTCGTAATGTGGAGGATAAACCATACTCTCTTGATAAAATTATTGATTCCACGCGTATGAGTCATATCCATCCATCCACACAAGAGAGCAAGTATCAAATTCAAACAAAACAAACAAATACAAAAAGCAACAAGTAGCCACTTCAAACAATTTCCTAAGTCTCACTTTAGGCGCAAAAACTAATTCCCGGCAATGGCGCCATTTTGGTTGTAGAAATCGGGCAAGCGATTTTAAGACAACCAAGTGTATCGAACCCAAGGGAAAAAATATGCAATGAGGCCCTAGAAATACAAGTTCTCTATGACTATTGTTGCAAAATTGATTTTGGCTCTAAAAACTACAACACAAATGTAAATCTTAAAATTCAAACAACAAGCAAACAATTGATCAAACACCTTATATGCTAGAACAAGTAACTAAGATCAATGGGGATTGGGGTGCTAGGGATAATATCCATCAAGGAATCAATGATCAACAAGCTATGATTGAATCAAATTGCAAATCAACTAAGATAGAAAGCATAAAACCATCATGCAATTAATCTCTCCATTAATCACACAATGCCTAATGTGAGTATCTTAGTGCAACTAATCTCTCAATTAAGAAGCACCCAATTCATACAATCATACACAATTATAACCCGATTAATCCGGATCACGTTAGCTCAACTCTCGCCTATTGCTAGGGTGATCAAACATTAATCTAAAGAGATAAAAATGCATGAAGCACAATTAGAATCACAATTAGGAAGCAATCTAACTCAATTGATCAACAATCATCAACAATCATAGCATAGGCAATCAAATCATCCTCAATTTCAATTAACCCAAGCACAATAGTATTAGCCCATGGTGCAAAGAACAAAATCCATGGGTAGAAAATCTAAGTGGACAATCAACAATCTAATCACAACAATTAAACTAAAGAGAAGAGAAGAGAAGAGAGGAAGAACATCATCAATTGAATTAAATGAACAAAAATAGGAATGCTTGAATCTTCAAAGTAACTTCTTCTCCAAAGGAATTACAAGCTTGAATGGAGAAATCAAGAGATCTAAACCTAATCTAAGTAACAACTAATCAAAATCTATCTAAATCTACCAATCTAATCTACCTCTTAAGTCTATTAATTCTTCTTTTACATCTTCTAACTCTTGTTTTATATGAATTAATTCTTGTTTTGTATGTTTCAGTTCTCTTTTAGTATCTTTTAGTTCTTTTTTAATTATTTTATATTTATCTTTGTATTTCTTAATATTTTTCCAACCATTCCTCATTAGTGTTTAATTTTAATTTTTTATTTTCTTTTTCAATTCTATAAGTTCTAGTTTTTGTTTTTCTAGTTTTAATTCTAAATATTCTGCTTTATCTATTTTTTCTTCTCTGGTATTTTCTTGATTAAGAACTTCTTTAGACTCTTTCCTCATAAGTTCATATTTATATCTATC
Source organism: Paraleonurus japonicus (assembly GCA_030762865.1). Taxonomy (NCBI): domain Eukaryota; kingdom Viridiplantae; phylum Streptophyta; class Magnoliopsida; order Lamiales; family Lamiaceae; genus Paraleonurus; species Paraleonurus japonicus. Next base: position 40,044,935 of record CM061057.1, on the reverse strand, counting down.
TTTTTCTATTATTTCTTTTCCATGTTTTTTAAGAATGTTATTATACTATGCTCTTGTTTTTCCATTAAAATTTTCCTTCTTTGTGTAATAATGCTAATCTATCTAACACTTCATTTACTTGGTTTTGGGATGTTGGATTTCATTTTACTAATATCCATCATTATAGGTTCTTTGGTTCTTCTCCAAGCATTTATAGGTACTATCTCGGGTTGGCATTTAGTAGTGATGTCTATTATTGTATTATGATTACTTGTACTAGGTTTATCTTCTAATACTAGTTTATTTTTCATTTTTTCTTCTAATTTAGTTAGTTTTTCTAGTATTATTTTAAATGTTGGTATTTCAGAGACATTCCACAAGTTAGTTAATTCTTCCTTTATTATGTGTCTTATATTAATTAGATTGTCTTTTATTGCATCCATTATTGTTAGGGTATTTTTATTCCTTCTTTTAGTACTATTTCTTCCCATAGGGCATTTAGTTTTTCATTGGAGTTAGTCGGGGTTATTGATTCGTTTCTTCCAACCATTTCCCATATCTATATTAAATTTTTCACCTTTGTTGTTCTAAGCTGTTTTATATCATTTTCTAATTTTGTTTCTCTCTCTCTATATTATATATATTTTAATTGAGAAATTATTTCTTGTGCTAGTACTTCTTTTACTTGTTTTAACTTTTGTTTTTTCCTTATTATTTTCTCTTTTGTATTCATATTCTTTCTATGAATCTTGTTTTCCCTTGATCTTTTATTTCTATTCCATAATTATTTATTTTATAATTTATCATGGTTAAAAAATCACTTCCTAATAATAATTCATTTGTACTATCATATTCTATTACCCCTATATTTATATTATATTCTAAGTCTTGAATTTTAAATTTTAGATTGACACTTTTAGTAATTATTACTTCTCTTTCATTTTCTCAGGTAATTATATAATAGTGGTTCTATTAGATAACAATCTTCTTCATTAATTCTATTTATGTGTATAAAACTTTTAATAGCTCCCGTGTTTATTTACGCTATGCAATGCATTTGCAATCTAACTCAATTGATCAACAATTATCAACAATCATAGATAGACAATCAAATCATCCTCAATTTCAATTAACCCAAGCACAAGAGTATTAGCCCATGGTGCAAAGAACAAAATCCATGGGTAGAAAATCTAAGTGGATAATCAACAATCTAATCACAACAATTAAACTAAAGAGAAGAGAAGAGAGGAAGAACATCATCAATTGAATTAAATGAACAAAAATAGGAATGCTTGAATCTTCAAAGTAACTTCTTCTCCTAAGGAATTACAAGCTTGAATGGAGAAATCAAGAGATCTAAACCTAATCTAAGTAACAACTAATCAAAATCTATCTAAATCTACCAATCTAATCTACCTCTTAAGTCTATTAATTCTTCTTTTACATCTTCTAACTCTTGTTTTATATGAATTAATTCTTGTTTTGTTTGTTTCGGTTCTCTTTTAGTATCTTTTAGTTCTTTTTTAATTATTTTATATTTATCTTTGTATTTCTTAATATTTTTCCAACCATTCCTCATTAGTGTTTAATTTTAATTTTTTATTTTCTTTTTCAATTCTATAAGTTCTAGTTTTTGTTTTTCTAGTTTTAATTCTAAATTATCTGTTTTATCTATTTTTTCTTCTCTGGTATTTTCTTGATTAAGAACTTATTTAGACTCTTTCCTCATAAGTTCATATTTATATCTATCTTTTTCTATTATTTCTTTTCCATGCTTTTTTAAGAATGTTATTACACTATGCTCTTGTTTTTCCATTAAAATTTTCCTTCTTTGTGTAATAATGCTAATCTATCTAACACTTCATTTACTGGTTTTGGGATGTTGGATTTCATTTTACTAATATCCATCATTATAGGTTCTTTGGTTCTTCTTCAAGCATTTATAGGTACTATCTCGGGTTGGCATTTAGTAGTGATGTCTATTATTGTATTATGATTACTTGTACTAGGTTTATCTTCTAATACTAGTTTATTTTTCATTTTTCTTCTAATTTAGTTAGTTTTTCTAGTATTATTTTAAATGTTGGTATTTAGAGACATTCCACAAGTTAGTTAATTCTTCCTTTATTATGTGTCTTATATTAATTAGATTGTCTTTTATTTCATCCATTATTGTTAGGGTATTTTTATTCCTTCTTTTAGTACTATTTCTTCCCATAGGGCATTTAGTTTTTCGTTGGAGTTAGTCGGGGTTATTGATTCGTTTCTTCCAATCATTTCCCATATCTATATTAAATTTTTCACACTGTTGTTCTAACTGCTTTTATATCATTTTCTAATTTTGTTTCTCTCTCTCTGTATTATATATATTTTAATTGAGAAATTATTTCTTGTGCTAGTACTTCTTTTACTTGTTTTAACTTTTGTTTTTCCTTATTATTTTCTCTTTTGTATTCATATTCTTTCTATGAATCTTGTTTTCCCTTGATCTTTTATTTCTATTCCATAATTATTTATTTTATAATTTATCATGGTTAAAAATCACTTCCTAATAATAATTCATTTGTACTATCATATTCTATTACCCCTATATTTATATTATATTCTAAGTCTTGAATTTTAAATTTTAGATTGACACTTTTAGTAATTATTACTTCTCTTTCATTTTACGGGTAATTATATAATAGTGGTTCTATTATATTACAATCTTCTTCATTAATTCTATTTATGTGTATAAAACTTTTAATAGCTCCGTGTTTATTTCGTTTATGCAATCTGTTGCCATTATATTTTTAAATATTATCACTTTTATCTTTAACCTATTAGTATTTATATTTATCAAATTTAATGTTCTAGGTATCTTGGTTTGTCTTGATATTATTGGTTCTTTTGTAAAACTTAATCTGGATCCTTCTATTTTTAGTATTATTTTTCTTGAAGGGTTGATTGTTTTAATATTAAAGTGCATATATATTTCTTACGGTGTTGTTATTTTTGAATTTTCTTTGTGTTCTATTTGTTCTAATATTTCTTGATACATTTTTGGTACTAAAATATTCATTTCGTGTTGTTTTCTTACATGATGATTTCGATTAATGCATATATCATTTTTGTTTCAATACTTATTACTTTACTACCAGGTGGCATCATTATTCCATCTAACTTGTAATACGTTAAAGTTAATTCTTTATGTTCATCTTTTAATGATATACTAAAATCTGGTTGTATTGTAAATTTTAATTTTTGATATATCAAATTTCCTCTTATTACGTATATTAATGCATCTTGTAAATTCCCTAATATTTTGTCATCTAGTATATATATTTGTATAGGTGCATCAATATTTTTCGAAAATATGTTTTTATAGTAAATTCTACTCCTCCAAAATATATATTCCTATATTTTCTTGCTTCTTTTGTGGATAATTTTGCTAATTCTCTTTTTATTATTTCATTTGTTATGAGATTTATTTTGGTTTTTCCATTTACACTTATCAATTATATTCTCATGTAAACTTATGTACCTTATTTCTTTATTTCTTTCAAACCATTTAGTTTTAAATATTTTCTTTATTGATAATTCTTCTACCTCCCTCTGTGTTTTTTCATATACCTCGGGTTTAAAATTTAATGTACGTGTTGTACCTCCTTCATAAGTATTCATTTGATAATACGTTTCCTTAGAATCTTCCGATATTTCTTTCCCTTTATCCATTTTACCTGTTTAACAATATATTAATTGTTTTATATTGTTCAATCATGACATCTTTTTGTTCTTGTATTTCTTTGTCTTTTCTTGTTATTATCTCTTTTAGAGTATTATTTTCTTCTTCTAATTGTCTTATCCTTTCATCTCTTACAACTAGCATGTTTCTTAGTATGTCTGTTGTATTTTCTTTTATTTATTATGTCTAAGCTTATTCTACAACTTACTATATGATCATTTATATCTCTATCATAAACAAGGGATTTGTTAGCTATAGTTTTTATTCGTCTTAACTTTATTTCATCAATTTCATCCATTTCGATCTTTCCTTAATAATATTTCTTTTAGTTTTACAAATAGATTTATTGTACAAATATTTTTGTAGTTACGTATGCAAATTTATCTTGTTCTTATTTGCAATTTTGAATTTTTTTAAACATATTTGTAACCGCCTCTTTCTTTATTTCATTTATTAATTTCTTTATTTCATTTATTAAGTGTATCGATAATAAAACAATATTTTGACAGTTTTGTTACCAAAGCATTAATTAGTTAATACTTTAGTTATTACTTTCCCAAAACATAAACCCTGCTAATTAATTTCCTATAGCCACTTAGCCAGTGACCAGTTTCTTGGTTAAATTATAATTTGAGGTTTTAGATTATTTTAATTGCTATTTAAACAAAAAAATTGTAAGATATAATTCGAATTTCAAAGCGAAAGAAATCGCCCGAGTTAGCCTCGACTCAATGAGTCTGTGTTCCACTTTCTTATACAGGTACTTTCTCGGAAACCCCAGATTTCGACATTCTTGCTTCCTTCATCCTCTAAATCACAACCTCAAATCATTCTTCCTCCCAATTCCAATCACAGGAACACGATTCCTTCCTCATACCTCCATTTCCGATCAAGCACGAAGACGAAATGATCCATTCGATTTCAAATCCTATATGCTTGAAAAGATAACCGCCGTGAATCAGGCGTTAGATGCAGCGCTTCCGGTGAGAGAACCCATCAAAATCCATGAAGCAATGCGGTACTCTCTCCTCTTGGGCGGCAAACGCATCTGCCCTATAGTCTGCCTCGCCGCCTGCAATCTCGTCGGCGGCGACGAGTCGAAGGCGATGCCCGCCGCCGTTGCCCTGGAGATGATCCACGCCATGTCTCTAATGCACGACGACCTCCCTGTATGGACAACGACGATCTCCGCCGCGGACGGCCCTCGAACCACGTCGTTTTCGGCGAACGCGCCACCGTTTTAGCCGGATACGCCTAATCGCTAGCGCGTTCGAGCACATAGCAACCGCCACGCAAGGTAGCTCCGGCAAAAATTCTCCGCGTCATCGGCGAATTAGCGCAGTTGATTGGAGCTGAGGGGGTGGTTGGGGGTCAGGTTGTTGATTTGCGATGCGGCGAAATTGGATTGGAGGAGGTGGAGTACATCCACCTGCACAAAACTGGTTCGTCGGTGGAGGCGTCCGCCGTGGCGGGGCTGTGCTGGGCGGCGCGAGTGAGGATGAAATAGAGAGGCTGAGAAAGTATTCGAGATGTGCGGGGTTGTTGTTTCAGGTGGTGGATGACATTCTGGATGTGACGAAGTCGTCGGAAGAATTGGGGAAGACGGCGGGGAAGGATTTGGCGGCGGGTAAAACGACATATCCGAAGCTTCTAGGTATGGAGAAATCGAGAGAGATGGCGGAGAAATTGAAGAGGGAAGCTCAGGCGCAACTCCTCGGATTTGATTCCATTAAAGCAGCTCCATTGATTGCTCTTGTTGATTTCATTGCATACAGAGATCACTGAATTTGATTTGTGTATTCTCGTTCTTCAGTAATAAGGAAATCAATCCTTTCAGATTTTTCTAGAGTAAAAATGTATTTCCCGTCAGTACTCTTGGCTGCTTGGTTTGTTGAAACGAATTGAAATGATAATGAGTTTGAAAGCTGTGAGAAATAGTAATTAGTAATTGATATGTTTTATTTTTGAATTGTTTGGTTTATATGTTTTTTTCGAAAAGAAAGTAGCATTAATAAAAGATGCTGGAAATCAGCCAGCCCTTAAAGACAAAAGAAGTCTGGAATGGACTTCCATGAGTGCTCAAGAACATCAGAATTTTTGCAAAATGAGCTATCTCATGAGCTACAGCATTGTTCACACGTCCTATCCAAAAAAAAAAATCTAAGGTCTGCACCACTTTGAGAAGATTTTGAATATCAATTAAAATAGGTGCAGATAATGATGAGCAACTCCCACTTGCCACTGCTACCTGAATAACCATTTGCGAATCTCCACAGATTGAGAGCGGATGGAGATTCAAATCCTTTACCGATTGGAGGAGAAATCTCAGAGCTAGGAATTCCGCTGCTTCTGGATCACGAATACCATCAAGCGTTTTGCAAAACCTGCTACAAAATCGCCCGCTTGATCTTCAATGTAAACTCCACACCCCACACAAGCATTATGAGCCGAAATGGCTCCATCAAAAAGGCCTTATAACTTTTCTTAGGAGGGGTGTACCATATGGTGCCAGTAAGCTGAGGGGCAGGTCTCTCAGGCCATAGGATCGCTTGATGAAACTCAGCTATTAATCTGGTTGCTGCAGCAACTAAATTTCCCTCAAAAAGCTTCTTGTTTCTATGGAACCAAATGAAGTAGCAAATTGTCGAAAAGAGGTGGACAGTGCTTTCTTCAAGTGATTCAATGATGTCTCTGAACCAGAAACTAGGGACTTCGAGGGAGAAATTTTCTAAAATAGAATGCAGCTTAACCTGGTTCCAAACCGATTTGGCGTAATCGCAATTCCAGAAAACATGGAGCATAGAGTCTTCCTCCTGGCCGCAAAGGATGAAATTGTTGTCGGCTTGAATTCCTCTTTTCTGCAAGTTACAAATAACAGGCAGAGTGTCTGTGCATCATCTCCAAAGAAAATGGATAATACGTGGTGGAATTTTGAGTTTCCATAAGCATTTCCATATCTTACCGACGCCGCTGCTAGACGAGGGAGTTGGAGCATTCAATTGACGGATCACATGATAAGCACTTTTTACTGAGAAAACTCCATTTTTGCTATGCTTCCAAGCCCATCTATCCGGACCTGAGACATTTCCGAGGGGGATCGACTTTATAAGAGAGGCAATTTCTTCTGGAAAATTAGCTCTAATGATATCTTCATTCCAACAGCCCTGGTTATGGATAATCAAGGTAGCTACTGTGGAGTTAGGCAACAAATTTGCGGCACCAATAGGAATTCGCTGCATGTGAAAATTAGGAAGCCAGGGGTCGTTGAAAATTTTCGTATTTGAACCCGAGTGAATGCGTCTGTAACAGCCCTGGAGTAAGAAAGATTTGCAAGAAAAGATCGATCTCCAAGTCCACGATGGCCTGCTACCCAGCTGCGCATTAAAGAAATTGGAGTTTGGGTAGTATTTTGCTTTGAAAACACGTGCCATCAGTGAGTGAGGATCCGAGATTAAGCGCCACCCTTGTTTAGATAAGAGAGCAGAGTTAAAAGACTGAAGCTCTCTAAAACCCAAACCGCCTTCGCTTTTTTGACTCGTAAGAATGTTCCAAGACTTCCAATGAATTTTCTTTTCGTCACCTTTTGATCCCCACCAGAAATCCCGGATCATCCGTGTGATGTCTGTAATGACCCCATCTGGGAAGCGAAAACACGACATGGAGTAAGCAGGGATCGATTGTAATACAGATTTGATGAGGACCTCTCTCCCTCCTTTTGAAAGCCATTTCGAATTCCAGTGCGAAATTCTGCTCCAAATTCTGTCCATAATACTTGCAAACAAATCTTTCTTCTTCTTTCCTGCAACCGTGGGTAAGCCAAGGTATTTCCCATGAGTGTCCACCTGCTTCATCTCTAGTAATTCACAAATCGAGTCTCTTAGTTCCGGCACAGTATTGGGGCTGAAGAGAATTCCACTCTTCTCAAAATTGATACGTTGGCCCGAAACCTTCTCATAAAGCTTGATTGCGAAACGAAAATGAGATGCTTCTTCCATGGTAGCGTGACCCAAGAGAAGTGTGTCGTCTGCGAAAAAAGGTGCGAGACAGCTGGTGCTGCTTTTGCTACCTTCAAACCATGCAAACGACCACAAGACTGCAAATCCTGTAAAATGCAAGAGAAAACTTCCGAGCAAATGATAAAAGATAGGAGGATAAAGGATCTCCCTGTCTAACCCCACACTGAGGACTCAGACTCCCAAACGAATTACCATTCAAGAGGAAAGATAAAGTTGGAGAGGTTACGCATTGCATAATTAAGCTTACCAACCTCACTGGAAAATTAAGCTTCAACAATAAAGAGTTCAAAAACCCCATTCAACACGGTCAAAAGCTTTGCTCATGTCTAGTTTAAGAGACATAAAACACTTCTTGCCAGTAGTGCAGTGTTTGAGAAAATGGTGGGACTCAAAAGCGACAAGAATGTTATTAGTGATTAAACGGCCCGGGACAAAAGCTGATTGAGATTCAGAGATTATGGAAGGGAGGACCGTTCTAACGCGGTTGGCAATACTCTTTTTAATGTAGGTATGACTATCATTACAAATAAAGTGTTTGGTTTTAATAAAGAATATTGATAATTAAAATTGTTATCAACTCTTTCTTAATATTAAAAATATATTATATAATAATTATATTTAAAATATTATTTATTAATATTAATAAATAATTTAGAAGGTAAAATAAATTTTTAAAAAATTATATATAAAATTTTAAAAAGCAATGACTTTCATTCCTCGCAATATTGGAAGGAATGAATCTATGACTTTAATTACTCACTTTTAAGATATTAAATATTTGATTCCCTCAACCAAATATCATACTCTCCTTTCATTGCTATTCCTTAGCTTTAAAGGTTTTAACTAAGCACCTTCTAAATATATCATTTGTTAAAAAAATTGTTACATATCATATGCATCATTTTTTAAATAATAATAAATTAATTTTAGACTTTTTATCCATTTTTCTCAATACACTTCAATATTATTACATTATATGTCATTACTTCTTCTATAATATCTCAATTTAATTATTAAAGAACTCTCTTATTAACATAAAAAAGATTATTCTATCCAGTTATTTCCATAAAAATACTCCATCCGTCCCATACCGATTTGAAACAAAGCGTATCTAATTGATCAAGATTTTGATCATTAAACTGATACCATATTGAGCAATAGTGATTTCTATTGTTGAAGAACAGAGAGTGTGAGGAAAAAGAGTGCTGGAAATTAGGGGTGAGCATTCGGTATTCGGTAATCGAACCGAAACAAATATCGAATTAGCACTATAAGAAACCGAAATCGAACCGAAATATGTAAAATCGATCAATACCGAAATTGAAATTTTCAGTTCGATTTCAGTATAATACCGAAAACTGATTTTTTTACTTTTATTAACATTAGATTTTGTATTACTCATTACTCTTTATGCTACTCCATTAATGCCCAGGTACAACATAATTCTCTTAGTGGCAACATCCCCAAATCTTTATCCCAGGTTCCATTCTTGAGTCTAATTTACCTCAGTTACCACATGCTCACTGAATCTATCCCATTCACTGTTGGCAACATGAGTACACTTGAATATAACCAGAAAGATCTACACACATAAAATAATGATCTAATGTTCAAACTTCAAAGAGTTAAAAATCTAATAATATCAAGAGTAAGTTCTTAAATCTTAATTCTCAAAAAAAAAAAAAAAAAAACAAAGAATTTGGTGTATAATATTAACCAGACCGAGGGTTGTTGGGAGGGAGGAGAGGGCTGTCGGCTGTCGCTCAGGCTGACGGTCTGCCGTTGGAGTTGTGCGCGAGAGAGTGAGGGTCGCGGCGGAGCAGAAGCAACGAAGGGGGGTTCTCGATTGGGAAGGGCTGTCGCGTAGGGCTGCAGCCACCGCCGCCGGTGGACCGGTGCCAGAGAAATGGGCAGTGGCGCATGGATGGCCGGATGGGAGAGTGGCTGTGGGAGAGAGAGAGATGGGCAACGGTGCTAATTTGGTATTTGGAACTAATTGGAAGAAAATTGAATGAAGTAGGGTTACATTTATTATTTTAATATTATATATATAATATTATATTTCGGTTCGGTATTCGGTTATATTAATTTTTTTAATAAAATCGATACCGAAATTTTCAAATTTTAAACACGAATACCGAACCGAATACCAAAATAACCGAATCGAATTAAAATTTTGGTTTGGTTCGATTCGTTTTTCGGTTAAAAACCAAATAATGCTCACCCTCTGAAACGAGAATATTATTTTCATAAAATAAAAAGAATGGCGACGGTTACAATTTATACTAAAAATTAAAAACCGAAAGCGCTAACAAACTAATTCTAATAAACTAACAAAAGTACCTAACTGACTTGGTAACAACTCTTTTTTCCTATCAGGACAAAAATATATTTTATTTCTTGAAAACCGAGGGTATGAGAAATACCGGAATAGTTTCAAAGTTAGATCCAAGAGGATCACAAACAAAAAATTAAAGAACTAACTTAGGATCTTAGTAACAACTCTTAACAAGTAGCAATTTCTATAAGAAATAAAATTAAATACCCTTGGGTATATCTTGACAGATATATGTATATCCAAAAAATCGGCATACAAAATTTGATATTTTTCGGTACAGGTATACCCATAGTTGTGGAATGAGGTTTTAAGGTGGTAAAGTTTTGCTTTGGTTCTCACGATTTTCTTCGGTTATCTGTGTGGGGTAGATTGAATGGCTATTTCTTGATTAAGTAGAAATATATAGGGAAAATTACTCATACATACACGATCTCGTTCACTTTTACAAAAAGGTCAATTCACTATTTAGAAGTTACATTCAGCTACAAGTTTCCAAGTCATTTTACCAATTTATCCCTATAAAGAAATTACAAACAGATACAAAATGCACGGTACCCCAATATTAAACATTGTGTCTGTTGATCTTTATCAAATCGGAAGACTTACTTCTCTCCTTCTCAAGTAACTTTGCGTACGCCACCTTCTCTCCTTCTTCGCTAGTCTACGTTTCTGCTGTATATATATATCTATATCCGAGATTTTAAATATTGACTTGAAGCCGATTTTGGGATTTCAAGGATCATTTGACTTGGCCGGACGGCGGTGGCACACGATTGTGCGATGCCGGTGATGGTGTTTCCGCGATGATGAAGGGCGACGCGGTGGTGAGGAGCAATTTGTGACGCCGGTGATGGAGAAGGGCGGCGGGACTATGCGATGATGGTGGTGGTTACTACTGTGGGAGGCGCGGCGACGGTGATGGGGTTGCGCGACGGTGGTGGGTGGATGGAAAGTCGGCGACGAAGGGTTGGTTGAATGGGCTGCTGCAGGTTGGGGAGGCGCGATGGGGGTGCAAATTTGTGAAGGAGACGGTGGGTGCACTCACCAATCTAATGGGTGTATTTCGTGCATGTACATATATATCTGTCCATGTACATATCGGCCGTGTGGGTGCACTCACCAATCCAATGGGTGTGTCCCATCCATGTACATATATGTCTCGTCCATGTACATATATGCAAGAGAATGTGCAAATCTTTGAAGAGAAATATACATATATGTCTCTGTCCATGTACAAATACGCAAAAGAATGTGCAAATGTTGAAGAAAAATGTACATATATGACCGGCACGACGGCGAGAGTGACCAGTGCTAGCTGCCATCTGCGGTGAAACCCACCACAAAATGATCAAATCATCCATCGAAATCAACGATCATCGATCAAGGCGTATTTGTATATATAGATATATCTATATCCGAGATTCGAAATGCAGAGAAGAAGGCAGACGAGACGAAGTATTGATCGATCTATACCTAATTTGAAATTCAAAATTTCAAATGGGTATCCTAATTAAATGCATATCTAATTAGTCAAGATTGATGATTTCACCGCTGTGATTTCAATTTTCTTATTTCTCCGACGGTGAAGCTGTGTAAAAAGTGGGAAGATATTTTTATTTCTTGTACGATTGAATGTACAATCTACGGTAATGGAGACTTTCAGTTGAAGGGGTAGTTTCGGAAGTTTTTTTGACTTTTTGTACCTAATTGTAAGCTCAAACAAGATTTGTATCAAATTATAACTTTGAACGATTGTGTACCTAATAGTAGCTGCCCCAAATATATATTAACAATAGTATACAAACTGTAGCAAAGAGTAAAGACAATTGAATAGAATTTATGTGGACAGTTTGTTGAATACTTTTATGTAATCCACACCCCTTTCATTATGAAATAAATTGGGTTGCATAGGAAAACAAGAAATAGAAGAAGAATTCATGCCTTCTTTACATTAACAAGGCTTGTGAAAGGTAGTACACGAAATCAAAACAAAACAAACACGAAATCAAACAACCACCGCCCTCATATACAATCATGAACCTTCAACTGATCAGTAGCTTGTCTTGAAGGGTTTATAAACCTTGAGATCAAGCACCACCCCGGCAACCGATCCAGCAGCAGCAGCTAGCGAAATTACGAGACAGCCCCCGCTCAGCATTTGAAGGCAAATCCATCGAACACTCCACCTCCGTATCTTCTTCTGCGCAATGTACATCTCAACCGGGAAGTAAACCGTCAACGGCCAAAAACCGAAAGCCCCAAGAATCCCCACAATGTCGTTGAAAAACGGAAGCAGCATCGATATCAGAGTGGTCAAAAGCACGAATAAGCTCCTCCAAATTAACTTGAACATGTTCACATTATAAGGTTGCCTTAGGCCAGGAATGTTGATGGGCCTTTCTTTGGTAATGAATGCACTATCCGGCCACTTTGCAGCACCCCATTTTTCGACAAAGGCGAAGAGTGGCTGGCAGTACACTTGGTAGGCGCCTACTAAGTGGATAACGATAGCTGCATTGGCGATGTCGAGAAGCCAGAACGGGTTGTAGAAGCCGAAGCCGGTGAGGAGGTTTCCCGGTGCGAGGTCTCCGAATGCTGCGTATCCCATACATCCACACAGAACGTAGAAAATAGTCGTCACAACAGTGCTTATAAGAGACGCTTTCTTCATAGTTTTCGCCTCTGATGGTGGCGATTTCACCGTGTCCTGTTTTTCAGAAGAGGAGCAAGCACCATCAGTTAACTTTAGCTTTAATTTTCCATGCTAGAGCTTTCATGTTAGTTCAAACATAAATGACAGGTATGAAAACAAATTTGGTCCCATAATTTTATCTATTATCCAATTTTGATATTTGAATTTTTATTTAGGTCGATTTTGGCTCAAAATTGCTGGAAAATTGAAAATGATATCGCTTTCATGTCATGCGGGTATCTAATTTTGACCTCATAATTTGTCTGTCGTTAATTTTGGTTGAAAAAAATCAACTACTCCTTCCGTCCCAAAGAAACTTTCATAGGAAAGAGTGTACACATATTAATAAAAAAGAGTAATGATTGGGGTTTTGAGGAATAATTTTTTAAAATTTTATATATAAAGTAATGACATTTTGTGTAAATTAGTGGAAATTGTATGGGTGGAGTTCATAAAGAGTATTTCATTTTAAGGGTGTGAAATTTATAATGGGACAAACGAAAAGAAAAATGTGAAAGGTTTGATGTGAGAGAGTATTTCAATTTAGTCTCAATTTTTAAAAAATTATTCAATTTTGGCACCATAACTTGTCTGCATTGTCGAATTTTTAAAATTAACTAGTTCGATTTAGTCTCAATTTTTTAAAAAGTGGTCCAATTTTGGCTCCAAGTTTATCCTCATGTGACATTCGAGTGAGATAAAAACGACACCGTTTTCAATTTCCAGCTATTTTGTGGTGAAAATTGGACCATTCGTTTTAATAAAGAAACCAAATTCGAAAAAGTAATTTTTTTTTATATCGAAATTGGACAGTAGATAAATTATGTGACCACATGCTCGTACCTGAATCTCAATAAGGATGATTGAGAATGAGTAGGCAAAAGCAATGTCTCCCAATGCTTGGAAACTCCTCCATATCTTTTGTGTTTGAGTCACAGTTCCAATGCCTATTCCAGTGAGACTACCCTTGATGCTTCCCACAGCTGATATATAATCATAACATCATACGATCAAAATGTCGAAAATACGTTTTAAATCTAAAAACGCGACAAAAATGTACGCACCCGCCACTTGAGCAATGCCGAGGCCTAATCCGATAGACGAGTAAGTGAAGGACATAACAGCGGCAACAATTGAGAGCCACCAAATTTGATCAAAATCTGGGATTTGAGAGAAGAGGAGTTGTATAATACCAAAAGCAATCATGTAAGGATTGCTAGACATGTGACATGGATCTTTCCCATCACTCTTGTGGAAACAGTTTGATCTTTTGATAGCCCTGTTCATAATCAACACACACCAATTATCATCAATATTTGTCTAAAACAGGAGTTAAAATTTAATTTTCATCCCATAACTTTAAAATTTTTCACAAAAGGTCCCAAAAATTTAGAAATTTCAATTTCGTCCCATAACTCTATAATTGTTTGAATTTGATCTTTTTTTGCCGAATTTTGTACTTTTTGTCCCATAATTTTAAACGTTTTTGCAAATGACGTCCCTAGAAAATGTGTGTCAAAACGATGTCGGTTATGGAATTTCGGTGACTTTTGGACTGAAATTAGATCTTTTAAGGAATTATGGTATGAAATTGAAAATCTTAAATTGTGGGACGTTTTGCGGAAAAGTCTGAAGTTATGGAACCAAATTAAAATTTAACTCTCTAAAAAAGTAAGATTTAAACAAGAAATAGTATGGACTCACATCATGCTTATGGATGATGCAATTGTGTACCCAATGGCCACCCCAAAAATGTTCATATACTGAATCAGCCCACATAACTTCACCTTAGATCCACCTGTTATAGATCAAAATACACTACATTAGGAAATCTGTAGACTGGCGGACCCAAGATTATGAAATTGGTGGTGTCGCTCGACTAATAATTTAAAAAAGAGACTCTTGTGTGAGACAGTCTCATACGTGAGACATTGATTACTTAAACATTTGGGTCATGCTCTCCTTTAAAACATATTTGGGTTGGAGCTCCCATAAGCTCATGGATTATATAATATAGTCAAATGGGATCTGTCTCGGCATGATACCGCCTCATACAAATTTTTGTCAATTTTAAAATATTTAAAGAAGAATTGATCAAAGAATTTATAAAAATATTCAATCTTTTTGTTTCTTTTTTTCCTAAAAAATGATAAAAGAAATAAAACTCAAATGAAAGGGGTGAAATTTGGTAAAAGATCTTATTAATAATGAAACTGAATCATGTGAATTCAGAGACTAATTTCATCACTAAAATTTGTATTTTGTATTAAAATTTGGGAAATGATCAAAATGAATACTGGACAAAATTAAATATATATATATATATATATATATATTACTAAAAAAATTTGGCGTACAATTGTACCCGTTGTCCCTTAATAGGTCTCCCCTTGGCTCTGAATCTGCTTTCGAAAAGGTATTAGTTATTTAACTGGAGAATATTAGTTGTTTTCATTGAAAGTCTAAATTTTTTTAGTAAAAGTATTAGTTGTATACAATTATATTTGCATGGAGCATCATAAGAGTGTTAGTCTTCAAACAAATGCATACCAAGATTGGACCGAACAGCATCCATGTACGTATAGTTTCTTTTGCCAAATAATGGATCCCTGAACGATAGCAGTCGGATAGGAGGGTCGAGGTGTAGTAAATAACGAACGAGAACAAGAGCATGACAGTCGGGCCGGCAATCCATCCCAGTTGGCCTATAGCCCAAGCTAACGAAAGAACTCCAGATCCAATCACCGCGGTTATTATGTGTGCACTTGCAGTCCAAACATTCCCTAAACACCAAAATTTGGAAAACATCAATCATTTTATATTCACCTTTCAAACTAGGTCCATTCTAGTGTTTCATCTCGTGTTTCACTGTTTTTAATACATGACAAGTGCAGTAAATGACATCAGATATCATCATTAATGACACTTACCAGTTCTTTGGGGTCGGCCATCATCATCGGGAGCTTTGAGGTCGGAATGTGGTGGCAAATCAACAGAGATGTCGAAAACTTGGCCGCTGTGGTGGTGGTGGTGGTTATTGGTGGTAGTGGTCTCACCCATCCTGAAGGAATGTATAGTAGATTTGTATGTATTAGTCAAAATCAATCTTACAAGTGATTCAAATATCAAAAGACAAATGATATATATAAGTATTAGAGAAAGCAAGAAAATGGTGAAGAGGTAAAGAAAGTGTGACGGGAATATATAACCAAATGATAATAGCTATAATTGGAAAGCCATGTGACTTAGGTCAAAACAGAAAACAAATGTCAAGAATTCAATCAAAAGAGTCAACAAAATTCGTATAGTCAACGCATACACGTTCAACATTGTCCTGTTCTGTATAACACACGTCACATATTAATTGATGATGTCATTAAATACACGTATCGTACGAGACGAAAATAGGCTTAATGTTGTACCTAGATTATTGATGCTTAGAAGTCCTCTAGCTCCCTCAAAGAGAGGAACAACAAATATGTACAAAGAGGGAATTATTTAACACAATGTGAGATGAGATGAGATACTGCACACACTTTCACCTTAGCTAATGCAGCTTATATAGAGAAAATTTAATTGTGTGACACCTTTTAAATAAGCTAGCAACCATCAATTATAAAATTATTATAATATTATCTTTACCTAATTATAACTTGGTTGCATTTTGTTCATCATTCTGACGTGTAAGCTTCCCTTCCATCAAATGTAGAAACAGCATATATGCTCCCTGTTTCATTCTATCAATTTTTGGAATTTTCAAGAATAAATTACTAACAATATCATTAGCATCATTGATGGTGGGATGGGATCTCTCTAATTAATTGTCATTTTGCTAGCTGTCCATTATTTTATTTAGATTCTAATACGAATCAAGAAATTTTGATGTAATAGCCTGGTCAAGAATCAAGACTATGCGACAAACATGCATCACTTTAGGGCACTTTTTATTTTTTTAATGTTTCGGTATCCGGCCAAAAATTGACTTATTCGAGTAACCAATCTTGTCGTTCCCAATTGAAAATCAGAGTACTAGCATGGAAATACTACTTCACATAAATATTTATGATCATGCAATATAAATATTTTTTTATCGGTTAAATGGTGACTCAAACCCATGATCTTTGGCATGGGTAGTATATACTATTCCATGAAGGAATTGTTGAAGAATCCAAATAAATGAGTACTACTTTTGCATTGACCCTTTAATATATATTTTGTATGTGCATAATCAAGGTTGTAGGAGTCGGAAATCGGTAATGGAACGGTTTTGTGCCGCCTAGCCCATGGGCCGTCTAGGCAGTGAATTTTTAATTTTTTTCAAAAAGTTGGTTTAAACTACAAAAAAAAAAAAAAAAAAAAGGACATAACAATATAGCTTAACAATATAATTTCAACTACAAATTAATAAAAAGTTAAATGACAAAAATTTACAATAAGTTAAGGACATAATTTCAGCGTAATTAGTCAAATAGTTCAACACTCCAATTATAGTTCTACTACACAACAATACACATATTTTACTTCACAAGTTCACATCAAATTAATCCATCCCAATCGTCTAAGACCCGCTTAGGAGCCGCCTAGAAAATCGAATGTGCAAAAATTGCATCGGCCGACGGCTGCCTAGCTCCTAGTCGCGGCCGATTAGGCGGATTTTTGCAAAAGAGGCATAAATTAGATGATGAAATTTGTTGTAGTAGTATTAAATTTTTTTTTTTTTTTTTATTTTATTTTTTGTGAAATATCAAGAAGTTGGTGATCAGGTGAATCCAAATTAAATGTAACCATTTACATACTCAATTTGAGATTTTCTTTTGAGACAAGTTGATGAATACATCTTGCATGAATTAACCAACTATAAGTGAGTTGTTGAATTAGAGGTTCACATGCATTCTAAATGAATATCGTGGTCAACTATTCAAACAGGAATAATATTAATTAGGTCTAAGGTTATTGGTGTGCGCTTGTACATTTCTTATTTCTATCACCACCATTGAATTGGGTTAATAATATAGTCAAAGGAACCCACTTTCAATGGTTCCTCTTTAAGTTGGTCCCTTATTTTATATAGGCATATTCAAGTACCTTAAATTCCACTCACTATCATGAGTTTATTTCATTAATCTCCTCCATACTCGGATCTCTTATTATATCAGATGAAGTCTCAATTTAAATTAGTCTCGTTTGAATTATAACGAATCCGGATATATATGTACACTAAAAAAGTTGATCCTTATAATGTTATTATAGGTTATTTAGCTAAAACTCTTTAATGACAAAAAAATAATTGATATATAGTTGCTAAACATTTTGGGGTTCACTCTGCCAAAAGCAAGCTACGAAAATGGTGAATTCCTATTATGGTAGGTGTTTTTCGCCATAGTCTATCAACCCGTAGTCTTAGGTTCGGATATACGATAATGATTTTTCACCGTTGTCGTAAAACTTTCACGACAATGGTTAATTACAACTATTGTCAACATATCAATAACAACGGTTGAAAACCGTGTGTGGGATCTGTTTAACCGTTGTCTTAACACTCAACGACAACGGTGGTGGTTACCCGTTGTTATAGCACCAAATGATACCATTGTCGTAAGATTTTACGACAATGAGTTTTTACCATTGTCTTTTGTTTAAGACCCGTTGTAATTAATCTTTAAGACAACGGTTTTTCTCGTCGTTATAAATTTATTGAACCGTTGTAAAAAAATTCTTACGACAACGAGAATTTAGCCATTGTATATTTTCGTGAAATCGTTGTTATAAATACATGTCAACGAAATTTAATCGTTGTTATAACTTTTGGTTACCGTTGTAGTAACTACCTACGACTACCGTTTTTCTCGTTGTCTTAGTCATTCTTGTAAATTTTTCTGGTTGTCAATTTCCTACTTGCACAATAATACTAATTAAAAATAAGCATTAAAATAATATTATCATAGAAATCAATTCATCATCATACATTATTTAAACATCTAATTAAGTCATAAAATGTAAATAGTCTAGCATTAAACTCCAATAACATCTTGAGTCACAAAAACTAAACTATCTCAATTTTCTTGTCTTCCAACCACTTCTACTAATCATCACTCATGTCTTTGTGAAAGACAGTCGGCCCACTCCTGCATGTCATCAATTTAATTTTCGGAGTAATCATTTTGCGAAAATTGTGAAAGTACAAATAATAAAGTTAAATAAGTACTATCTTTTAGCCACAAATTCAACTATCCAATCAAACAACACCAAAACCACACACATAACTATATGATCAACACAAATTATTCATACCACTGATTACATCGAATCCGTTCCCACAACTCAATCAAACTCGATTATATATTTCATGTAGCGTAGTACAAAATAATCACATTGAACCACATCTGGTTGTTTAGGTGCCTAGGTAAGAAAAAACTCGTTAAACACTTAGACCTTAATTATATTTCATGCAATTTTTTTTTTTTTTTTTGGTCTCTTACTTGAGACACCCGCATTAAAGATATGCAATTCCCTACAACAATAAATATTGACCAAATAATCATGTTACAATTCGCAATAAAGTTACCATTTAATAACTAATCCGCAACTAGCTTATTGCATTATATGAAAAAGAATAAACTTACATGTCCACAATTTTTTTTTGCCTTCAAGATCAATGCGCGGTTATAAAGGATCAATCAAACAAACTTCTTCCTTGTGTGGGTTGATGATTGTTAGAATCCAATGAACATTATTTACAGAGACATAATAAATCAATGCGTAATTATATGAGTCACATTTTCAAGAGAGTACATTAAATATTATTTTGTAAATTATATTCACTCAAGTATTGCATGACACCAAAACTAATATATCACTAGTTGCATTGACTAACTTTTGTGCGAGATCACTTGCCCTTTTTCATTGTGGACATCCTTAATTGTTCTATCCTTGTTGTGACATCCACACAAGTGATAATGAATGTGCGTATGACAATGATAGTAAAAATATAGAATATGTATACACCCAATTCACACAAATGTTTGCCTTTAATAATTGGATTAATCACTTTTGCCAAGATGAATCATGATGATATATAATTACTAGCAAGAACTTATTGTTTATCTATGAATTGTTCCTTCTCCGTTCTAAATTGAAAATACTGAGTCATAAACATAAAAGACAAAAACTTGTGTGAGATGAGACGATTTATAAATTAATGCAAACTAACACTCATCCCTTTCAAAGTATTAAAACGTCATTCTCAAATTATGTTCTATTTCACCGTGAGACGGCCTCACACAAAATTTATTCAACATTAACATTAATAGTTGAGAAAAGGTGCAGCACCCAATCATGGCTCTCTTTTTATTCTTTATAGAGTAGAGTTTGAATGGCTAACATTATCCTGGCATTCTTGTGCATCAGCCATTGAAATTGGGAAACACCAAAGCAGAAAGAAAGAAAGTATATATTATTATACTTAAATAATGATGATAAGAGCCATTAATCGTTGACTTGAGCTACCATATCATTCTTAATTTCCTCCTATCAAGTGATAATTAGTCTTCATTAATTATTCTTCACTGCATATATACCAACTCTTTTTTATCATTCAAACAAACAAAACAATTATAGGATGTGTTTGTTTTGAGATTTCTTCGTCTGAAGATGGAGATGTTACGTCCCCCATCTTATTCTAGTTTGGGATTTACAGACACGAGACGTATGGTTAAGAAAATCTGATCAACCAGCACTAGAGATCAAACTAAATTGATCAATGCTCAACTTGAAATTATCACCTATTCCACTAGTACTCGAGCTCGATTCATGTTCATTTCATTTAAAAAGTGTTTAAACTTGATTTGGCCAAGCTTAAACAATAACGTACACAGTGATAAGATTCATTTACACCCCTAGGCACGCGGGAGTGATAAAGAAGTAAAGTACAATTAACTCAATTTGCAAAATGACTAACGAGACTAAGGTGACGCTTGGTTCGAGTTTTCTTTGGGAATAAGAATGAATTTTTTTACCTCTATGCCCCTAGATATGATGAATGAATAGTTATATTCATGATGATTACATCACTAGCAAAGTGCTCTAATAATTTTTTTTTTTAAAGAGTTAATGATTATGGCATAGAAGAATGATCGAGGAAAAGGATTATAGAAGGGGAGAAAGGTAATCAAATGAGATAATAATTACCTTATTTTAAAAAATATAACGTGAATCATTTTTCATTCTCATTAGCCACTATAATTACCATATATTCATTCTCGTTGTTATTCTCATTCTCATTCTCATAATACCAAATCATAAGCCCCCTAAAAACATTAAAATTGTTAACAGTTTCTGAACCATGAGCAATAATCCAACACTCATTCTCATAATACCAAATCATAAGCCCCCTAAAAACATTAAAATTGTTAACAGTTTTCTGAACCATGAGCAATAATCCAACACGAGGATTTAGAGATCGATTACATAATTATACGACTACGCGCCATACGTCTAGTTCGATAAAATACTGCCATCTACGATCCCGCACAAAATTACAGCCACGTCGTTCTAATGTCGAATCAACTGCATGATCCATTACAAAGGGCATGTATCAATCTAATGCAGAAGATATGATGAACACCTCTAACCACTTCTTACAAAACTTTAATCGTCCAGTCATCTGCAATTTTCACATCAGGTTTGCGAATAGTCCTGATTGATGTGCCTTTTCCTCCTCGAAGCAGGAGTGGGCCCACTTCAACATCGACCTTCTGATTTCCCGGTTCAACAAGAGCAGTTTTGGGTTCAGGAGAGAGACCTAAAATTATTACTCTCTCCACGGTACAGTCTGAGGCGTATTTGTGGTGGGCAGGGGCCAAGTTGGAAGAAGTGAGCTTTCCGTTTGAGAATGTAAAACGACGATGAATGTAGGCACCTTGCTTGAATTCAAAGCTCTTCCCATCATCAACATAAAGCTCTCCTTCAGCAGCTTTGGAACTATTAAGAGCTATTACCTGCCATGTACATAAATTGAACTCGAATAAGTAAAATCTTATCAGTGTTAGTTGGAGTTCGTGCTTCTCTTGATTAAATTACTTGGAGTGATCAGAAAGAATGTGTAAAGAAACAAAGAGTAGTGAATTTCATCATCTAAAGCAACTTTCTCGATCTCGTTGCTTCATTATGTTTTACGGATATAAAGGGAAAATATGCCAGCTTATTTGAAACATGAGTTTTGACCTATATGGATCCATTTCTTGATGACTCTGCACATTGCAAACTAGTATTATATAAGCCAACTAAACTTGTTTCAACTTTGAAGTTTACTTTCCTGAAGAAAATGAAAGAAAGAAGTCTAGTTTTATTTACTTTTCAAAGGCATAATGCATCTTTAGGCTGCTAACTATTAGCTTTCATTTCAATAGGTCCCTACACTATCACATTGATTTAAGTAGTCCCCTGAGTGTCTTATTGGTGACAGAACTTGATGTAAACTGTCAAAACTGTCTACGTTTTCGTCAAATAACCAACAAGTCAGTGCTTCAAAATTTGTGATATTCAACCTGTGACATGTGCCAGTTTTACGTACTTTAATTTCCACGGTCCATCTCACCATCCACATCAAAATCGAAAGACAAATACCTACACGGGTTTCTATATCTTCTCAAACTTTCCCTAATTTTAAGAAAAATTTGAGGCAAAGAATCCAACTTTATCAATGTTTCTAGTTCTTCATCCGTCAAGTTATCCTTGAAAAAAACAACACTATATTACTTGAGCAAGAACACCTTTCTTCCATTCCGTGCCCTAAACTATCAATTTAATTACTCAGCGTAAACCTGGTGGAAAACCCAGAAAGGTATAATTCAATGTGTAATGTTAGTACAATAGCACCATTCAGGTTTTCTATATGAAATCGCTCGACTATATTTAGTTTCTGGATAGAACCTTCACTTTTATTGAAAACTCCACCTGCTTCATTTTTTTAGTGAGATTATTATTTTAAACATGGTCTGAGTGTGACCATTCGTCATTTATACAATAGAAGCAATCGTACAAAAAGGTGTGTGCATGTCAAACTTTAACACTTCCTGAAGAAAGGACCTTTAGATATCACTTTTTCATAATTAAGCCCAGAAATATTTACTTGGAGAGAAAATAACCGAAGTCTTGAAAAAAACCAAAAATCAACTTTAATCGTGAAACAAACCAGACTCTGTAACAGTCTGACACATGTGTGTTGTCACTGTGTGTATGAGAGAGATAGAAAGCATTTCCAAACAATTTTAGAGAGGGTTAACAAAAATTTAAGTCATACCAGAGTGTAAGGATCATTTTGCATTTGCGTGGAGCTTCGTCTAAATCTATCTTTTCTTGGAATAATGGTACCAGCGCGTTGGAAAGAAGGTATGCTCTCTTCTAACACTTCCAACTTATGAGTTGCTCCTCCCCTGTAGGCAGTTCCAGTTTGCATATCATACCAAGACTCATCCCCGGTAGGTAAACCGACACATGTTTGGCCCCCTGTAGAAAATTGTCGTTAATATTAAGAGCAATATGAAAGAGTGAAGATGCATGAAGGAAGAGGAGTAGAGGACCATGATTAACAAGTAAACGAATACTTCTACGCACCACTGCACCGTGCAATGCAAGTGCATTTTTAAATGGTATTAGTTATTTTACTAAAGGATTAGTTGGTCAATATTATTTTTTTCATTGAACAGTATTTTGTGCACTAGTTACATGGTGCAACTGGAGCACTCAAGGGTAAAAAGTTGCAGGGCCTTATTAGAATGGCACCTGAGTGTATATTCCTTGCACCAAAAGACCGTTTCCAACCATAAATGCCTCATCGTTGCTGAATGTTTGCTCATCAGCAGGAAATTCTATCCAAAGAGGACGACGACAGGAATACCGGTGGCATTTGCCTCCCTGAATAATGTATAAAAATACGGGAGCAACATGTAACGTGTATGTATGGCTTCCCTCATGAGTTGTGTATTTCGTTCCCTATAACCAACACAAGCACCAAAGCACCAACATCATACACAAGCCAAAGTCATCTAAAAGAAAAGTTGATGCTATAGGTTGTCGATGCAAACATGTGGTTAAACTACGAATAAGATCATGTATCAGAGTAATATAGATCAAGTACGCCCAAAAAAGTATATTATTGCAGTTCTTCATACAAAAACACAAATTTAAACAGGTATAATGCATCAGAAAGGTCTCTAAACTATCAAGTGTTTATTTCAATAGGTCCCTAAACTACATTTTTCTAAACTGCCCTTTAAGTATCGAAATTTTATTTCACGAGCTCCCTCAAGACTAAAATTGACAGAATGTTTCGATTCGCCTTAATGGTCCCGTCAAATTAGTACACATGTCATCTTTATTTAATTATAATTATACACAAAAGTATTTTTCACAAGTCATTTTAGGTACCAATCACCTGAAGAATTATGGTTAAAATGTCTTGCACAAAAAACATCTGAAAAATTAACGTATATATTATTTAACAGAATCATTAAGATGAACCGAAAAATTCCGTCAATTCTTGTCTCGAGGAAGCTTGTGAAATAAAATTTCAATACTGGAAGGGTTGTTAAAAATAAAAAATAGTTTAGGGACCTATCGAAACAAAAGTTAATAATTTAGGAATCTGTTAGTGCATTATGTAACACTCTATGCATGCGGGGTAGTGGTAAAATAGAGCATGGCTTACCCAAATAACCAAGGTTCACGCCTTTTGGTGTCGTGATGAGCATGTCCTCTAAAGAAGGGATAGTAGGCCCCCAACTGATACCAGCGGACCAACAACTCAGTATCCGGATTACCAAAAAATCCACCAATATCAGCACCTGTAAAGTATACATATAATAAGAAACATAAAGATTCATATACAAACTATAGTTTAACAGGGTAATTAAGTAATTTACTAACCAGAGAATGATATTCCCGTAAGACCAAGGGTCAAAATCATGGGAACTGAAACCCTAAAGTGATCCCAGTCAGCTGTGTTATCCCCTGTCCAAACTGCTCCATATCTTTGAGTTCCAGGGAAAAAGGCTCTTGACAAAACAAAAGGTCTGTCTTTTCCGTCCCCACGCTTAACAAGCCCTTCAGATGTAGCCATGTGGAAGTAGTATCCATAGGCATTATGCAACTCCTATGCTCTACATCTCCTTGATGTAACGCATCTCTGGGCATCGTAACCTGAGAATGTAAGGTGAGACTTTGTATCATCAGGGAACTTGGATTGCAAAATTATCGGGTATGTTTGTTTCAGGATTAGCAAAACCAAGATTTCACTTTCAAAATCCTAATGCACATTTGTTTGTAGGACAATGGAAGCTAGATTTCAAAATCCTCCAAAAATATCATAACCTATAATACCTACACTCTCTCACATTCTCTCTCATAGTTTTCCTTTTCCCAATAACATATACCTTTATTTTCCACAATATAATAATCTCATTATCCATTACATTTTCACTATCTTTTCTCAATCCTACCCTACTACACATCTTATCAACCAAACATACACAAAAGTTGAATTCACCTTTTTACTATTCCAGGATTTCTCAATCAGGATTTTCCCAATCCCCTCTACAGCGTAAAAAAATACCCTAAAGGGCTATAAGATTTTCAACACAACATTGAAAAAATACTCATTTCTTTACAGCTTTTACGGAACTTGGTCTAGTGGTCTCCATATTGAACCTTGAAAGGCAGGTATACTCATTAAACGTTATAATGCAAATAGTTGGTGTATTGTTAATTTGAAAGAACTTCTGTTTAGTTATTTATATGAAGGTAAACCACAATAAAGCCATCCATCATTACACAAGTAACTGAATAAAAAAACCCTTCTGCTACAGCTGTCGAAAACTTATAGTGAAGTAGTCAGTGCATTATCGATTCTGACAGAATTCCTATGTACTTATGCATTTATATGAGGGTAAACCACAAGAAAACCATTCATCATTCCACAAGCTGCTGAAAGAGCCAAGAAAAAATGAGGATACCTCCATAATGTTATGATGGTTTATGTCGACAAAATATTTGTTCACATCCTTTCTGAAAATTGATGCACATGTAAGGACCCAATGTAAGGAGCTCCCATCCATCAGAATGAAATATGCAATGAATTTTGACAGTGTGAAAGCAGTTTGATCTCAGAAACAAAAGTGACTTCTTATCAGTTGGGCAACAATTGCCTAAACTTTTTAAAAAACAATGGACAAGACCAAACTCATATGAAATACTTAATTTGATCAAAATAGTTAGTGTACTTAAACCTTTTAGTCGACAACTGACAGACTTTGTATGCTTAAAAGAAGTCAATAAGAGTATCCACGTATCACATAATACTGAAGATGATACTTTTGGAAAATAATTTACATTTTAAGAAATGGAATAATATTTTGAGATCAATGTACCAAACAGAAAGGCAAACATCAGTTTAGGGATAGATGGAGTATAACAAGCAGATTTAATTTATACTGAGTCAAGAAGTTCCATGCAGGTAACGAAGAGCTAAAGATCGACACAGCTATAAGAACACAGTTTCTAAATTAAGAATACAGCATTGAAATGATCATCCCTCATCTTTTTGTCCGTATGGCTAGTTAAATAGGCCTACATATTTTGTCAGCTCAAGTATGGATAGTTCCTTCTTAACAGCATATATCTCTCTAATCCAAAGCTCGCTTCTAGTTTTTTTGTTTTTCCATTTTCTGAGGGAGAGTGGAGTAGCGTGTAAATATAGATGGGTGTATGCTAAGTTATATAGGACTGCCACTCACAGAATAGATCTGATCAGTTATGCATCAAATCAGATTATATCATAGATTTGTGTTACTTCCAGTTTCATTTTCTAATATAGGAACGTGTAGACAATAATCTACAGTTAAATATGAAAACAATTTAATAAGAAATCTCAAAATCTTCCTGTACAGCTAAACTTCTCATGTTATTTAGACAACAATAAGGTATTCTCAAGAAGCACAAGGAGAAAGTACGAACACGGAATGTTTTTAAACCACTACATGATGTTATAGAATATGATACAAGAGAAATTTACACAAGTTTCATTTAGCAAGAGACGAATGAATCTAACCCATAGGATAAATGATCAGAACTTCAACACATTAGCTGATTAACTAAGCACACAATGTATACTAAAAATAATTACATCAAACTACATGCATAAAATATTGTGAGCATAAAAACACAAGAATATAGAATCAAAATCAAAGGTGTACCTCTGGACCATTAAACACAGATGGTTCATTCATATCATTCCAGATGTACAACGATGGAGTCGAACCAACATAATTTCCATACGAGAATTTTTCAGCCCACCACGACCTAATCTCGGGATTCAACATATCTGGGTAAGATGAGGAGCCAGACCAGCACCACCCATCAAAATCCTTCCCAGTTGCATCCTTTACATAGTATCCCTTCTGGGAAGCCTCCTTATGAATGTAATATGAATCATCCCTCTTGATGTGAGGGTCCACAATAGTTACCATATGTCTACCTTTAGCAGATAACTTCTTCTGCATCTCCACTGGGTTAGGGAACAGCAACTTGTCCCATGTGAAATACCTCTTTCCATCTGTGTGCTCAATATCAAGCCACAAAACATCATAGGGAATATCATGCTCATCAAATTTGGAATCAACATTGTAAACATCTTCCTCATCTCTGTAATTCCACCTACATTGATGGTAGGCAGTGGCAAACAACTGAGGCATTGCGGGTGTTCCAGTTATACCGGTATACTGCCTAACTACGTCTTTCGGTTTTGGGCCCACAAAAAGAATGTATCCACTACACCAGCTTCACTCATCCACAAGGTGTCAACCCTCTTCTGATCAGAAGGAAGCATTAGAACAGATGAGTACTCATCATTCCATCCTTTCCCCAATACATCAATCTGCATTTCAGCAGCATTAAGCCAGAAAAACCCCGAACTCCCTCGTGTCTTACCATGTGATAACATGAAGGGAATGCTCCCATAAAGCCCAAAAGGGGAATCATGGAGGTACTCAAAAACATCAAGATTGAAAAGCCTATAGGGTTCAGAATGTTCCAATTCAGGCCCTCTAGTTGCCTTTAAAGCTAAACTAGTCGCATGTTCAGGAATACCATACACAAACTCAGCATCATAAAACGACACATCAAAGCTAATACTCTGTGGCCCATATGGCCTTGTATCAGTATGACTCCTAAACCTCTCCTCCCATTCCTCATTCTCCTCTTTTTCTCCCTCAGCTGTTCAAAATCAAACAAGCCATTTGAGTTCAACGACAAAACCTTTTTTCCCTTTTCACCACTCTCTCTCACAAAAACCTCAAAAGGGTCATGCCTAATCACTCCCTCATACCCATCAGAGAGATAAACAACCGACATCGAGCCTGACCCATCCTTAGTTTTCTCCTCCTTCAACCTCGACAGCCACAATTTTTTGTTCAAAAATTCCGGCACAATCACATCCGGCACCTCAAATCTCTTCTTGCGCGGCTGGTCCTCATCAATCTTCAGTCTCATTACACCATCTTGATAGGCTGATACAGTGAGGACCAAAGGCTTTGTGGTTGTCTCTTGATTTTCGGGATTTAGTTGACTATTCTCCTTGGGGATGAGTTTCGCCACAAGATTACCATCGGAGATTGACACATCGGCGGCGATCAATGAGCAGGATCCCGGTTTCCGGGAACGGGCACGTTTGCAGAATGGGGTCTGATTGCAGTTTCTGAACTCATCCTGCTTCCAAGAAAACACTGAATTTATGAAGAAAAGAAGAAACAAAAAAGTGCAACGAGGTTTTCCCATCGATTCTTGCTATCTGATTTCTTTTGCTTAACAAATCACTGGTTGATTTGTAGAGAAATCACATGTAACAGCCCATGAATTTATGTGTGAGTTTTTGGGAGTATGGCGTGTGAAGTATTTCAATGAGATTGAAGACCGAGATGTTAATTTTATTGTTAATTTAACCCATCAATTTTCCTCGACTTGCACTCGGAGTACTAAAGTTTTAGAATTCTCCTCATCAGTCACCATTTATTTCATCATAGTAATGCAAAATTTTATATGGAAATGATTCATTATTATAGCTAATAAGTTTATTATGAAATCATTTTAAAAAAATAAAGTATTAAATATTTTATTAATAATATTAAAAATTTTATCAGAATTATTAAAAAAACTAGATTCGGTGATATCATATTATTAACAAATTCATTTAATTTAACTTATTCATATTTAATATTGAAGATATAGTATCAAGTTAAAAAATTATTTATAGTATCCAGTAATTGATTAAAAATATAAAAAAATTGATAATGGTTTATGAAATTGAAACTTATTCATATAAAACCTACTAAATGCGAGTATCTAGACAAACTTGAGCTTGGACATACAACATTAGGGTGGGAATAGGTCGGTGTTCGGAGAATGCCTTAGGTATATATCAAAAGATGTTCAACAAGTGCCTATAATTCGGTTTATTAAAGCTCAATTAGACTCGACTCGATTTTTCAATAAATAAGTCAAACTTGAGCTTTTTTAAAGTGCATTTATTTAAACAGTCAAACTTAAACCTCTACAAAAGTCTTTTTAAATTCAACGAACAATATAATGGACCAAATGCGTACTTATATATATAGTAGTATTGAATGTTGATGTTGCCACAAATGTTGTCACTTTTATTACAATGTCAAAATTTATTTCTTCTTCTAATAATTAATATCGTGTCAAATGTTCGTCTTAGTGTTGTTGATTGCGAGAATGAAGATCTAGAAAGTTCTAGATGAAATCCAAAGATTTTAGGTCATGCACTTGTAGTTAAGGAGTTAAGTGATCATGGTGGTTATTGAAGTCGAGGAAGTTAGCATATACTCCATCCGTCTCATACTCGTTGCTACATTTATTGTTTGGCACAAGTTTTAATGTAAGAGATGTTTAATAATATAAGTTATTTTTGATGGGGGTAGGGTACTCTTTTTAACTTTAATAAGAGGGTTGTTTAATAGTATTAAATTGTGTTAGTTTGTAAGAACTAGTGGCATATGGTGTAATATTGTAGTGTTTGAAGGGATAGATAAAAGTGAAAAAACTATTTTTACCATTTTAGGAAATGATGCAACGAGTACGGGACAAATGTTTTTGGCAAATGTCACGACGAGTATGGGACGGGGAGTAGTATTTTTAGACCCTTCTAATTGTGGATTTATGATTGAAGACTGATTTTCTATAAATAGATGCATCTTCTCCTACAAAAGGTAAGGATTAATCGAGTATCGTCTAGAATATTTTGCATCTTGACGAGTGGTCAAATAAGTCATTTTGGTAGCGTAGTCATACACTTAAAACTTTAGATCAAAGTATGTTGTACTAACTTTTTTTGTGTTAAAAGAAATTCTATTTGTGAGTCATTCTCTTACATATTTTGGGAGAGAGAGACGAGTTTAATCTGATTTTTTTTTTTTTTTTTTTGGACATACAAAACCCTGGCCCCTTACAATCAACACGACCGGGACCCTAAGTTTTGTATAAAATCGATCACCTTCGAATTGATCCAATCACGAGGACCAATTGGTGTCTTAGCACACTTAGCAAGGAAATGGGCCGCTTCATTCAAAATCGATGACGTGAATTGCCCTCCACTTATCAAGCGTCTCCAACTCCCTAGAAATAAGCTCCAGAGTGTACCCACCCCGCTTAAAAAGTTTGGCTTATCAATTAAGGCTGAGATTGTATCTTTGGAATCCGAAATAATCAACAAGGAATTCATTTTCTCCTTATTAGCCAATTGCAGCCCAAATAGCACAAATGACCTTCAATTACGCTTCAAGGACATTTGCACATTTTTGTAATCTTGTAAAACTCCAATCCAAAGACCTGCCCTTTGTCGTCTAAGAATACCACTCCCGCGCCCGCTCGCCCACTATTTTGGTGGAAGCTCGCATCACACATCAAAATCCGATGCGGTCCAATCCTATTTGCCTCTCCCACGATGCTTGTCCATTTACGGTCAATTCCTTGATGTCCATTTCCACTACAAACACGCTTGTATTCGCCTAGCATGTGAAAGACCCAACGAACTCCGCTACTACGAGATCTCGTATGGTCCTTTTTGATGGAATCCTCTACATGGGTTATCTCACATCTCCTCTTCCAAATTGTCACGCCATTCCCGCAACCTCTTCTCTTGGCCTATGATCATTAAGGAGAAAGCAAAGTTCCGGAAATTCAATGGTTTCCTTTCCAACATTTCGCCTCTTTGGAATAACGAAACCTTCTTCCTTCCAGACTTTATAGACAATTGGCATAGAAAGATCGCATGGATAGAACTTGCTTCTCCAAACCCACATAGACTACACGCACTTGTAATTGGGACATGCATACGTGATAGGTTTAGCTCCGTTGGCGTAATATCCCAGGATAGGGACCACCAAAAACCTTCACTTTTGGGGGCATTTTTAGATTCCAACCCACCTTCCACCACTTTGAGTGATTATCTCGAGCTAGTTGGCTGGAGCTTGTTTCTCTCCCTTATTGTTCTTTCAAACCATAATCTATATCCCGATTTGACCGTGTATATCCCACTCGGGTTTGGCCTCCAATATCGATGTCTTCATTTAAATGTGGTTCCATCAATGTGGTAAGGATCTCCTCCGCTTCAAGGGGAGAAAGTCTCTTCTAATGAGATCTTCATTCCACTGTCTATTCGGAAGCAAGTAGGCCGCCACTTTCTCGGTCATTTTCCCTACATGTGGACTGCATATTAAGGCCCCATTTGCTAAACCATATGTCGGAGGATGCCAAAATTGAGTTTCCGTTCCCGATTCTCCATCCCACCCCTGCTCGATCACTTCTCTTCCCCAACAGAGAGATCTCCACACGAAGGAGGGGTTACTTCCTAGCGGTGCTTGCATAATGTCTATGTTCCTAAAATATCTTGCTTTGAAAACTTGTGCTACCAAGGAATCCGGTCTCGAAATAATCCTCCATATTTGCTTGGCCAATAAAGCTCGGTTGAAAGTTGACAACTCTCTAAATCCTAATCCCCCTTCCTCCTTTTCTTTGCACATTCGTTCCCAAGATCTCCAATGTATCGCCTTCTTTTGGTGCTCGTTTTCCCACCAAAACGTGCACAAATCATCTCCATATCCCCGCATAATGTTAGGGGAATTCTGAAACATGACATAGAAAGTAGGGATGGCATGTAGGATCGCTTTGATTAAAGTCTCCTTCCCACCTTTGGAGAATCGCTTGCAACTCCAATTCTCAATTTTCCTCAAGATACCCTCCTTCAAGTAGCCAAATTGGATTCTCTTTCGCATAGAGAAAATGATGGTGCTCCCAAGTAAAGATCATGTCCTCGACTCTCTCTAATTCCCAGAATTTGCTTGACCCTAACTTGATTCGCCGTGTTTGTACTTGGGTTAAAAATGAGCGCCCGATTTATCGAAATTGATCAATTGCCACTGATGCCTCCTCATAGGTTGATAGTGCCTCCTTTACGTTTCCACACGAATGGGGATCTGCCTTAAAAAGAATAAGGCTATCATCTGCGAAGAAGAGATGTGAGATCGTGGGACCCCTAGTGGCCATTTTCACTCCTCTAATTAGGTTCAACTTGCAAAATCCATGGATGAGTGAAGAGAAGCCTCGCGCGCATATGACAAAAATATACGGAGAAAGCGGATCGCCTGCCGAATACCCCTTGTGGGCTTGATTTCTCTGGTCGATTACCGTTAATTTTGATTTTGTAATTCACCGAAGTGATACACCGCAAGATTAAATCTGTCCATCTCTGGAAAAGCCCAGTTTATTCATGATAGCCCCCACGTATCTCCATTCCACACGATCGTATGCCTTACTCATATCTAACTTGAGGGCTACATAACCCTCTAAACTCTTAGAATGACTGAGCCAATGCATACACTCGAAGGCTACAAGAATGTTATCGGTTATCAACCTACCGAGGGGACAAACGCACTTTGGTTTTGATCAATTACTTTGTCCAGGACATTCCTCCATCTGCTCGCAATAGCTTTAGCCGCAATTTTATAGCACACATTGCGAGAGGCTAATGGGTCGAAAATCCCTCAATGTTTCGACTTTCTTCTTCTTCGGTATAAGTGTTATTACCGTGTCATTCCATTTATCCAATTTCTCCCCCTCATTCGGAATCATTTTAACACGGCAGCAGCCTACCTCCCTTCGTTTGATCCCATGCCGAGTGAAAAAATTTATAAGAGAATCCATCTGGGCCGGAGCTTTTAAGGGGTTGATGTCAAAAACAGCTCTCTTTTAATTTCCTCATCACTGAATTTTGCGTCAAGCCCGTGATTCATCTCCTCATCAACCTTAGGTTCCACGAAGCTTAGTGCTTTATCAATCATTTCCCATGAGGGGTTGGAAGTAGAGAAGAGGTT
Source organism: Paraleonurus japonicus (assembly GCA_030762865.1). Classification (NCBI taxonomy): domain Eukaryota; kingdom Viridiplantae; phylum Streptophyta; class Magnoliopsida; order Lamiales; family Lamiaceae; genus Paraleonurus; species Paraleonurus japonicus. Next base: position 40,011,745 of record CM061057.1, on the reverse strand, counting down.
TGAGAAAACCACGATAGAGCACTCCTCGATATCCTGTTGCTTCAAAAAAACCCCCATTTTCATCAATTATTTTTATATGATTTCTTGCTCTTCCCGCTTACGGTGCATTGATGAAAGAAGGCGGTGTTTTTATCTCCCTCCTTGAGCCACATTCTCTTCGCCCTTTCTTTGCCAATGAATCTCCTCCGTAATAGGACCTCCTATAATTCTTTTTCCAAATACTTTGTTTCCTCATTACTAGCATCCGAATTATGCAGATCGTCTGCATTTCCCTTCGTAATTTTTCGATCTTCTCTTGAGTGTTGCCAACCTTCAAATCTGCCCATTGCTTCACTAATTGTCCACATTTCATTAATTTTTCTCGGCAATGAGTGTGTATTAACACTATTTTCCCACGCTTCGAATTTGGTCCTGTAGTCCTCTTACGCCGTCCATTTGTTTTCAAAAATAAAAGGCTTATTTTGTGGTGTCTTTACGATCCATTTTTTGAGATTGAGATTCAGCTTTACAACTCTATGATCGATCCAAAGAATCCACAATTATGTGAAACAAACATTTGGGAAGAGATTTTTCCAATGAGCATTTGCCGAGGAAATCTATCTAGTCTTTGCTTGATGTTTGTTGTGCCTTTTCTCCCATTTGTCCAAGTCCATGTCGGGCAAGTATATTTCATGATTGAATTCCTACAGATTGGCAACATTCAGGAAAGTTATTGAATCTACCCCCACATCTTCTTCTCCCCTATTTTTTCTGAATCATAAAGCACCTCATTAAAATCACCCCCAATAATCCAAGGTTCATTTTCGATTGACGCACCATCCACAATTTAAACAAAAGCTCCCAAAAGCTCCCTTTCACGAGGTCTAAGCGGGGCATAGCATCCCGTAAATCGCCAATGTAATGATTCCCAATTAACGAAACATCTATATGATTAGACGAGAACGAACGCAAGCAGATGTCAACGTTTTTATTCAAAAACATAAGGAGACCCCCTTAGTACCTACGGGGTTAGATCCAACTACACCAACAAAGTTCAAAGCATGAAGCCAATTATAGACTCTATTACAATGGATTTTAGATTCGAGAAACAAACAAAACAAGAGGTTTCAACTCGGCTACAAGTTGTTTCAGCATGATGAATGCACGGTTACCTCCCAAACCCCGTGCATTCCACACAATTGTACTCATTCTCCTGGCGGAGGCTGGGCCTCGCCACCTCCGCCTTATCAGTGGTGTGTATCTGGAACTCGACCCCGTCTCCATGTTTATGGTTGTGTCTCACTGCTTGGTCAAAGCATGTTTCCCTGCTCGGCTTCCTCCGTTTTCCATCTTCGTTCACCTCAAAGCAATCTTTAGTTTCTTTGCTCCCTTTTGCTCCATTTAGGTGTCCCCTCCTCCCCTTTTGATCCATATTGCTTTTGGAGTGCTCTTGAGGCTAATCGGTTGTGCTTTCCCTTTGCCACGTCCAGTTCGGTGTCCTTCGTCCCTTTCTCGTGCCACTTTCTTTGCTAATCTCTTTTCCCTTACTCAACGGTTGAGGCTAGCTGGATAGCAAGGACCCCACCAGTTTCCTCCACTTGCCCTCCTCGGTGCTCTTCTTCCAGCCAATTTGGGCACCACGTATAGCCATATTAGTACTGCATCCAAAGGAACAGATGCGAGATCCCCACATATGAAAGTTATTCCAATCGTAAAGGATTCAATTGTAGCATCTCGATCCACCGGGCCATTCATGAATGGGCCCATGCTCATTCCAAAGTAGGTATCTGGATGGGAGGTTGGAAAGGGCCAATTGCACTCTAGAATTGGTTCATGCTTGCTCCCGTATTCGGATAATGTACTCCATTCTGCCATATTGTTGCCTTCCCCATTGCATGTCCCCTCGCCAATCCTTGGATGCTCTGCCCTCCCATGTATGTGTTACGATTCCCCTCCGGATTGATAGCACGCATCGCGAACTCCTCCCCTGCCAACATGTCCATCTTGTCTCAGGCCCCACCTCTAGCACCGGTTCGGGCATCACCTGTTTTCCCCTCATTTTCATCCCTTTATATATCTCCTCAATTGATACTCCCTTGAGGCCATCGGCCTTGAGCCAAGCTTCATCTTGTCTCATATCTCGGGTTAGTTCAACATCATTAGCAAACGCATTAGGACAATCCTTTTCCAATGGTCTAATTTACCACAGATATAGCGAAATCACAAAGCTTTTCATAGCGGAAAATCACAACGAAGTATTCCCATTAAATTCAACCTTAGTACCCCTCACCAAAGGTTTTGTGACATTAATTAAGACCCGCACCCGTAGACATTTACCCCATGCAATTGAATTTGTTGAACAGTCTATCTCCATAACTCTACCCACCTTATTTCCCAGGACCTCCCCACATACAGTAAGGAGTCAGTAACTCAAGGCCATGGATTTGTACCCGAGAAAGGGATTTCATTGAGTACCAAGTCCGCTATTCTTTCGTTTCCTACAGACTCTCTTGAACACCATCGATCAAGTTCGAGCCGCCATGGTTGACGAGCAAGGACCTTGTTACAGTGGAGTTCTCGAACCCTACGAGGTAGATGCCTTCACCAATAGCATAGATCGTGGCTGGAGCACTAGGGCGCCAAATCGAGTTCGTGGCTGCATCAAGATCTTTCACACCTATGGATTTTCTTGCCAGGAACCTAAAGATAAGAGCATTGTTGTTTGGTGGGACCAAGCTTTTGTTGATGATTGATACTCCCTCTTACGGGCTCGACCGATTCCACCGGTCCCACACCTCATTAAGAGTTTCTTGCATTTTCGTGAACTCCATGGATTGATTCGCCATATTAGGAAGAGAGGTGAAAGGGAGGAGATTGTGTGGTAAGATGGAAGCGTGTTGTTGCCTACTCAAATCCCCAATTTATAGAGCAAGGGTCCGGTGAAATCCCTTGTCTAGAAAATTGGAACCACCTCTTATAAACGATTACAAGATACATTTTGATCTTCGGATGTCAACTTTGCTAAGTAATGATTACGACTGCTGTGAATACGCTATCAAAACAGAGAAGAAAACCTTGGGGAGCCGGATCGTCACCGGATAGACCACTCGGAGAGAGTGCAAAGGCTAGAACTTCTAGAAAGGCTCTAAGAGAGAAAACTCTCTAGAGAGAGAATTTTTGGCTTTTTAGTTATTTGCACCCCATTTCTAGAGAGAGATTTTTTTGGATTTCATTTTCATTTCAAATGCATTTTCACTTGTGTTTCATTTGTTGTAATTTCATTTTCAATTTTGATTTAATTATATGAAATTTTTAATGATGTGGAATTAGATACATTAAATTTTAATTACATATAGAGCGAAATTACACGCAGCGTCCACGTCACAATTTTTGCCGAATTCCCCTAAATTGAAGAATGACGTGCACTACATGTGCCAAAAATTGATACCATTTTAGTCACTCGGCAGAGCGTAAATTGATCAATTAAAGAAATTATAGGACTACATTGAATTTTTTGACTTTCTTGGGACCATTTGCAAAAAAGGTGAAAGTTATGGGACAAAATAATTTTAAATTCATTTATGAACACATCTGTTGGAGAAATTAGGTTTAATTATTTTAATCAATTTATTTGGTTATTTAATTAAAATAATTTGAGGTTTAATTTCCAGGAAATTAAACGAGATTATGTTGGTAGTATAGTTAATTTTTAAAACCGAATTTAGGTGAGTGAGAAATTAATATACATGTTGAAACGTTAGAGTATTACACTTAAGTATTAAATATGCTACATTAACTCAAGTGTTAATTGTCTCACATCGGGTAATGTGGGAGTTAATTCACCTCGTATATCTAAGAAGTGATTAAAAGATTTCAAATTATAAGTGGGCTATGCATACATAAATGGGCCACACACGTGCACGCCGCCCGTCCGTCCGGCCGTGCCGAGCCCGAGCTTTGTGTCCGTGGACTTGAATCTTGACAATTGGACTTTGGGTGTACTTGGGCTTGGGGTGATGAATGTATAATTTTTTGGAGCCCAAAAATTTTTGGCCTTATCCAAGTCGGGCTATGAAATTGAATTTCATACGAATCGAATTTCATGTGAATTTCGGTGGAATTTCGGTTGAATCGAATTTCATTTGATTTGAATTTGAATTCAAAAGTCGGAGAATGAATACGACAGACGGGTGTCCAAATTCGTGGCGTTTCAAAGTCAAATGTGTAATTGGGAACATTACCAAAATTTAAAAAGGAATCTCACACGATGGATTGACATTGGTTGTCATAAATCCCGTGTCTCTTGGCTCTTCAATATTAGGGGTGTGCATCGGTCGGTTCGGTCTACCTAACCGACCAAAACCTCCAAACCGAATTGCAGACAAATTTTTTTCTCAACCCGAACACCGAACCGAAATTTTCTAAACCGAATGGTCAAACCGAAATATTTCGGTTTGGTTTGATCTCGAACCAAACCGAAATATTTTATATTTATATATTTTTTAAAATTAAAATTATGTGCAAAAATTAATATTTAAATTCTAAAAACACATCAAAAGACAAAACAATTACATAGTTTTCATAAGTCCACACTTTAAGCATAAATACTAAAATAATCCCACGAAGGTGTGCGTAAGTGTTTTGCAAAATATTGTCAAGAATGTTGGCATATTCGTAGAACAACACCGACAAAAATAAATACGAAATACACAATGGAAGTGTAACGCCCAGGAATTCGAAATTCGACCTTCGGGTCCGACGTCCTAAACCCGAGTCGTCACTTAGTAAAACATAAAAGCCAGGCAGAAAATTTCTTTGAATAACAAATGATTAAGTTGCAGCGGAAAAATTTACGAAGCACTTTACTTGGTGAAGAGAAATTCTTTTAAAATAAAAGATCGGTATCTACTTTGATCAAAACCATCCGACGAGTACAACTCCCGGGGAGATAATAACATAAAATTAGTAAAGTATTCATTACAAAAGATTGAAAGTTACTAAGACTATTTATTTATTAATTAAGAGAGAGTGGGAAGCGCTCGTCTCTTTGCAGACTCCGGCCTCATTCTCGCAACTTTGAAAATATTAAGTTTGGGAGAGTGAGATAGGAATCTCGAGTGGGTAACTTTGTATCTTTGTTACACGTGACGGGAAAACCCGAATATAATTGAATCTTTTGTTCTTCTTACATCTTTAGTTATGCGTTACGGCATTTAGCCCATTTGTACAAGGTAATCTTTAGTTATCCCTTAACTTCATTTGATTAAGAGATTTATCTTTCATTGCGACCGATAGTATATATATATAGCACATATGAGATGGCACATGATAGTTTCCTATCACATCCGATCTCCGTAATCACATTGTGGAATGACACATTTACACGTCCGAGACCCGTAATCATATGGGAAGGCACATGATAGTTATTCTATCACATCCGAATCCCGTAAACTTTCATCAATGGGAGGGCACATGATAGTTTCCTATCACATCCGGACCCAGTAAACTTTCATCAATGGGAGGGCACATGATAGTTTTCTATCACATCGGGACCCCGTAAACTTTCATCATATGGGAGGGCACATGATAGTTTCCTATCACATCCGGACCCCGTAAACTTTCATCATATGGGAGGGCACATGATAGTTTCTATCACATCCGGACCCCGTAAACTTTCATCACATGGGAGGGCACATGATAGTTTTCTATCACATCCGGACCCCGTAAACTTTCATCATATGGGAGGGCACATGATAGTTTCCTATCACATCCAGGACCCCGTAAACTTTCATCACATCATATAGGGCTTGCCCTCTTTTCATAAAAAAATAAATAAAAATAAAATATAGTTCATCATTGGACGATCACGCATTTAAGTTATACATTCACACTCTTTTGGTATTTGCATCTTTCGAGGAAAAATTTGTTTATGTTTGATTCAGAAAAGCGACAATGATCCATATAACATTAACTAGCTATACGAGATAGTGTCACCCACCTGGAGAACTTTTAAGAGAAAGTTTAACTTCTTGATTGCTTAAGCCTCTCGTACAAAATCTTAGTCTCTGGTTCCTACTTTGTACTCTACCTAGCACAATCCGTATGTTTAGTTCGACAAATCTTTTGTCCATTGGAAACTTAGGTTCTTGATCTTATTGTGCCTTCTAAAAACTAGGCTTTCATGAAGAAAAGGTACTTTATTTTATCAAAAGCTTCTATGGGTTTAATCCTATGTCCAATCGGCTTTGTTGGTGTACTACGGTTTGTGGAGTCACGAATTTGGGACTTTCGGTACCGTTCATTTTCAAGAAAATACGTAAGACACTCAAGTATAAGCATTCATAAAGTATCATGTATGACATTTGATATTCAAACATGCATTTCATTAAAAGTTTTGGCCATTTAATTTAATCAAGTACCAGTCAATGAAGAAACAATACCTATACATGCATAAATGAAATAAAATACTTAGACTCATTGGAAAATTATGAAATTTTAGTATGTTGTACATCTTTCAGTGTAGAACAAAGTTTATTAAGGGTTTGAGTTCATTTGAGTTACGAAACTATAGCAGGTTTTGTAATAAGGACTCTAAATTTCTGTTTCGGCAAAAACAGTGACCTTAACTTATAAAATCCATAACTCTCTGCAGAAACATCCAAAAATTTTGAAATTAAAACATGTGATGCGGTACTAAAGTATGAACAACTTTCATTCAGGGACCCAATCCATTTTGACTTACGGATTCTGTCCAGAAAAATCGTGAACATTCAATCCATTGTTTGGTTCGGTTACTGAACATGTCTTACGAGAAAATTCATAACTTACTGGATACTCGTTTAAAAATCACCAAATTTAAGGATCTTGTTATAAACAGGTTGTAGGTCATTCATGAATTTTTCCATGATTTATACAATAGTCTAACTGAAAAATAAATTCGCGCAACACAGAATAACCCTATGCGTCGAACATCGACCAGGTACTCAGAAAACGAATTTTATCTCATAAAGTACTAAACTAAAAGTAATGATTTTTGACTATGATTTACAAAACATCAATGGGAACATCCCAGATTTTTCCTAGAATTTTATAACCATCAGAAAGGGAAGAAATAAAAGAAATGAGTCACTGCTCCCAGTTTCGGATTATTTCCGACACATAATCTTTCATGATTTTATTCTCAGTATAAAAAAATCCAGTGGCCACGAAAATTTAGTATGTTATTCTACACTTCAAATACTACATCTAGGAATATTTTCATGATTTTTAAACGGGTGGAAAGGGTCCGAATAAATTTTACAAAAACGGGTCAGTGGTTAGGGCTTGATTTCGGCAGTTTCATGTTTCAAGTATAACTTCACCATTTTGACTCCAAACACCAAAATTCCAACTCAAGCACTCCATAGAAGATCATATCATGTAAAAAGAAGTTCTTAGGGCGTCATACCATATTTTTCCTGAATTTCTAAGCTTAAGAAGAAGAGTAAGACTTAAGAGGGGGTTTAGGGACTTACCCTTGGAGAATTTTCCTCTTCCTCTTGAGAGCCCCAAAGCTTTTGTTGTGTGGAAGAATGAAGAGGGCAGCAACCTATTTAAAGAAGGGAGGAAGGGGGAGAGGGACGGCAGTTTGGGTGATGGGGAGGGAATTAGGGAGAGGTAGTACACTAGGTAGGTCATTAGAGTGTTATTTTGGATAAAAAGGTACCATTGCACTATTCCCTCTTTAACCTCCCACATGGCCGGTTGTTTTTGGGCATTTGGGCTGTCATTTTGGCAGCCCACTCTTCAATACAGTATTGTAATCTCGACGTTGAATTTTCGGTATTTTTCGGTTCGAGTTTCAGCTCCAAAATTTATTAAAACGCGCGACGGGAGAACAAACATTTTCTTAGGGTTTTCTTGAGTGTCTCTCACCTTTAAAGGACTATTGGTAAATTAATCATTATTAAACAAATCCGGATTACGGATGTGAGTTCAAAAGTATCAGTAGATTTTCGAATTCGAAAAACCGTTCGTCGATTGGAGAAAAATTAAGAAAACCACATATGAAATTAGAATAAAATAAAATGATCCCCAAACTTAGAAAATTAAATATAAAATCCTATAATTGGGTTTTGGGTTATTACAGGAAGTCTTAAACACTTTGCAAGATGGATATCAAAATTTTGTATAGACTATGAATAAGTCTATACTATCAATCGGCGAAATATCACTAATAATTGTTAAGTGATACAATCGGTGAAAACATAAGCCACACCGTGAATAGATATACGTATCTAATGAATAGATGTTAATCAACTAGCCTATCACTAATACAATTACATATCTAATGTTGAGTGAAATGTGGGAGCATTCACCAACGGAAGTATCAGTATGAAACGCACAATAAATTCTATAATCTATGCCAATAGACTATGCTAGATTGTGTTTCTCTCAACTTCAAGTATTATCTTCATAGCAGTAGTGTATTTATAGTTATTACGGTCATCAAATGTGCTTGAAGATAACTTCCACATCTCCCTTGAAAATAGGTAACTTCTCATAACTTCCTCATGATCTTTTCAACTCCTCACTCTTGTCTTTTCAAATGCATGACTTAAGGTAGCTGCCATAAATCTTCAATCTATAAAAACAAGACATTGAACAAGACATTTCATGAGTTAAGAGTTAGTGGAAGTGGAAGGACGAATCGATGTTGTGACGAGAATGTTGGCACATTACGAGTAACACTTGTCACTAACATCAACAATCCCAAATAACAATAATAAATATTATCACTAATAACAAAAATAAATGTAATCATTAATCGGAAAAAAAAAAGTTTAGGTATAATATATAATTAATAGGAAATTATTAAATTAAGAATATAAAATAATGTATTAAGTATTATATAAATATATACTACCTCTGTCCACCAAAAATATGTTCACACTATTTTTTTCAACAATTTATTTTGTTTTACCATTTAGCCATTCTTGTTGGTCCCAGACGAGATATGCGGGGAGGTAGAAAGTCTAGAGGGGGTTGAATAGACTTTCCACACTCAAAACAATTTTTAACTTTTCGTGAGCTGAGTGTGAGGTTAGAAGATTTTGAAGTCTTCTGACAAGGTACTCGAGTGTGCTAAGTGATCATGAGACTTTGAAAAGTCAAAGTCTTCTAATGATGCGGAAGCTAATCTCGTGAGTGTATTTGAAAAACTCTTTTTAAGAAAACCTTGGTGATGAATACTTAGCAAGTTTCGGTGCGAGTTTATTAAAACAATGATGTATGAATGAGCGAGTTATAAGTATGTATGCGAAAGCTTGTAAAGACACATAAATTTTTATAGTGGTTCGGATGTAACGATCCTACGTCCACTCTCCCCGATTCCACGGGGGCCTTCTTGTCCACCAAACCGGTCTTGTCTCCTCTAAACTCCTTGAGGATTTGACCAGGAAGTTTTACAAGTTCCTGCCCTTGTTACACATTATGATCCTAAGATCAATTTAATAATCAACCTTCTCTCTTATAGAGACAATTCCTTAACCAAAAATAGATCTCTCAAAATATCGGCGTATTGGATCAATTTACGTGTGAATAATTATGTGTGTTCTTGCAATGAGTGAATGGATTTCTTGATGCTTCTCGCGCGTGTATATTCTTTAAAATCCTTCACTTCAATTTATATGATCTGAATTTGACTAGCCGTTAGACTAATTTGTCAATCAGTCTTCAAGAAATGGTAAGTAACCGTTGGAAGGATTTGTTGACTTTGGATAATTGATTATGCGATACCAATCAATTATCTCTTGATTGATCTAATTGAGATTCCAATCTTCTCTAGATTGATTGTGAGTATCTACTGATTTATTCTTACGTCTTTTAATAATCCCGATAGATCTTTTAAAGTCAACTCTAGCAACCTTACACACCTTGCTTCAAAGACATTTCACAATCTTGTTGTAGCAAGGATTCCAACCTTCTTTGTCTTCACTTTAACCTTTCTTGACAACTTCCTTTTGCAGATAGCTTATTATCTCTTCTTGATCTTCACGAAACCCTTCTAAGTTTTCTTGAAGGCAATCCTTCTTGATTTTCAAGTCTTACGATCGGTAGTCTTCGGTTCTCAACCAATATAGATCTTCGGGTCAAACCTAGCAAGATTAACTATACTAAGATATCAACCCTATCTTGATCATCACCGACTAACAGCTCATCCGGTCCTATTACACTTAGATTTTAGGAACATCATCAAAACATACAAATTCTAGACCCAACAATTGCTTCATTTTTTCATATGTTGTCGACTTTATACTCATAAACAACCACTTAACTCATAAATAGATCACACAATACCCCAAAATACTCTTATTTTATCTACTTTATCCATATTTTTTAAAACTTGTCAAAACCAAACGAACATACTTTTAGTGGACGGAGGGAGTATATATATAAATAATATATATAATATTTATATTATTTCAGTCGGTTCGGTACCTCACAACGTTGCACCTAGCGCGATTCCTCCGGGAGGATCCGCCCGTGGTCAATGAAAATGACACGGACTCTAGGCACATTGCTTTTGATCAATGGAGCCATGAAGATTTCTTGTGCGAATTATGTCCTTGGAGGACTAGTTGACGCGTTATACAACGTGTCTTGTTCGGTTCGTTCTGCGAAAGAGTTATGTAATTCTTTAGAATGCAAGTATAAAACCGAAGATGCCGGAACTAAAAAGTTCGTAGTTGCGAAGTGTTGAAACTTCATGGAGTCCCGTATCTATAATTTACGATCGTGACACAAGTTTCACGTCTCAATTTTAGCAGAGCTTGCATAAGGCTATGCGAACTAAACTCAACTTTAGCACCACTTTTCATCCACAAACAGATGGTTAATCGGAAAGGACTATACAAACATTAGAGGATATGCTTAGGGCATGTGTTCTAGATTTTGGAGGAAAATGGGAGGATTACTTGCCCTTAGTGGAATTTGCATACAACAATAATTTTCAATCAACTATAGGGATGACACCTTATGAAGCTCTTTATGGGAGGAAATGTAGATCGTCATTGTATTGGGATGAGGTTGGAGAAAGAAGGATTTTAGGACCGGAGATAGTCGATGCTATAGATAAAGTTAGGGAAAGGATCAAGATGGCCCAAGATAGACAAAAATCTTATCTTGACCAAAGACGGAAGGATATAGAGTTCATAGTTGGAGTGAAAGTTTTTTTCAAGGTGTCACCCGTGAAAGGTGTTATCCGTTTTGGCAAGAAGGGGAAGCTACGGCCAAGATTTATTGGACCGTACAAAATCTTAGAACGCGTCGGGCAAGTTGCTTATCGTCTTGCATTGCCACCGTATCTATCCGGAGTGCATAATGTCTTCCAAATTTCCATGCTAAGGAAATATGTGTTTGATCCGAGCCATGTAATCCATCGTGAAGGACTTGAAGTCAAGGAAGATCTATCCTACGAGGAATCGTCCATCGCTGTACTAGAGCGCAAGATCAAAAAGCTTTGTAATCGTGAAATTCACCTAGTTAAGATTCAATGGAGCATTCATGATAAAGGCGAATCCACTTGGGAACTCGAGAGCGAAGTTCTTGCAAAGTACCCCAGCCTATCACAAATGGTATGTTATTAAATTCGAGGATGAATTATTTTTAGGAGGGTAGGGTGTAACTACACACAAAGAATTTCATATGTAAAGTCATTTTATTATTATTATTAGCATTATTATTATATGTATACATAATTATATGAATTATTAATAAGATGTGCAAATGCATGATATATAATATTATCCTTATTGAATTATTTATTATGTGATAAAACTCATAAGAGAATAACAAATATTTGGGCTTGAGTTGGAAAAATAAGCTCTAAAAGAGTGACCCAACCCAAAATGATAAGATAATTATATGAATTATTAATAAGATGTGCAAATGCATGATATATAATATTATCCTTATTGAATTATTTATTATGTGATAAAACTCATAAGAGAATAACAAATATTTAGATGAACCCTAGTTTTGTAGGGCGGTATATATAGGAGGTTGCACTTTTGTGCACATTTTTGGCACTCCACTCTAAGGTAAGCACAAGCCTTGCATACTTCTCACACACACACCACAACAACTTACGCCTAATTTCCGGCCGGCGATATGATGTCCGATGATCGATCGGCCGGTGCCATCTCAAAGCTCTTTTCCACAGCTTTCCGAGCAGTTTCCCATTTTCAAATACGAGTTTTAAATCTCCATTATGCTCGGTCAAACTTGGAGGGATGCCATTATAGACGGACCAACTTGTATAGTTCATATCATTTTACTCAAATGTCGAAATCTTTTGATTCTAGTCTTGTTAGAAATCTGTTGTCAAGAGCTTTCTAGAACATTTTCCCGTTTTCAAATTGAAGTTTTAGATCTCCATCTATGCTCAGTCAAAGTTGGAAGGATGCCCTTATAGGTGGACCAACTTCAATAGTTCATATCTATTTTATCAAATGTGAAAATCTTTTGATTCTAGTCTTGTAAGAAATCTGTTGTCAAGAGCTTTCCATAACATTTTCCCGTTTTCAAATCGGAGTTTTAGATCTCGGCTATGCTCGATCAAAGTTGGAGGGATGCCCTTATAGGCGGACCAACTTCTACGGTTCATATCTTTTCGCTTAAATATCGAAATATTTTGATTCTAGTCTCGTTGGAAAGCTATTGATGAGATATTTTCAGAATAGTTTCCTTTTTTAAATCGGAATTATAGAACTCCAGTTATGCTTGGTCAAAGTTTTGAAATAATTTTTAAGATCTATTTTCTCTCTCCTTCCATTGCACCCTTTGTCTCTCTCCCGTTTTTCGGCCACCGCTGCCACTGTGCCGCCGTGGGTGGTGGTAGGATGTGTCACCGGAGTCTCAGCTGGTGCTGGTGGTGGAATAAGAGAAGAGGTGAAATTGATAAATACTTTGAGTTGTTGGGTTGTTTTTGGAATTAGATTAAGTTGGGGGTCAAATTTATAATTTTTATATTTTTCATTTTAACCTTAGTCAACTATTACTTTTAGCTAGTCAATGATATATATATATTTATAAAATTGTCTGCGATTTACGAAAATGCAACTCGGTTTCAATAAAATTGCAATGGTGCTACTAGAATTTCAAATGGACGTAAAATGCATGTTTCTTATCGGTTTTTAAGCGAAATCGGTGGCAAAATGCCAAGAATTTCAAAAATGACAGTTTTCATCAAACTAATTAAATATCCAGATTTTGTTTTTATAATTTTTTTAGTCTTTAAACTCCTAAGAAAATACATCTTTTTAATTGAATATAAGGTTTACTTTTGAGTCACTTATCCTCCTTCTTATAATGCATCTTTCAATCACACACATTGATCGCCATTTAGATTAGATTATTAGTAAGAACTAAGAGGTAGAATTTTTTGTTGTAGGACTAGAGAAAGCTGAAGTAGGAGAAGGCTTGGAACTAGGAGAAAATAATACCGCTTAATTCGTACAAACTACTAGGTGGGGTAACTCTCAACTTTCTTGTTACCTACTTAAATCATATGATTTATTGTATTAATAGTCCTATGTGAATTTGTGTATATATATGCATGCTAAAATGTGAAATGCATGCTTTATGAATATGTGATGAGTTCGAAAATATGCATACTCATTTAAATGTGAAAATGTATGAATATGGATACAAGTTTGTTTGCATGTGTGCACGTTCCATTATAAAGAAGTATGATTACGGATACAAGAATATTTACATGTGTGCATGCTCAATTGTGAAGATGTATGATTTATGTGTACTTGAATGCTTGTATGTATGTATATATATATATAAACACATATATATATATACACGTTCAAATTACAAGATGCATGATACATGGTTGAGACCATACAAGGTGTATTTTATGCGGATAATACCGCAATAGCTATGCTAAGATCACGAGTAAATTCGTACAAGATTTGATCGAAAGATCACTTTCGGGTAGCTCCCGAACAAGATGCTCAAGCGGGGTAAAGCGTGCCCCAACAAGATTGATGTGCTCTTATGTGTATTACCTACTATGTATGCACTATCTATGTATTAACACATTACATGATGTTGAGCATGTCCCTTGATTGTTAGCGATTGTTGAAACTTGAAGGATGCAATATGAGTTATAATTATGAGATTTTTAACGTCGTGCTTGAGATTAATATGTCTCCCGTTTGTTATATCTAAGATATACATTATTTCAAGTAGTTGATCATTACTACAATATCTTGTGTAATGTTTGAGTGGATATTTGAATGAACCCACATAGTGTTTTTCCAAAGACTCACCCCCTTCCCCTTTCGGGTAATAACGCACACGAGGAATGATTGGATGTGAGCCCTCGATCTCCGAAGTGTAGTCATATTTAAATATTGTATTTTTGAACATGAAGCTTTTGTTGCCTCTTTCAAATTGACCAATTAATTGTAGGGAAAACTTTGTGAACCCTACTTATTAATTTATTTCGCCACAAGTTTTCACTATTTTGAGGTTTTGGTGATGATCACCTTAATTTTCGAATGTTTTAAAAAAATGAGGTCGTTACAATTCAAAAGTCAGAGAACGAACACAGACAGATGGATGTCAGATTCGTGGCGTTTCAAAGTTAAATGTGTAGCAGTTGAGGTACATTACCAAAATTAAAAAAGAATCTCACTTTGACGGATTGGCATTGATTGCCATAAATCCCGAGTCTCTTGGCTCTTCAAGATCTCGGGTGTTACGCCTATAAATAGGAGGCACTTTCATGTTGCACCACGGAAAACGCACCCTACATCGGCATATACACCCATCTTGAATTTTTGCATATTTTCGTCCAATTTTTACGTATACATACATAGTATACGATCCGATTCGCATGTACTTGAGTTCATTGGAGCTCGTTTTCAAGTGGTGCTACTTGTTTTTGAGGCGAAGTCGTTTCACCTTTGGAAACATTACGTCGAACCGTGAGCACCAACCGGGACGTATTTGTTTTGCGGGCAAAGGATCTTATCCTTGACTCGACTTACCTTATTGTTCATGTTGCTTGAGTTCGTTGTCGTTCTTTGTTTTTGAAGCTTGTTCGTGTTCAAGAAGATACTAGTATCTTTTAGTTAAAGAAGTATTACTATTGTAATTTTCTTTACTTTTGTTTCTTTTTTCTCTTCTTTGCTTATTTTCGTCTCTATAATTGTAAAAGTCATCGTTGGTGCGGTTATAAACCAACACATCCTTCCAAAAAGTTGATGTTAATTTTATTGTTAAAACCCTATCAATTTTACCCTAGTTTCATTAGAGCACTTGTTTTAGAATTCTCTTGGTAGTCACCATTATATTGTTTTTATTTATTTCACTAAGACAAAACTTTAAAATTGACATACGGCAAAAGTAAAAATATAAAAAGAATTGATATATATATATATGTGTATATATATATATATATATATATATATGATGCGTAAAAATTGACTGGTCCGTTTCCCCACACGGGTTCCACGTGGGTAAAGCCTTTACGCAGTGCAATCCCTAGCACTTCCCGAACGTACTGCGAGAAACACGCCGGAGGATTTTACGGCGTAGGCACTCCGACGCTCAAGTTAGATCACCGGAAAACACTCAAGAAAGTACGTAAGAAGTAGCTAAGTAAGAGTGATAGTTATTCGATACCGTTACCTCCCTTCTAGGGGTGTTATTTATACGTACTTTAGGAATAATAACCGTTATTACGGTTTCTTGGCATCATCCCGCGTTCTCTTATGATTTCGTGCGTTGATATCTTCTTTCTCAAGAAAACTGATTATGCGGTCAATGAAGAATATGAGGAATATTCCTTGACTTGGGCCTTAATCTTCTCAATCGATCGTTAATGCTCACGTTTCCTCGGTCTTATCAAATAATTCGCCCGTATAGGCTTGATTAATATCAACTTATGGGCTTCAATTCTCGGCCGGCCTCGCGGCCACTGCCCGATTAGGTTTGGGCCTCACGGCCTACCTGTACCAGTGCTTGGGCCTTGTGACTGCACATGTAGCGAGGTTCGGGCTTTGCGGCCTCTCTGTGATTAGTCCGGGTTTAAGCCCACCTCGAGTTTTCCTCCCTCTATTGAGGGTATTCGGTTACGTCATTGGGCCCTACATGTAGTTGGGCCTATTATTTTTATCCGCATCAACCACTCCCCTACTCTAGTGAGCAATCTCGGAGCTCACTAGAGTAAGGAAGATTTGGAAATCCTCCTGCTGACTTTGACTTCCGAAGGTACACCCTCTCGCTAGCTGTTGGAGTCTAGCGACTCTTCGGTTTCCACACTCGCCAATCGAGCATGCATCTTCTCTTCGGTTTGATTCTTGATACACGTTTCCATCAATTCCCTCCTTATTTCAAATCTGTTTCGCTTTCTCTTTTTCTCTTTCATAAATAGTTGTATCCTCCCTTGTTGAGAGTTGTGTATGCATGTTTTTATACGTATTTCTTGTTTCTTATACTGTTTTTGCTGCATCTTTTCAAAGTGTTTAGCTTCTAAGCTATTTAGTTCAATCGCATGACTTAGGTGCTAAGAACATCTTCTGTTTGTAGGCTTTTCCGCATAAGTAGGTAACCTATTTTCTTAGGTTCCCTTAGAATTTTCCTTTTTCGTTTTTAAGGGTCAACGCCTTAGGTTCTTCTTGAACCCAGTTCCCAGATTCTTAGATGATTTTGTAGTCAAAGGAGTTTCCAGATAGCTTTTCTAAGCTTGAAGTTATCCCTTCTCTAGGTTTAACATAGTTTTCTTTCAAAAAAACCTTCTCCGGGTTTTAGGCGGTTAAGACCCGCTTTTAGAGGTTTAACCTAGGCCTTCTCTAAGCCACATCTTGGATTCTTCTTTTCGTGCAATTCCTCTAGGGCTTGAATATACTCAAACCCTTTAAACGGACTTCAGTTTTTAGCTATGAAATCCTCTTTTAGGTTTCCCTTTGAATTGAACTTCTTTATAGGTCTAACTTAGTTTCTCCGGAAAAGATCTTTTCTCAATTTAGGTAAGTTTAAACCTTTTTGTAGGTTTAACTTAGTTTCCTTCAAAGCTATCTCTTAGCTTTAATTGAAACCTTATCTTGGTTAAAGCTAGTTAAACCTTTGCTATAGGTTTAACATTATTTCCTCGATTGTTTTACGGCTTTGATTCTAAAAGCCTTATTCAAGCTTGGGTTGGTTAAACCGCTCTCATAGACTTAATTTTGTATTTCTTGAAGTTATCCCTTAGCCTCTATGTTCTAAACCTTATCTAGGTTTAGGTTAGTTTAATCTCTGTGTAGATTTAACTTTGCTTGCATAAAACTATTTCTTAGATTTTGTTCTCGTGGTCCTTCTCGAGGAGTAGGTAAGTTATGCACCATTCACGAGGCTTAACTTAAATTTCCATAACCCTTCCGAGTTTAAGTTAATTAAACCCTTTACGTAGGCTTAATTTATTCTTCTAAAGCTTTCTTAGCTTTCCTTCCGAAAACCTTTCTGCGGGTTTAGGATAACAAAAACCTC
This sequence comes from Paraleonurus japonicus, assembly GCA_030762865.1. Lineage (NCBI taxonomy): Eukaryota > Viridiplantae > Streptophyta > Magnoliopsida > Lamiales > Lamiaceae > Paraleonurus > Paraleonurus japonicus. Next base: position 39,994,240 of record CM061057.1, on the reverse strand, counting down.
TTTCTGTAGTTTTGTTCTAGGCTTTTTCAAAGCCGCATCTTAAATTTTGCATCATTGCGACCCCTTTCGGGTCTAAACCAGCTAAACTTTTCTTTGTAAGTTTAACTCAATATCCCGAAACTATCTCTTAGCTTGGCTTGTACCCTTCTTGAAGTTTAGGTCGGTTAAACCCCTTTATGTAGGTTTAACTTAATATTTCGAGGCCGTGTCTTGGCTCCTTTTCTCACAACCCTCTCTCGGGTTTTAGGTGGAGTTAAACTTTTCTGCAGGTTTAACTTAGTATCTTGAAACTATCTCTTAGCTTCTTTTCTTGTGACCATTTTACGGGTTTAAGTGGGTTAAACCTTTTCTGAGATTTAACTTAGTTTCTCGAAACTATCTCTTAGCTTTAAATTTTGCAACTCTCTCTAGGTTTAGGTTAGTTAAACCCTTTACGTAGGTTTAACTTGGTATTTCAAGCTATTTCTTAGCTTTGAATCTCGTAACCTCTCTAGGTTTAGGTTAGTTAAACCCTACGTAGGTTTAACTTAGTTTTGAAGCTATTTCTTAGCTTCAATTCTCATAACCCTTTCGGGTTTAGGTTAGTTGAACCCTTTTTGCAGGTTTAACTTAGTGTTCGGAGCTATTTCTAAGCTTCAATTCTTGTAACCCTTTATTGGTTTAGGTTAGTTAAACCCTTTCGGAAGGTTTAACTTAGTGTTGAAGCTATCTCTTAGCTTCAATTCTCGTAACCCTTTCTCGGGTTTAGGTTAGTTAAACCCTGCGTAGGTTTAACTTGGTATTTCAAGCTATTTCTTAGCTTTGAATCTCGTAACCCTCTCTGGGTTTAGGTTAGTTAAACCTTTTACGTAGGTTTAACTTAGTTTTCTCGAAGCTATCTTTTAGCTTCAATTCTCGTAACCCTTTCTGGGTTTAAGTTAGTTAAACCCTTTTTGCAGGTTTAACTTAGTGTTGGAGCTATCTCTAAGCTTCAATTCTCGTAACCCTTTCTAGGTTTAGGTTAGTTAAACCCTTTACGAAGGTTTAACTTAGTGTTACGAAACTATCTCTTAGCTTCAATTCTCGTAACCCTTTACGGGTTTAGGTTAGTTAAACCCTTTACGGAGGTTTAACTTAGTGTTGAAGCTATCTCTTAGCTTCAATTCTAGCAACCATCTCGGGGTTTAGGTTAGTTAAACCCTTTACGTAGGTATAACTTAGTTTTAAGCTATCTCTCACCTTCAATTCTCGGAACCCTCTCTGGGTTTAGGTTAGTTAAACCCTTTCTGCAGGTTTAACTTAGTTTTACAAGCTATCTCTTAGCTTCAATTCTCGTAGGTAGGTTAAACCTTTTTGTAGGTTTAACTTCTCGAAGCTATCTCCTAGCTTCTTTCCAGTAACCCTTTTACGGATTTAGATGGGTTAAACCCTATCTGCGGTTTAACCTAATGTTTGAAGCTATCTCTTAGCTTCTTTTTCTCGCAACCCTTTTACGGGTTTAGATGGGTTAAACCCATCTCGCAGTTTAACTTTATATTTGAAGCTATTTCTTAGCTTGAATCTCGTAACCCTCTCTAGGTTTAGGTTAGTTAAACCCTTTACGTAGGTTTAACTTAATTTTTAAGCTATCTCTTAACTTCAATTCTCGTAACCCTTTCTGCGTTTAGGTTAGTTAAACCCTTTTTACAGGTTTAACTTAGTGTTTGGAGCTATCTCCAAGCTTCAATTCTCATAACCCTTTACGGGTTTAGGTTAGTTAAACCCTTTCTGAAGGTTTAACTTAGTGTTCGAAGCTATCTCCTAGCTTCAATTCTCGTAACCCTTTACGGGTTTAGGTTAGTTAAACCCTTCTGTAGGTTTAACTTGGTATTTCAAAGCTATTTCTTATCTTTGAATCTCGTAACCCTCTCTGGGTTTAGGTTATTTAAACCCTTTCTATAGGTTTAACTTAGTTTTACGAAGCTATCTCTTAGCTTCAATTCTCGTAACCCTTTACGGGTTTAAGTTAGTTAAACCCTTTTGCAGGTTTAACTTAGTGTTACGGAGCTATCTCTAAGCTTCAATTCTCGTAACCCTTTCTAAGTTTAGGTTAGTTAAACCCTTTTTGAAGGTTTAACTTAGTGTTACAAGCTATCTCTTAGCTTCAATTCTCGTAGGTGGGTTAAACCTTTTACGTAGGTTTAACTTCTCGAAGCTATCTCCTAGCTTCTTTTCTCGTAACCCTTTTCTGGGTTTAGATGGGTTAAACCCTATTTGCGGGTTTAACCTAATGTTTTGAAACTATCTCTTAGCTTCTTTTTCTCGCAACCCTTTACGGGTTTAGATGTGTTAAACCAAGTCTGCAGGTTTAACCTAGTGTTTCAAGCTATCTCTTAGCTTCTTTTCTCGTAACCCTCTCTGGGTTTATGGTTAGTTAAACCTTTTACGCAGGTTTAACTTAGTGTTTCAAGCTATCTCTTAGCTTCAATTCTCAGAGGTGGGTTAAACCTTTTACGTAGGTTTAACTTAGTGTTTCAAGCTATCTCTTAGCTTCTTTTTCTCGCAATCCTTTTACGGGTTTAGGTGGGTTAAACCCTCTCTGCAGTTTAACTTAGTGTTTCAAGCTATCTCTTAGCTTCAATTCTAAATAGGTGGGTTAAACCTTTCTACGTAGGTTTAACTTAGTGTTTCTAAGCTATCTCTTAGCTTCTTTTTCTCGCAACCCTTTTCTCGGGTTTAGGTGGGTTAAACCCTCTCTACGAGGTTTAACTCGGTGTTTTGAAGCTATATCTTAGCTTCAAGTCTCGTAACCCCATCTGGTCTAGGTTAGTTAAACCCTTTCTGCAGGTTTAACTTAGTGTTCAAGCTATCTCTTAGCTTCAATTCTCGCAACCCTCTGCGGGTTTAGGTTAGTTAAACCCTTTTACGTAGGTTTAACTTAGTTTTCTAAATCTATCTCTCGGCTTCAATTCTCGGAACCCTATCTGGGTTTAGGATAGTTAAACCGCTTTCTGCAGTTTAACTTAGTTTTCTGAAGCTATCTCTCGCCTTCAATTCTCGAAACCCTCTCTGGGTTAGGTTAGTTAAACCACTTTCTGCCCGAGGTTTAACTTAGTTTTTGAAGCTATCTCTTAGCTTCAATTCTAGCAACCCTCTGCGGGGTTAGGTTAGTTAAACCCTTTCTGCAGGTTTAACTTAATTTTCTCAAGCTATCACTTAGCTTCAATTCTCGTAGGTGGGTTAAACCTTTTACGTAGGTTTAACTTAGTGTTTTGAAGCTATCTCTTAGCTTCTTTTTCTCGCAACCCTTTTACGGGTTTTGGTGGGTTAAACCCTTTACGCAAGTTTAACTTAGTGTTTGAAGCTACCTCTTAGCTTAAATCCTCGTAGGTGGGTTAAACTTTTTTTGTAGGTTTAACTTAGTGTCTCAAGCTATCTCTTATCTTCTTTTTACATTGATCGATGTCGAGTTCATCTTGCATATATTCATCATGTTTGTTTTTCTCATTGAATGCTTTCGTGCATTTTACTCATTCACTTGTATTGATTTGAAAGTTATCCATTCTCATACAATCGATCGTGTGTTGTAATTCAATTGTATTGAATAGTTCGAAATCATATCATCTCAATCGTAATCATCGAAAGAAATAAACTGGCAAACTCATGAATAATGAAGAATTTCTTTCATTACTTGATAAACAGATTTGTTCCATTGACCATAATCGATCAACACAAGTCAAGAACTACTCGGCGGTCTCTTTAAAAAACCTCCCTACGGAAAAACCCGGTCGAAACCCGCAGCAGGGGAAAAAGAGTACCACCGGATCAAAATTACATCAAACTCAGAATTCAAATGACATAAACAAAGCAACTCTAAGATAGAAAAGAACCACCTACATGCGGCGACGTGGGTACTTTCTTCAAGTGTAAAATTTCTTCAATCGGAGACATTCCAGGTTCTAGTCGGTCGATTTCCATCCATGTCTTGCAACTCATAAGCTCTTCCTCCGAGGACTTTAATCACCTTGTACAGACCCTTCCCACTTGGGATCGAGCTTTCCAATATTTTTCAATGCATCGGCTGTCTTAGCACGAGGTCTCCTTCTTCAAACCTCCGACTTATGACTTTACGGTTATAAGCGGCCTTTATGTGATTCTTGTATTTCTCGGCTTTCGGGTGGGCCATTTCGCGCTCCTCCTCTAGCATGTCCAGGTTTTCTCTTATCAATTCCTTATTTCTACCTTCCCGGAAGTGAGCTAGACGATGCGTCTCCATCTCCACTTCAAAAGGTATGATTGCTGCCCCATACACTAGGTGGAAATGGAACTCCTCTCGTTGGCTCTCTGGGGGTGGTTCGATAAGCCCACATAACTAACTCAAGCTCATCTACCCACCTCCCTCCAGCCTTTGTCCATCCGGCACGTATCCCATTTACAATGGTTGTTGGTGACTTCCACTGGCCATTGGCTTGAGGGTGTGCTCGAGGTGAACCTCCGAATGATCTTGATTATCACACCATTCCCATACCATGTTTTCCATAAAGCTGGGTCCCATTATCTCGATACTAGAATTCAGGGTATGTCAAACTGCAAAGCAAATATATCTCCATAAATTTGATTATATTACCTTCCTCGATCCTCGCTAGAGGTACAGCCCGACCCACTTGCTAAAGTAGTCCATTGTCACCTCCGAAACTTCCGTTGACCCACTACAATCGGGAATGGGCCCACCAAATCTATCCCCACTTCTGCAAAGGGACATGGCGAGTGCATGGCCCCCATCTCCTCTGCAGGGAGGTGGATAAGGCAGCCATGCTTTTGACATTTCTCACACTTCTTTACCAAGTCTTTGGCATCCCGGGTTATGGTAGGCAGAAGTATCCAGCCCTCAAGGCTTTCCAAACTATTGCTCGAGCCCCTCTGCATGGTCAAGACAACAATCTTCATGTATATCCTTAATAACGTACCTCCCTTCTCGAGGGGATAAACACCTCAAGTAAGGTTGCGTGAAGGACCGCCGGTACATCTTATCTCCGATCATCGTGTATCGATTCTCCATTTACGAGCTTTTCTTTTATTTGGGCAGCTCTTCGGGTTTTACAACACTCTATAAATGTTGGTTCTCCAATCATCTTGACTCCGATGACCCCTATTGAGGAAGTCATAGCTTACGCCTCTGCGGTGACCGGGCGATCTTCCCCCTCCTGCGGTGTTGCGGAACTCGTCGGTTTAGACAGGCCATCCGCTCTAGAGTTTTTTTCTCGAGGTATCTGTCGACCTCGAAAGAACCGAACCTTCCTGCAGCTCCACTACTCGCCGGAGGTAGGCTATCATTTTCTCATCTTTGGCCTCGTACCCACATGTAACTCTTTGGGTTACAAGTTGGGAATCCGAAAATATGACCACTCGATCTGCTCCCAACTCTGCGGCCATCTCCGCTCCTCGAATCAAGGCCTCGTACTCAGCTCTGTTGTTCGAGGTAATGAATTCAAACCTCACTGAAATTTGTGTTTCTGGCCATCTGGATCAATGATCACGATCCCGGCTCCGCATGGCCTTGCATGGATACGGAGCCGTTCACATATACTCTCAATTCTCCTTCTGGAGCACACGTGTACCTTCTTGAATGAAGTCGCACAAGGCTTATGCTTTGATAGTCCTTCGTGGTTCAAAATCCACGTCATACTCCCCAACTCGACGGCCCACTTGACCATCCTCCCCGAGAGACCAGCTACGCCAATTACTGCTTGAGAAGATAATTAGTCGGAATGATGACCTTATGTGACAAGAAATAAGGTCGTAACCTCCGGTCGTGACCATTATAGTCAGTGCCTTCTCTATCTCCGAGTATCTCTCTTACGCACCTTGAATCGGTTCTTCGATATAGTAAACGAGTTTCTAGGTTGACCCTCCTCCCTCACCAAAGACGAGCTAAGTGAGACCCCACCTACAGAGAGGTAAAGGTAGAGTGTCTCCCCTAGTATTGGCTTCGTTAGCGTAGGTAGCTGGGCCAAGTGTTGTTTAAGCTCCTCGAATGCTGTTGGCGTCATTCATCCCATTCAAACTTGGATCCCTTCCTCGGTGGCTCATCTCTGCAGATCGGCTATGAATGCAGCTTAATCTTTGTAATCCTTCCATTCGAGTCTCTGCGGCTCCTTGATATTAGTGGGGGCTGCATGTCGAGCATGACTTTCACCTTGGCGGGGTTGACTTCAATACCTCACCGGGTCACCATGTATCCAAGGAATTTCTGGACCTCACTCCAAAGGAACACTTGGCGCGGATTTAGCTTCATGTCATTCATCTTTAGCACCGAGAAAGCTTCCTCCAAGTGAGCCACGTGTCCCCTTGCCTTCACACTCTTTACCAAAGCATGTCATCTACGTAAACCTCCATGTTTCTTCCTAGCTGGTTTTGAACACCTTGTCAACCATTCTCTATAGGTTGCTCCCCGCATTCTTTAGTCCAAATGACACTCTAATATAGCAAAAAGTTCCACTAGCAATAATGAAACTTACCTTTGGAATATCTCGGAGGGAAAATTTGTATTTGATGGTAGCCACGGTAGGCGTCTATCATACTTAGCAACTCAAATCCGGATGTAGAATCGACCATCCGGTTAATCCTGGTAAGGGATAATGATCCTTAGGGCATGCCTTGTTCGGATCTCAAAAATCTATGCACATTCTCCATTTCCCCTGGTTTTGCCACCAACACTTGCATTGGATAACCGGTGGGAAGCTGGATTCGCTTAACATGTCCCCGCCTCCGGTAACTTCTCTGCATACGCCTTCGTGATGGCATCATTTTACGTCCGAAGACTCTCGGTTTACGCTTTCTGGCTTAGCTTTAGGATCTACGTTGAGGTGGTGAATAGCCACCTTCTCGAGAATACTGTCATGTCGGAGGAAGAAAAAGCAAACACATCTGCATTTCTTCGTAAAGGCATGTTACTAGGTCTCTCTCCAATTCGGCTCCAGTGGGCTCCAATCCTCGTCGTGTACCCTTTCTTGTCTAGATACGGTTCGACCATCATCAATTCTTCTTGACTCTCATTTTTTTAGGATTAGCTTCCTCCGTGATCTTACATCTCTTGGATTCACGATCAACCTCCTTGTCTCTTTTCAAGGCTGCGATGCATCTCTTTATCTGGTCATCTTTACCGCCTCCACGTAGCTTCTCTAGACTGCACTGGTCACCGGCCTACTTCACCCACCTCATCATTCACTCGAAAACTTGAGTTTCATGTGATAGGTTGATATGACCACCTGAAATAAATTCAATACTGGTCTACCAAAGATCATGTTATAAGATGAGGGTACATCAACAATCAAAAAATTCGCCATCACCACCCTCCTCCGTGGAGCTTCGCCTAGCCCCACCTAGAGGGCTACCTAACCAAGAGGGTGAACTACTCCCCTTGTAAGTTCATATAGCGCAAAGTATCCACCGGCCGTAATTCCACATTCAAATTCATTTTCTTGAAGCATTCCAAGAAAATGATGTCCGTTGAGCTCCCCGTGCCTCACGAAGATCCTTGCCACGGTATATCCAATCACGTCTGTTGTGATGACTAGTCCATCACTGTGGTCTTCCTTCGTGAGACCTCCATCCTCACGGACCAAAATGAATGCGGGGTGTGTGGCCTACCTCCTTCCGATTTGCCTCGCTTCATATTTCTCCTACCTCTCTCCTCGGGATCCTCTCTCCACCTTTACGTGCTTGGAACGAGTCCCCTCGGTCGGACCTCCTACTATCATTTAAATTAGTCCTCTCTTCCGGGAGGGTCCTTTTTCCCGCCTCCCTTCAATCATTTTTCCCTTTTCTTGACTTTGTCATCGCCTCCTTTATTTTTTGCCCCTGAGCCGACTCGATCTCTGTAAACAAATCCTTTAAGATGACTGCTGGATCATCCTTTCAATTTCATCAAGTGAAAACAATTGTTAGTGTCATGCCCATATTCATTATGGAAACGACAAAACTTATTTAACTTGGCCTCGCGGCCCTACGGATCATGTCCAAGGAAACTTCATTTCGGGGTGGTCGGATACTACCTCTAATAGCTCCGCAGGTTCCAGCCTTTAGGGGTATATTTGTCAAACCTGGAGCGGGTCCAGATTTTGGTGCCTTCTAATGGCTCCGCCGTTGAGTTTTTCTTTGCTAACTCCTTCTTTTTCTCAGTCCACTCGGCTTGACCTCGGCTCTTTTCGCCTTTCTAACTTCTTCCACATGACGTACTTCTCTCGCTCTCCTCAACAACTCATCAAACGTTTGAACCGGCTTCTTTGCGAGAGAGGAAAACAGATCTTCATCTTGGAGATTGCTAGTAAAAGCATTAATTTTGACTTACGGAGTGGCGGTTGAAACTTCGATCTTGCTGGTTGAATCTCTTCATGAAGGCCCGCAAGCTTTCACTTTCTCCTTGCTTCATGTTAAACAATGTCAACGTAGCTCTAGGTTGTCTCCTCGCGTTGCGAACCGGTGCAAAAACAGACTCCCAAATCGCTCGAAAGAGCTAATGGAATTGGGCTCCAGTGGCTAAACCAACTTCTTTGGGCCGCTTTAGACAGGTGGTAAAAGACCTTGCACTTCACACCTCCCCATATCGATGGAGGAGCGCCGAATTTTAAATCTCACCAAATGGACGTAGGGTCAGTCGTACCATCATATTCATAATTAAGAGGTTTAAAATTGCTAGGTAATTCATCTTGTAAGATGTTCTCGGTAAATTGACAACTGTAGCAGTCTAGGCATACTAACTTGATTTTCATACGGTGTTTCATGTTATCCATCTATTTTCTTAGGGACTGATCGATGGGTATCTCCTGTACCCTCTTCCTCATCCTCGATCTTACTCCCTCGGCTGAGGGACTGTCTCCCTCCCCGTGCGGCTTCTTTTGACCAGCCTCCCTTGGTCGAGGAACTATTAATCTTCTTTCTTGGACTCTTTTCGCTCCCAGGACCTCCTCCTAGTTTCTAGACTTCACCTCTCTTCTTTGTTCCTCTTGATACTCATCCTGCCTACTCCCCCAAGTGGGATCGAGCGAGCGGGTTTCCCGTTCTGCTTCTCATGTCCTTCCTGCAGGTGGGGGTCCTCCCTCCTTCATCATTGCTCTTGCCACGGCATGGGCTATCAAATCATCTAGCTGCTCTGAGTGAGAGTGATGGGGGCAACTGGTTACAGCGTTCTCGAGGTGTCCCCCTCGATGGAGCATTGATAGCTCTGGGACCCCGGTATAGGGATTCCTTACGGAATCGCAGAGGAAGAAGCAGTAGGTTAGCCTCTCTCTCTCTAGCCGGCAACTCCTACTCTGGGTGGCGTGACCGGGAGTTGAGTTTTCGTCTCGTACCACCGTAACAAGTGGTGTTCCTCCGGTGTTGGGTACAGCAGCAGTGTCACGGGGTTGGATGCGGCTTCGTCTGAGTTGGATTTGTGGGGGTTATCCTTTCCCGAGCCGGTACTAGTGCAATCGGTCTCATGCGTGTACGTTCACCGGTTATGATATCTTTCTTTGAAATGATAGAAAAGAAGTTGAAACTCACGTCTTAGCTCTTCTTTCCCACAGACGGCACCAATTGATGCGTAAAACTGACATGGGCCCATTTTCCACACTGGGTTCCACGTGGGTAAAGCCTTTATGCGGTGCAATCCCTAGCTCTTTCGAACGTGCACTGCAAAAACACGTCGGAGGGTTCTCCGGCGTAGGCACTCTGACGCTCAAGTCGGATCACGGAAAACACTCAAGAAAGTACGTAAGAAGCAACTAAGTAAGAGTGATAGTTATTCGATACCATTACCTCCCTTACGGGGTGTTATTTATACGTACTTTAGGAATAATAACCGTTATCACGGTTTCTTAGCATTATCCCGCACGTTCTCTCATGATGTCGATGCGTTGATATCTTCTCTCTTAAGAAAATAAATTATGCCTACGATTTCCCTCCCTAGACGGAGGTTGGACCCGATCAATGAAGAATATGGGGAATATTCCTTGATTTGGGCCTTAATCTTCTCAACCGATCGTTCTTGCTCACGTTTCCTCGGTCTTATCGGATAATTCGCCCGTATGGGCTTGATTAATATCAACTTATGGGCTTCAATTCTCAACCGGGCCTCGCGACCCACTGCGATTAGGTTTGGGCCTCACGACCTACCCGTACCCGAGCTTGGGCCTCGTGGCCTACCTGTAGCCGAGTTCGGGCTTTCTGCCTCTCGTGATTAGTCAGGGCATAAGCCCACCTCGGGTTTTCCTCCCTCTATTGAGGGTATTCGGTTACGTTATTGAGCCCTATTGAGTTGAATATCTTTGGGTCCTATGTGTAGTTGGGCTGTTATTTTTATCCGCATCAATATGTATAATAAATTCCACCATTGTGCAATAACCAAACCACACGATACATTAGCTACTATGAAAGTTTGTGAGTTCAACGTATTAATGTAATGCAAGGCAATTGAAGAGTATTAGCTCTCTCTATGAAAAGTATTAACGTTGTATTTTCTTTTTGATAATTTTCTACTATTTTTTATGGTTTGCAATTAAGTGAATATGAAGTATGTGTGTCGCTTTTTAATTTCAAGCGTATTAAGTAGTATTCGTTGTCTTGGAAAACTAAGTACAGTAATACGTTTTAATTTACATGGTAATATCTTTAATCATATCAACTAATACTTTAAAATCAATTGCATCATATATATTTCTAAAATGACATGCAATCAAAATAATAGGTTTCTAGACAAAATAATAATAAATGTTTAGACAGAAATAGGAGACTCAAGAGGGTGAAAATTTCGTGCGTTATCAATTGGTAATGGGGGTCATTTTTTCTTGATTGTGCACTTGGTACACATAAGTTCTACTCGGTAACAAATTCAAATTTATCTCGAGTGCTCAAATCTAATGATACGAGTTTTAATAAAAATAAGGTTTGTTAGAATTAAAAAATATAAAATAAAGGGTAAATGAATATTTTTAACTTTAATGGAGTGAATAATTGAGTGAGAGAAGTTTAATTCATAATAGGAAATTGAGTGACTGTAAAAGATTAATTTGAAAATGTATAGTTATTCTTTTGCTATTTAAAACAAAATTGTAACGTCCATTTTCATATTTCGAGCAATTTAAATTATAATGGAGGGAGTAGTAATTATAACAAAAGATTCACAATGTCAATATAAGAGTTAGTCTTGTGTGAATCGGTTTCTTGTGAAATTACTAATACCTTATTGTAAAACAACTAATACATTTTAATAAAATAACTAATAACATTCAAAACTAACACTGTCTTTTCTTATATAGTAAAAACAACTAAAACTCTTTAATAAAACAACTAATATTATCAAAATCGGTTTCACGATGAAACTTATTCCTACGAGACATTGCCCAAATATAAAACTCACCAACCTATTGTATCACCCTCGCCCTCACTTCAATTGAATTACCTTAGAATATCAAACAACCAACTTGTCGTCGCATACAAGAGAAATCCCATCACATAGTTGAAATTTTGCGATACGTACTAATCCAATATTTTCCAAAAAAAAAGAGGAAATTACCATTATATAACATTTAGTAAGCGTTCTTCAATCAACAAGAGCACTCAATAATAAAAATTGATCGAGTATCCATTTAGCCACCACCGGAATCCCTCCGCCACCACCTCCACAGCCACATCATGGGCTCAAACACGACCTTGTCGTCTCATCCTCCACCACATTTCACTTCAACCACCACCACCATCCTCTTATTCTGCACTCTCTTACCCTCCTCTTTTGCTGCTTCAAACCCCCTTTTAGCATATTCCATCAATTCCAACTTCACATCATATTTTCTCCATTACTCGGGCAACGGGGGCACATTCTTAGCCTCTCAAAACAATTCTTTCCACACCCGAATAACTCAAATAACGTCTGAATCCAGTTTTTTTACTTGGTAGTTGTTCATGTTTACGCTAACTCTATAATTTGGTCAGCTAATCGAAACCCCATCTCTCAACTCCGTTTTACAACAAATGGTCTAACTCTTTACAACGAAACAGGTCATCTCGTATGGTCAACACCACAGAAACTTGCTCCTGTCTCTTCTGCAGCTCCTGGAATCTGGAAACCTAGTCTTGCTCGATGTCATGAACAACATTATGCGTGAGTGTTTTGATTTTCCGACCGATACACTTGTCATGGGACAAAAATTACTCGTAGGGAAATCGTTGGTGTCATAGACAAGTATGAGGAGCTAGCCATCGGAAGGAAGTCGCAGATTGGTGATTGGGGAAGATGATGCCATGTTACAAGGCAGTGATATAGCTCAAGTGGTTAGAGCTCCACTACCTATGCTCAAAAGGTCATGGGTTTGAGTCACCATTTAATCGATAAAAAAAAAAAAAAGATGCCAAGTTACAGTGGAATGCTATGGATTACTGGAAGTTGTCGATGGATAGAAACACTTTCAAGAATACAAATTTTCCAGCTGAATACTTGATGACCAACATTTTTGGGGTGTATTGATCAGTGAAAACGGCAATGAGATAATGATCCAACTTTTCTTGCGGAATTCCAATGAAATTTCAACCAATTCTCAAAGCTTTCACTTCATTAAACTTTAGTATTGTTTTTATTTTATTATCGGGCAAAGGATGACTCGAACCCATGACCTTTAGATCATAGGTAATGGAGCTTTAATCACTTGAGTTATACCACTTCGTCCATTAAACTTTAGTTTTGTAAATATGGATTCATATGACAAGTCAGTTCTGAGGGTTCTAGATGACAGCTGCCAAATTACTGCCATATGTGGTAGCCTTGGTGTGTGTTTTACTGGAGGTAAATGCGAGCGTGTACCAAAGGTTTGCAACGAGTTTGACAAGAAAAATGAGGGATGTGTGCCAATTGATGTTTCTCTTGCCAAGTTCCTGTGATGGTGTTTCTGAGATTAACTATTTGAGTTTGCAACCAAATCTAGATTACTTGATCTTGTTGATCCTGGGATCCAGGGTGTGGACCTCTCAAATTGTCAGTCTATGTTCTAGTAACTGCTCTTGTTTGGGCGTTTTCTACTGTCAGAATTCAAGTTCATGTTATATGATAAGGGACCATTAGGGTTCTATGTTCAACAAGTCATATTCTGATTCTAATTTGCATTCAGATAGGTTGGGGTAGCTATCGTAATTGCCCTGTTTGTAACCCTAGTTTGGCTGAGAAGGTGAAGTGGGGCAGAAGAGCAATAAACTTAAAGGTAGGCTGCAATCAGTCTTCATCGACAGAGAAAGAGGATTTTGATTGGATTCCAGATTTGCCTAACAAGTTCGACTAAGACGAACTTGCAGCAGCTACTGAAGGTTTCAGCACTATAATAGGATCTGGTGGATTTGAAAGTGTATATAAAGGCATTCTTGAGGATACAACTGATGTAGCAGTGAAGAATATAGAGGCATTCTCTGAGATTACTACCATAGGGAAAATCCGATATGTTTGTGTACACAGAGGGCAAAGGTTCTTAATCTACGAGTATATGCATCGAGGATCATTGGATAGGACTCTCTTTTTCATGGTGAACCTTTGGGTGGAAAGAGAGATGCAAAATAGCACTAGGAACAGCAAAAGGATTAGCGTACCTACACACGAGATGCGAGCAGAAAATCATCCACTGTGATGTGAAGACGGAGATCATCCTCCTGAATGACAAATTAGAGGTAAAAGTGTGATTATGGGCTCTCGAAGCTACTGAGCAGAGAGCTATCAGGTTTCTTCACGACTCTAAGAGGAACCAGGGTATACATAGCACCAGAGTGGCTCACACACACTGCAATTTCAGACTAGACGGATGTGTACAGGGATGGTGTTACTAGAAATCATAGGGGCATGAGGAATTTCTTCCTTGAACCAGAGATCAATGGCTCAGGAAACTGTCGGTTGATTAACTTCCCGTTACGTGCATTGGAAATGCACATGGAAGGAGAATATGTAGAGCTCGTGGATCCAAGACTGATGGGGAATGCTTCAAATGAGGAAGTGCAGAAACTTGTACGAGTGGCTCTTTGTTGTGTGCACCGAGACCCAAACTTAAGGCCTTCAATGATTAATGTGGTTCGGATGTTGGAACGTGGGATGACTTTGAGCGAACCGAGAAGTGATTCACTTATCTTTTGAGGTGTTATACTCATAGCCCAGGAGCATAAGCAGAGATTTAACAAGCAAAATGAGTTCACTTTGCAAAGACAAGAAATGAGTTCCACAAACAGCTCCAACAATTCCCTGTCCTACATATGTTCACAGCAAGTCTCAGGTCCTAGATAACCTTCATCGCACAAATGATTTGCTGGCAAGAAAACTTGGAAAGTAAGAACCTTGCTTAACTGCTAGAAATTTAAAAATAATATATGCTATTTTGGGGGTCAACTATGTTGCAGCAGAGTAAATGTTCTGTCTAAAGGTATACTTTCTTGAAGTTAGTAAGATTCCAAGGCCATGGATTGCAGAGATTGCAAAAGTGTGCGCTTAAAGCACCGAAGCGAAGGAACAGGTAAGCCTCAGAGCTTTGTTTCTGTCAAAGTGCAGCGACGCAGGAGAAGCACAAACAAAAGGGCAAGAAGCACACTTAAAAAAGTGCACGAGGCGCATGCTTTTATGCCCTTGCTTTGCAATACCTATTCTGGTTCTTTTTCTAGGTTTTTCTTGTAAAGCCCCTCCTCATCCTTAATTAACAAAAATAGGGCAAGAACACATTAAAATGGGCTCCAAGGATGCTGCCAAAATATTAGATAACAATAGAAGATAAGAATTCAGCATTCGCTGCATTCCTAATCTAAAAACATAGAAAAGAGGATTATCACAACTTAACTGTATTTATGTTTATACTGTGTTTTCCATTATATGTGTTTATATGTTGTTATTAGTGCTAAGGATATGCATTTATGTACCTTTTTCTCGAGTGTTTTTATTACATATATTAATTTATGTTAACTTGTTATTGATGCTTAGGGTATTACAATTTTTTTATTGTATAAGAATAATATACATAATGTTTTAAATGGTGTTGTGCTTCACTTTGGCCAAAGCGCACTTTTTTTTTTTTTTTTTTTTTGGCGCTTTGATTGTGCTTTATGCTTTTGACTACCCTGGTCCCATAACTAAATTCCAAATTCTAATAGCATTAAAAATGCTTTATTATGTTCCATTTAATTTTACCCTGCTTCTTTACAGTACAATACGTGATATGAGTTATCAACAAAAGCTGGCACCTTTTGTTTAATAAAATTAGTAAAATGCGCTATATACAACGTTAAGTTTCATAAGCTAGCTACCTATGTCTATGATGATTCTAATGGACAAAACATTCATAACCTTCTTTCCTGGGGTGCAATTGATAACTGAATCAGCTCTTTCCAAGCAGTGAATCGAGAAGAGCAGCCTCTTCTTCCTGCAAATATGAAATTGAATGGAGAAGAATAAGTAAGCTACTAAGCTTATTTTAGTCGGCGAAATTGTCATACATACCACTAATGCATTGAATTCAGTTTCCTCGTCTATGGTGCTGATTATGGCAGGATCATCCATTAGTTCCTGTTAAGCAAATTAAAGAGTCATTATCACTGAATATCCAAGCACATCAAGAAGGCGAAACGTTGAAAAAGAAAGCACAGGAAATAAATCATGTATATGTCTGATTTGGGATTTAGACGATTTTGAAACATGGATTTCAAAATCTTGATTAATAGTAGTAGTGTGTTTGTTTTGAGATTTAAATAGGGAGGATTTAACTTTATGTTAAATCAATGTGTAAGAGTGTGTGATATTGTATCCTTTTTAGAGGATCATCTCTTTTTCCCTTTGATGGATTTTCCCTAAAGGGGTTTTGCCATCAAAGGTTTTTTAACGAGGGTCCGGCCTCTTGATCGACATGTGATCATAAGGCTCTAGGTTTTTTCTTTTTTATCTTTTATTAATAATATCTTTAATTTGAGTGTGTGATATTGTATTATTATATTATTATTGTTGTTGATTGTAATTGAAATGATTGAATGATTTTGTTACGATCCCACATCAAATCCACAAGCAATTGTGGATGGGTACTTAAATTGGGACTCAATCCTCAACTCTTGAGCTAGCTATTGGGTGGAGTTTGGGCTTTCGGCTTTGAGTGCCAAACATATTGTATACTAATTAGTGTGTTTTATTGGAAGTCTCAAAAGAGAGAATAAAAGGTGTGAAAAGTGATAAATAAGGTAAGAGTGGGAATATAGAAATATACGGGTCAATGTATTAGGTTTTAAAAGTCAGATTCTAAAATACTAAGTCGAAACGGATTTAGATTTCAAATCCCAAACTTGATTTTCAAATCCCAAATCAAGCATAACCGTAACATTTTTTAACTTCTTTAATCATAAATCTGCAATTTATGTGCAACTTGTAAAGCAACCTCTACGAACTTGTGAATGAAGTGCAGTTTTTATCAATGTTAAGTGCTTGTAGCGTGATATATTCAATGAGCGTAATGATAAAATAGATGAACAGCAGATGGGAGATGCGAATATCAAACTAGAATTGCTTACATCATCAGCTATTTGTAATACACCATTATTACCCTGTAACAAAAGAAACAGAGTTATTTTTGTACAGAAAACATCATGCTTTTGAATCAATATTCAAGATTGCAAGTATGAACTTCGGATCCAAAAACAAAATTCTCCTGAAAGAACTGTGAATTAAAACTTACCTTCACTGCGACAAACAGAAGAGGATCAGAAGGAGTATAAATCATATAATGTGAACCATCCTGCATGAAGAAGATGTTTGCGATAAGAAGAAAAATATGCATTGTGTATTACAAAAACAATGTAACTTTTCTCTCAAGTTCTCCCATAATTTCCCAGTGCAAATTATTTGAACATCCATTGAAACCATGTGTAGGTTCTTTATCATTTTTTGACCTTTAGACTGGTTTCCTTTTCTTTTACTTGCAACTTCAGGGTAAAACTAATTGTTTTCCTAATCCTAAATGTTAAGAAAAACAAATAGCTTTAAGGAGAAATCTGAGAACGATTGATAGCAGGATAAATGTTTTGGCTTTGCTGTAGGAGGCGGATGTTGGAATGATTTTGTTAACAGAGAAACATTGTTTAGATTTACATATATACGGGCATTTTGTTGGCTCCAGATGCTGAAGAGCAACAAATTTTCTCATTCATAAATTTATAGTTCTTATTTTTATCCAAGGTTATGTTATATCTGGCCAACACGGCAAGATCAATGACATACCAGATGGAAGCATGTGATTTCAACGCCTTCAGTAGGCAAACCATCCACATCTTCACCATTATCTGCATAAAACCAAAAATTTCCAGTTATCAATAAGCAATGTTTGACCAAAACAGCATTTCAATTGTTTTGTTATATACTGCAAAAGATTTCTAGCCTATGGTGGTAGTAGCAGGGCCAAAGTTTATATGGTTCAATGATAAGAGAAGACAGCTTAAAACTGTTGACACTTGCTGGAGGAAAATCAAAAGCCAGTTCAAATTATAGATTAAAGTGGCTTTTCACAGATATGTGTGGTAGGTGATATCATGTGTGTGAAAGCTGGTGAATAGCCTATAAGAGCAATCATCAAGCTAGTAAACCATAACCTAAGTGTAAACTATAGGGACGGCTGGTTTATGAGCTTCCCAACACATGACAACCCTTCTGATAAAAGCATATTGATCATTATTTTATTAAGGGTTAATTGCAAAAATAATCAAGTCTTATACACAATTTTTCAAGTCTATCATGAGGTTTTTACTTTTGTTTTTTTGTTTTTTTTTTTTTTTGGAAAAGGATTTTACTTTTGTTATTCAATACATGGCCTTTTTAATTTTTGCAATTATCATACGACTATTTTCCGGCAACTTATGCTGACGTGGCAAACATAATTTTTTTCAAAATTGCAAATAAATTCATGATCTTTTATTATTGCTTCAATTTAATTACAACATTTTAGTTTTTGCAATTTCATACATTGTCAAGTCAACAAGAGTTGTCAGTAAATAGTCATGTGATAGAATTGCAACAATTTGAAAGGTCATGTATCGAATAGCAAAAATTAAATGCTCGTCATAGAATTGAAAACGCGAAAACGTCTTGATTTATTTTGCAATTAAACCCTTTAATTAATGATGTAACAAAGTTCTACAATCACTATTAACAGTGAGCATTCTAAGGAGCAATAGATGGAAAATCAACTTTTGTGAGTCTGAGATAAACAAATCAGAGGAGGATCATTTTAACGATTCTCAGACAAAGATATACCTATATGAAATTCAAATATGTCTTCCTCTGTGTAGCAAAAACCGCCTCGTGCAGTATAACAGAATCTGATGGTAAATATAAAAACAATGCATCATGAGTCTATGATAATGAAAAGAAAAATGGGTAACAAAAATAATTCTGGGAAAAATAAACTTATGAAATGTCATACCCGCTGTATACAAGATGCATGTGAATTTTGGCAAGGGCATAAGCTGCAGTGGGGAGGATGGCCTCAACTTCTTCGTCACTAACCTAAAAGGCAGATGAGATTGAATTTTTTTAATTCATGGCACACCAAAACAACGAGTGGCAGCAAGGTAGAGTAAAGAGGGGGAATTACATATAATAATGAGCAGAAATTAACCAACAATATGATTCACAATTTTGCCTTGCATTCACCAAGCTTCTACATACCAGTTATGTTAATTGTGTTAAAAAACACTATCATTTTCCATAATTGAAAGAGATCTTCACCAAGATTAGTACTAATCATAGTTTCTGATGTTCTAGCATACAGTCAGAAAAGTCTCATGCATAAGCTCTAAAAGAAATTATCCAAAGAGGAAATTGCGCCACAAATTTGCAGAACGCTTAGATACAAATGAAAGCTGTAATGAGTACCCAAGAAAGTAAAATGATTTTAGATTATAACATAGAACAGAATAGGTCTCCGTAAATTTGATGAGCAAAGACTTACAGCAGACCACCCTTCAACATTGACACTCTTCAAAATCTGAACAGGTCTGCGCATAATAAATTAACATTTAGCGTATAAAAGAAAATACATATCAGACAACATCCCTGCAATGTTACTTACGTATCAACTGGGCAGAGTAGCATACATTCATCTCCGCGTGAATTTTGAAATATCCTCCTTATAACACATTCCAGAGGGAAGTTATTGGCAGAATCGACCTGTCAGTGAATTTTTGGATATTATAAACTACATGATAAATAAAATGAACGAGAAATGATGGCCAAAAATTGAACATAACGTAAAGGTAAATGAGTAGCAAGAAAATATTCAAGTTATTTCATCTAGATAAACTACATGCCAGTTATTTCCTAGTCCCTACATCTACATTCCAATATCCAGTCTGCTTGAATGCAATCCAAACGGACAAGCATATTGCAATCACACTTTGTCAAGTTTTTATTGTTAATAATAAAAATATTATTGTTATGTTTTCACTTTTATGCGAAGGGTCAAGTGCATCTTGAATTTTCAAGCACACAATTTTTTTACATTTCCATTTGTAGTAGGGATACAAGTAATCCTTAACTAGCAAACAAATAGAACTGTGACAATCATTAGAACATTGAATAAATTGGAAAGAAGCCTCAGCCGAAGTGAATTGTTCATTTCTACTAGTCAATTATATCTTATCATTCATAGTTACGGAGTAGCTTGAGAGAATGTAGAAGTCCTGCCTCAGTGCTCATTGTTAATATTGCTATCCTCAAATGTAGAAGTATCAAAAGAAGCCCCATCATGTTTTTGGAATGGCAAATAGCTCATTAAAAATATAAGCCTCGGCTAGAGATATTAAGGCAAGTTATTCTTCTGAATTTGTTATTGAAAAAACAACAAAAGGCCAAACTGCAACCTAATTAGAAGCTCAAACGCATGCTGAAAACCCTTAAAAACAAAAAAATCATAGTACCTACTAACTAGACGAATCCTGGTCAAATTACTGAAGTAATTCAAAATTACAAAATAAAACTATTGGAAGCACTAATCTTTTCACCCATCTTTGATCAAACACGAGCCCTTAAAGCTTTCAAAAGAAAGCAACAATCCTTGCCACAATTAGGGAATAAGGTCAGCCCTTGCCTAACACCATGAGAGACCACGCAAGCTATCAAAGCTCTCTAAACTATTGGGTTCTAAAAAGCATTGCATTGTAATCTGATGAAACGAGATATTTCCTAGAACTGCAAATAGATATCTGCACATTATTGCATTATTGAATCCAATATAACCATTTTCTGTAAATTTAAGACTCGTCATTCTTTATAACACAGCAAAACAGAAAATTCTGAAGTAAAGATCAAACTAATTTAACTCGGAAAATGATTTTCCAGCTATGACACTGGCTGCTCAAAAGTAGAACTCAACCTAACCGTAATCTTCTCTATCCGAGAGTTCTTATGCTATTAAATGCCCCAAATTCAACTGCAACAGAGTTGATGCCAGCAAATATAATCGTGATTTTCATGCCTCTCGCCCCTAAATTCTAGTAGCAAATTCACTCTTTCCCCAGGCCTAAACTAATGAATAAACATAATTCATACAAACATAGGATTTCATAATTACATTTCAACAAAATACATGATTAAATGCAAAACAAAATAGCAGGACAGTAATGAAAACAAATGTGGAGGGAAAGAAAAAAGCAAAACTCACAATAGTAGCAATGCGTTTATTAGAAGCCATAAGAACTCTCCCTTGATCATCTAGAACAAAACCGGCCGGTGGTTTCGGTAGAGGCAGCGCCGAGTACAGTGACTGGTCTGACTCTGATGGTGACTCTAGTACCTCCACTCCACCCCCACTCTTTTCAATCTCAAAATCATCTTCAATCCCCCTCTTAGTATTGCTCTTATTACTCGGTTTCTTTTTCTTCTTCGTCGACGCCGGCGCTCCGCCTTTCTGCTGCTTCGCCGCCGCATAGCAACATAGTGAGCCGTATCTACAACCAGAGCTCGTGTTTTTTCTGAATTGGGCTAAACGTATAGACGGGTGAGGGCTATTGCATGGATATTTAGAATAATTTAGAGAAATTGCTGTAAATGTGGAAAATCTGGGTATGGAAAATGCCATTTTTGCCGTGTTCTGAGAGCTATGGCGAGTGTATTCGGATATGTTTTATCGACGATTTACAGATTTTCTTTCTCAACTCTCGCGTTTATTTCGTCATTTTCATTATCAAAGTCCTTAGTAGTTGGGAAATAGCAATTTGGCCCCTATTGGAATTGTATCATTGAAAAGTGAACCCCTTCTTTTAAGGACGAAAATATTTGTATCAATCTTAAATCCCTATATTACTAATAGCGAGTTTCTTTTTGTTTAGGTGTCGATTTGTGGTGAATTCTACTTAGGTGTCAATTTTTAAAGAGTTTGTTTATGTGTAAAGATTATGTGTCAATATATAATTAGTCACCTATAATTATTAACATATTGAATAAAATGATTAAAAAGGATTGACTCAATTAATTTATTTTATTTCACCTTAATGAATATATATATATATATATATATATATATATATATATATAAATATAAGTATTATTAAAAAATTAATATAATCATATATGATATTTATTGCAAATATACGATATATATACTATTCGGAGTAATATTTATGAATCAATTATATTAAAAAATCTATTAATCGTCTTTTTTATTAAGCTGTAAAATAAATTTGAAAAAAATATTTGTAAATTTTCACATGATAATTATAATAATTCTAATACCTAACATGAATTGTCATACAATTAATATTACCATTATTTAAATTTAATATTATAATTATAAAAATTTTATACATATACATTATTTTAATATATATATATATATATTATTTGAAAATATTATATGTATAATTTATTTAACAAAACATACCGCGTAATACGCGGGAGCTCATCTAGTTCATGAATATATCATAGAAGACAAATTCTTATATGCAATATTTCATGGATCTAAGATCCGTGAATTACTCATATAACAAAATTCGCGGATCCCGAGCGGGTTGGGGCGGGTTAGGTCGTGTTTGGCTAAAAAAATTCGCGCAAGGACAAAAATACAATTTTCGCTTCGGGTGCTCCTGTGGGTGTTACTATTAGGTTACACATATGTTACTTAAACGATAAATATGTGTTACTATAAAACAAATAATATGTATTTGTCTAAAAATAATCGTTCAAATGCAAAAATTTAAATGAAAAAATGGTCAAATAAATATCTAATCTAATTATATGTGTGAATCAAATAAGTATTTAATCTTCAACAACTTTATTCTTATTAAAAGAGTGTGATTTTATTAAGATGATGACTTATTTGATCTCAATATTAAAGAGAAATTATTTTAATGTGTTAAGAAAAAATCATGGGTCTATTTGATCCCCAAGTATAAGATTTTTGGGGTAAATATGTGTTATTGTAAGGACAAATGTGTGTATTAAACTTCGTACAAAGGTAAAAATAAATTTTTACTCTCTGGTTGTGTTATCATAAGGTCAAACACGTGTTCTTGTATGAAGAAACAATGTGTTACTAATGAACAAAATTATTACAACACATGGATAAATATTTTATTCTTTTAAGGACTAGTAACACGTATTTGCCCTTACAGTAATAGATTTTTGTTCTTATAGTAACACATATTTTAAAAAAATATGTTACTATATGAATACAAACGTGTTCTTGTATAGTGAAAGATGTGATACTATATGAAAAAAAAATGTGTTACTATATGAACACAAACGTGTTACCATATAAAGAAATATGTGTTACAATATGAACAAATCAAAAACAGTAAGAAGAGTGCGAAATTAATTCCTCGTTTTTTAGAAAAATATGTAGCGGTAACAAAGACGATCCAGACAACAACACACTCAATTTGATGTTTGTTGATAAATTTTGTTATTGTTTTGATCGCATCCGTAGCAATTATTTGACAATTTTCAAAAAATCATTCATGTCTTCTCTTTTTCTTTTGTATCTCTGCGTGTTTCTTTTCAATTTGATATCTTCGTTGATTTCATTTGTTGTTTTCGTCGGAATTCTCTGTTAAATCGCCTCCGTCGTCTTTGCGCTGATGGTTGTCATCGCGATTTCGCCTAATTCGTTTAAATCTGCGTGATTTCTTATCTTGACCCGATTTGTATGGATGACCCGCGAATTTCTCTCTCTTTCTATTATTAGCGATATTTCACCGTGGAATATTTCACGGAGACTAGCTCATCATAGAAATATTGAATATTGATATCGGTTAAAAAGTAATTAATTGATGCAAATTTTATTAAAATCATAAAAATTTAATATGAGATTATGGGATAACTAATTATAATACATAATTTTAATTTAAAATAAATTAAAATAAAATATCACAAACATATCAATAATAAAATACATAAACAATGTAAAACCCTTTTTCCTGCAAGATGGTGGCTTAGTGACTAAATCCGTTCAAGATCTAAAATAATATTCATGGACCACATATAAAGAAAAGAGAGAATTTTCATAAAAAAGAGATAATGAGTAAATGCAGCATGCATGAGTAAAAGAGTAAAAATAATTGCTCTTGAAAACAAGTAAAAATTAATTTACAAAAAAATTGAGAATCAAAGGACAAAAAGTGTCATTATGAAAGATAGGAGAGAAGGGTGTAAATGTCTTTGTCAAATTTTTTTTTTTTTTTTTATCGGCAAATAAAATATAAATCATAAAAATTAGTGTATAATTGGTACTCCAACCCTTACAATAATATCTAGTTCGAATAGGTTAACCCCACACATATGGGTCCAACTCTCAATACGAAAATGAAGCAGATCTCAAAGATTTCTCGTTAACTACTATCCACGACCATACTTTAGCGTTGATGGTTGAGAAATACTTGTCGAACCTAAATTCTTTACTATTGAAAACTTGCTCATTCCTCTCATTCCAGATCGTCTAAAATGTTGTTATTCATATCAACACTGAAATTTTCTTCTTTTCCTTCGATCCATCAAGGAACAATGTTGTAAGAAGTGATGAATCACCTTGTTATGTGGCACCATACTCATGCAAACTCAATTATAACACAAAGATCATACCTTCCACTTAATTTACATGTGAACAGTGATAAGTGAAAATTTATGTGTAATTTTATGTGCTCAAATTGGTTATTTTATAATCACTTTTTAGCTACAATATTATTAATTTCACTTATTATTATTTTTGTCTTCATTTACTTTGATATATTATTTTTCTATTTAACACATGTAAATTGGATGACTTTGGGAGGCGAAAGATGAGCCGAGAGCAGAGGATCAAAAGTCATACTTACCTTTCTCGGAGAAGCAATCAGAGGGAATTAGTGCTTGGTAATCAGAAAATTGAAGGGACGAATATTGATTCCTTCCTTTTGGCATGGGGAATGGACTGGACATTGGGAAAAGAAGGAGGGAAGGTTAAAAAAAAGTACGCATAAAAGAAAGAAGAACGTCTTGACCTTGAGATTTCGAGAAAAACACAGAAAAGAACACATAAATTTCAACACTTGTAATCTTTCGTTCATAAAACTTTTGATATTTATAATTCATGGCCTCGTTTAGAGACTAAATCACTTTCTAGTCCAAGGATGCTAGAACCGAAATTATATATTTTGTCTCATTTAATAGTAACATATCTCTGTCAATTCTTAATATTTATTTCCGTTGTTTGTTTAATTGCTATTCATAATTCAATTTATTAATTATGTGAGTCTGATCAACTTGCATGTTAATAATTGTTCGTACATAGGTTGCAATTTATTATCCGTAATTGTTATAAAATTGTGATCATAGTAGCAAATAAAGTTTGTAGCTTTAAGGATAACGAGGTCTAGATTGTATGAATAAAACATTTTGCTTTCATAGTCTAGTTTGCCATATTGCTTTGGTGTCTTAATGTGTTCGATGAATTGAATTAAATACATATTTTGGAGTTATTCATTTGAATAGATTAATTAGGAGTCGTACTTTACGATTAATTTTAATCAACTTAAGAAACAATTCAAACTAGTTTTGGTCGTACCCTTTGGTTTAGGGGCAAGATTTGAGATATGACAGAGATATTGTTGCTAATAGGAAGAATCATTTTAGGGTAGATCATCCGAGGGCTAGATTAACGTTCTCATTGATAGTTAAATTTATTGTGTTGAGTTCAATTTGAGTATTTTGCTTGAATTATAATTTTAGTGTTTGATAAAATCTTCATGTCCACCATTTTTATTGTTATTTTACATGAATTTATTCAATTAAGATTAACTAGTCCATGTGGGTTCGATCCACTTACTTATGCGATACATTAGTAGCTTGGTTAGGGAATTATTTTATTTTTGGGTGTCAAAGAATGGACCAACAGGATATAAGACACCGATTCCTCTTCTTCTCCACACAATGGACATGACAAATCATTATTTGGCATTGAGATTCCACACTTTTGAAGTTCCACCTTTTTGACAATTTTTCCTTCATCACTTTCTACACTATTGCTTTCACCCACTTTGGAGTTTTATTATTCCATAATTGTTTGAAAGCCTTATTTGCAATCGAGTCTTCCATCAATTCCTCTGTTGCTATATTCTTCTCGTAGGCTGCCTTTGTAGAGTATATGCCACTTGTTGAATGTCTCCAAAACCACATGTCCTCTTCCGCCTTGTTCTTATTGCACATGTTGAGATAAACAATCAAATTTTAACAAGTTACTCTCTCCCTCGACTCTCTCCTCCACACCAATTCCCATTTCCATTCATTCCCTTCCTATCTCCCCACCTCAAAATCTTACACTCCTGTTGAGAACTTATTATAAAAAGCCTATTAAATTCTTACGCAACGGTCTTTCCCCTACCAATCTTTCCAAAAAGATGTTCCATCTCCTTTCACCACTTTTCTCAAAAACTCTTTTTATAAACCATTTCCATCATTTTCCAAGTATAGCTCACATAAACCTTTCCACCACCCAACGCTCTCTACTCCCTCCCCCACCCGGCCTACTCCTAGATCTCCCCACACCTTAGCGTATTCTTTCCATATTTTGAATTCGAATCTTTATGATTTTTTTAATTCAAATTTTTATAATTTCAGAAATATTAAAAAACATAGTCGAATTATATTGATATTTTGCTGATATTTTCATGAAATATTCCAAAATTTGGCATAACCATAATATTCTTTTAATAAGATAATTACTCATATAAACTAATATCATAATATTTTACACTCACAAATATATTGAACCGTGTAGATACATACTATGGTATTTGATGCGTAAACCGGCACTGGCCCGTTTCTCCACCGGGTTCCACGTGGGTAAAGTCTTTACGCAATATAATCCCTAGCTCCCTTCTCACGAACGCACTCGCAAAACACGTCGGAGGGTTCTCCAGCGTAGGCACTCCGACGCTCAAGTCGATCACCGAAAACACTAAAAAAAGTACGTAGGAAGTAGCTAAGTAAGAGTGACAAAAGAGGAAAATACCTGGACGGAGGTTGGACCCGATCGATAGAGAATATGAGAATATTCCTTGACTTGAGTCTTAATCTTCTCAACTTCTCGTTATCCCTCACATTTCTCGGTCTTATCATATAATTCGGTCCACGTGGGCCTGTTAATACCCGCTTGCGGGCTTAAATCTCGCTTTGGGCCTCGCGGCCCACTGCAGATTAGGTTTGGGCCTCGTGGCCCACTCGCATACAGCCTCGAGCCTCGTGGCCGCTTTGTAGGTAGATTTGGGGCTTTGCAGACTCCTGCGATCGGTGAGGGCTCGGGCCCACCTCGGGTTTTCCCCCTCTATTGAGGGTATTGATTACGTCATTGGGCCCTATGGGGATATCCTTGGGACTTACGTGTAGTTGGGCCGTCATTTTTATCCGCATCGGTATTATTAACCATTGGCTTAAATGTTACGTCACAAGATAAACAATGGAAACACTTTCGTCAAATATAGGAAAAATTTTAAAAAATCAAATAAAATTGTAATTTTGGTCCTAAAAATAATGGTCGGGACTATTTTTGCAAAAAAAAAAAAAAGGACCAAAAAGAACGTGAAATTAACATTGTTGTTGAATTCTCATAGGATCAAAACTATAATTTCCTTTGGAGAAAGGAAGTTGAGAAGTAGGATGAAAAGTTGGTGGTGGCATAGGTCCATCCAACCGCCGCGGAGGTGGTGGTTGTTGGGCCCATGAAACAACCATCATGGGGGTGGTTAAATGGATGTTCGATTAATTTATATTCCCTCCTTCGAATAATACTTTCACATTTTCTCTTTTTATCTATCTCAATATACCTTCATGGTGCTAACATGAAATTTTTTCATAAACTCCATCCTCACAATATTCTCAATTTTACACAATATGTTATATATATATATATATATATACGATTCAATTCAATTCATTTTTACTTTATATATAAAGGTGTTCTAAATTACCTTTTAAATTGTTATTCATTCTTTTGATTTCTTAAATTGTATGTCCTACATTCTATAAAAGTTTTATAGTAAAGAGCAGCGAGTAATTATCCGGTGCTTCGTTGATTGGTAACGCTGACTAAATGACATGACAAGCATATAGTGCTGATTCCTCTTTGTAGAAAATATTGAGGGCCCGTTTGGTTGGAGGTATTAGAAGTAGGTAAACGGAATGGCTCATTAATCATTCTCATTGATGATGTTTGATAATATTTATAATTTGGAATTAATTTAAAAATAAAATAATCACTAATTTATTTTGATTACATAATCTCCCTCTTATAATCAATCATTTAACAATTATTTATTTTTTCTCCGCTCAACTTTTTCTCGCTCAAATTTGTTCGTGCTCAACTTTCTTTCTAAAATTCATCAATGGGAATGAATCACTAGTCATTCTCATTACCTAATTCTAATACTCCCAACCAAATGACCCCGAATTAGTAAGCAATCATGTGGTATTTGGCCTTAAAAAGTCATCTGTTGGAGGGTTTAATATTGTTGAAATGAGAGAGGGGTATAGTGATGTTTTTATAATTAATCTTGAGTTAAAAATCTTGGTCCCATAACTCTAGTTTTTTCCGCAAAAGTCCAAAATATTTCAAATTTTCAATTTTGGTCTCATAACTCACCAAATATTCCGATTTCAATCTCCTTTTCGAACGGAAAATGCAAACAATATCGCTTCGCCTCACGATTTCGGTCCGGTCCGGTTCCAAATCATCATTGCAATATATATGAATTTGTTACGTCCTACTGCTCGGCTTTTCATAGGTGTTGACATTAGCTATGGTTGCATGAGTTATATATTTGATTCCATAAAATATACTGTAAATCAATTTTATCGTAAAGTTTATTTGTATTTTGTGTGTAATTTATAAAAAGATAATGATTCTCCTTCAACAATTTCTTCCCATCATCAATTAAATCTCCGAAAGGGGAATCATGGACGTTGCTATATTTTACGGTATCATAAACTCTATTTGCATCCATTTCAATTATCACCCTTTGAAACCCTTTGATGAACTAAAAATTGCATCAGAAATTTGCAGGATGTGGACCTCTAGCAAGAAAAAAAAAAATCAAGTATAAAATGCTTACCAATCAATTAAAAATAACTTCAAAATCTCCAACTGAAACTCTAAATATATACACCTTTCCCCCACAATTTGAAAAAACAATTCCTAATATCCTAAAAGATGTTACACAATAAACTTGTTCAATTAATAAAATATTGGACACGAAAATATGGGAATATACAACAAAGGAATGCTATCTAGGACCTGAGACTTGCTGTGAGGACATGTAAGATAATGAATCATATGAACTACTGGAGGTAGCATTAGTCATTGCTTGTCTATACAACATCGCCACACCGTTCTCTTCCATCGTCGACGTTTCCGTGAATCTCCGCCCGTAGAACCTCAAGAAGTTGAGCGACTCCACCCGCGGCTCGCCTAAAGGCACCGCCCCTTCCAACATCCCAACCACATTCGACATTGATGGCCTTAAGTTCGGCTCTTCATGCACACAACACAGAGCCACCCGAACGAGCTTCTCCACCTCGTTTCTCCTCACACGCCCCATCAGTCTTGGGTCCACCACCTCTATATACCTCCGTTCTCGTGCATTTCCAATGCAAACAATGGAAAGTATACGAGACGGTGTCCCGATTCTCCTGACGAAGGCGAAGATAGGGGATTACTCGAAACCCTGTCTCCACCTTCATCAGTTTCCGAGCTATTATTATTGTTATTGCTTTGCATTTGAGGTGAAGAGTTCTTCTTTCCTCTTATGATTTCAAGTAACACCATACCGTAACTGTAAACATCCGTCTTATCCGATATAGCAGAGCTCGTTAGCCACTCGGGTGCCAGGTACCCTCGGGTCCCTCTCATAGTCGTAAATAGGCCAGATTCCTCCGGGCTAAGTAGCCCGAGAGGCCAAAATCGGAGATTTTGACCTGTGATGTGTCGTGGAGAAGAATATTCTCCGGCTTCACATCGCAGTGGATGATCTTATGCTCACAACCCGAATGCAAATATGCAAGCCCCCTCGCCGTCCCAAGCGCAATCTCGTACCTCTCCCTCCATTCCAAAACGGGTTCGCCCCGAAGAGAGTACGATCCAACGAACCCCGTTTCATGAATTCATACACCAACAGCCTCTGCCCTCTATGTGCACAAAATCCTTTCAATTTAACCAAATTAACATGATGAATCTTCCCAATCACTGCAATCTCTGTCAAGAACTCTCTATTCCCATGTGCTCCCATGCAAGTGATCTTCTTCACCGCGACATCGCTTCCATCAACAAGAGTGCCTTTATACACCGTTCCGAATCCACCCGACCCGATTTGAGTCCTGAATCCGTCAGTCGCATCCGCAAGTTCTTGATAATCGATCCGAACCGGAAGGCCCGGAATCGAAACGAATTCGATATCCCCGTCCGATGAAGAGTTCCCACGGCCCAACTTCGAGTTCATCCTTCTTTTCCACATCCTTTTTCTTCTCTTCATCACAATCAAAACTGCAACAATGGTTATAACTACAACCCCTGATAATGGCAGCAACACCACTGCTACAACTGGGAAATCGTTCTCCTCTTTCTCTTCATCAACAATCGGACTTCGTAGAGCTATTGCTTTCACATACCCGGATCGATCCGTCGAACCCGAATTCATCAAAACGGATCCTAAATAATTCCTCACCATGTAACAAGAACCCGAGCTAGGCGCGTGGAAAACACCCAAACAAGAACAGTTTCTTGAACAAAGACTCTGACATAGAGAAACATTCACACCACGCATCACAGGATCATCGAATTCATTAGAGAAATAATCCAAATTGTCCCTCAAACTCAAATACTTAACAGAATTTGATAATGATGACGAGGAAGAAGCATCACAGCCACCCGGGAGGACTAAAGAAGTATCTGTGGGCACACAATCGCCATAACTAATCTTCGGATCAGAGTGAAACGCCGGAGCACACGCGCACGAGCCTCCGTTAACACAAACGCCGAGCCGTCGGCATATGTACGGTATCTTGCAGACATCAGACGGCGCCGTGAAAGCTTGCTTCATTGCTCTATCATTCCGATTATAGTTCAAAACGCTCACCACTCCCCTGTCATCAAGTCTGATCATCCGAAAATCCGAAAAATTAAACGGGGCGCCGTTGAAATCATTAACGGCGACGCTCATCACAACTTGTTCGTCATTTCCTCTCATTAAATACACCCCTGTTTCGTTCACCGCCATGTACTCCACCGGAAAGTTGGTGTCTATAAAAGCGTTTCTATCCATTGACAATTTCCAGTAGCTCATACCATTCCACTGCAGCATAGCATCCCCTGTTCCGATGACCATCTTATAGCTGCCTTCTGATAAATCCTCTCTGTTAGAAGAAATCAGTGATTTTCCCAGGCGTAATTTTTGTCCAATCACAAGGACATCAGTTGGAAAATCGAATGATTCCCACAAGGTATTGTTCATGCGATCAAGCAGAATCAAATTTCCTGTTCCCAGAAGCTTCATTGAAGAAACAGAGGAGTGATTACCCGGCGTTGACCAGATGGGGTTCTTTGTGTCGTTGTAAAGAGTGAGGCCGTCGGCGGTTAGCCGGAGCTGAGAGGATTGGGAAATCGGTTGATTGCGATTGGCTGACCAGATAATAGTGTTGGAGAGGACGTGAACAATGGCGAAGTAGAAGGATCTTGATTCGGGCCTGGAGTTAGTGATTCGGGCCTGGAAATAGTTGTTCGGAGAAGCCAGGAAAGCGCCGGCGCCGGAGTTGTCGACGAATTGGAGATACGAAGCGGTGAAGTTGATGGGGATGGAAGAGGTGTAAATGGGGCCGGAAACGGCGAGAGAAGGGAGGAGTAAGCAGAAGAAGGTGAAAAGCAGAGGGCGGAAAGAGGAGGAGGACTCCATGCAGCCACGGCGGCGGTGGTGGCGGTGGAGGGATTACGGTGGGATTTAGTAAAGGGGTTGGTTGTCGGAATTTGGGTGCAAAATCGGTTGAGGTTGAGCATTGTTATTATTACCATTTCATTGATGGGTGTGATGAGGGTGTATTTAGTTTTGCCTTGTGAGCAAGGAAGAAGTGATGGAGACTTTTGTTATTTTGTCCGCGTTGACCCACTGTATGTATATGTGGGTGGCAAATCGTGCAATCGTGTCGTTTATCGTGTCGATACGATAACGCTGACACGATAAGGTGAAACACGAATACGATCCGATAAGGATACGTGTCGACGACACGAACACGAAAAATTTTCGTGTCACAACACGATACGACACGATAATATTAAAATTAAAAATATAATCAAATTTTAAAATTTTAGACACGATAATGACACAATAATATTTAAAATTTTATATTATGCTTAGTTAAAAATTTTAAAATTTATATCATATTGTATTGTTGTCATCGTATGCGTGTCATTAACATGTTACTATCATATACATATTAGTGATTCACTAACAAATTAACGAAGTTGTTAATGGGTTAATGTGTAATCTGTTAATTTTATCGTGCTTAACGGGTTGACACGACACGAACACGAACACTACACGAAATTTTCGTGTCCTTATCGTCGACACGATAAGGACACGAACACGATAAGCCCAAACACTAACCCGCAATTTATGTGTCGTTTTCGTGTCGTGTTATCGTGTCGGTATTCGAAATTGTCACCTCTATGTCGGCGTGCGGAAATAGATCCTCTACATTTTTTTTTAAATTTTGGAAAGAGATGGGTATATGATAAAAAAATGAGTAAATTGTTTTATATACATAGTATGTTGTCACTTTTGAAAAAGTTAAAGTATCAAATATTTGATTAAAATATTCAAAATCTCATGAAAAGTATTAAGAATTAGAGTTAATGATATAATATTTGACCAAGAGTATCAAAATTTGATAAAATTGAAAAATAACATTTAAAGTATCAAATATTTAACCAACAAAGATCAAATATTTGACCAAGGATATCTGAAACACCGTAAGCTTACGGTGTATACGAAACATATAAGACTTTTTCTAAAATAATATATGTCTTACTTTCTTGTATTTCACTTATTATTTTATTATATTTCTATCTTTTTCGAAATTTATAAAAATTACACAAAAGATGGAGAGGATCCATCTCTGTAGCACGCCGTTGTTAAACAGGTTGAAAGGAGTGAACTAAGCAAAAATCTTAAATAAAAATTTAAAAGCCTATGTAACATTTTCAAATTTACTTATTTCAAGAAATTTGACTCTGTCGATGAGAACACTGAGTGGCATGATGAGAGAACAAAACACTGAGTGGCATGATGAGAGAACAAAACTAGGTTTACATAGACAAAAATAGAATTTCAAAGGTTATAAGCTTATAAAATGAAAGAGAAATTGATGTTAATTTGACTGAGTAATTTTTTTAATCAGTTTTACTATTTAATTTAAAAAATATTAATTATTTTTTAAAAATTCGTTTAAATCTAAAAGTTCGAATTTGTAGAAAGGTATGGAATCAATCTATTTATGTCAATACTCTAAATGCTCTTCCTCACTCGTGAGATGACGCTCAACTCCATTATTGGGAGGAGGGTTTTGCTCGATAACCATGAAAGAATTATTCGTAAATCTAAAAATCCCAACTTGTAGAGAGGTTATAAATCAATCCATTTACATAATTATATCAATACTCTAATAATTCTCGTTATATAATATTACATATTAAAATAATATATTTTAATCATGAATTAATTAGTATTGTAATATATATATATATATATATATATATATATATATATATATAAATATAAATAAATTCTATAATAAAATTAATTCACAGGGTATTTCACTATTTTGCATTTGAAAAAAGGGTTAGCGTACTGTGTGTGCGATAAGCTCGCATTTTTGGCATATTGCAGACCATGGACGTGACTTTTCTAACTTTCCTTGGGCATTTCAATTTAATTCAAATGCCACAACTTCAAGAACGTGTATTACTTATTTCACCCAAAAATTCAAAATTATTTATGATAAAAAAGTTTTATCTCAGGTTACAATTTATTATTGAACGTGTGTTGTATATATGATGTAGACGGAAACATAAATTCGGAACGAACAACACAAATAAAACGATGAAGGAATCAATTTGATATTACATATACTAATCAATTCCTAATCTCAAAAGGAGCACCTCTTATTTTCTTTCATTCAAATTCATCCACCCTTCAAAAAAGGTAATATTTATTTAGGTTAAATACAAAGCAAATATGTTTAAATGGGTCAAATCTCACTAGTTTTGGCAAGTAAATAACAATAAAAAGTCGAAAAGTGGATAGCATCCTTAAGTCCAAGGCATAGTTGACTCTCGTTTCTCCAAATAGTTAATCGAAATTACATCTCCATCAATATATAAAGAATGTTATATACTATATAAAATATAAAAAATTTCATTGTACGTAACTTATTTGAATTTATAAGGTAAGTGTATTTTATAAAGAATGTTATATACTATATAAAATATAAAAATTTCATTGTACGTACCTTATTTGAATTTATAAGGTAAGTGTATTTTTTTTTTGTAGCAGGAGAGGTAAGATTAATTTACTATATAATATGATACATGAGTTTATAGAGTACTAGATGAGCTCCCGCGTATTACGCGGTATTTTCGTTAAATAAATTTTACAATATAATATATTATATATATAATATTTTCAAATAATATATATATATATATATATTAAAATAATGTATATGTATAAAAAAATTGTAATTATAATATTAAATTTAAATAAAGGTAATATTAATTGTATGACAATTCATGCCAAGGATTAGAATTATTATAATTATGTGAAAGAATTTACTATAAGATTTGTTTCAAATTTATTTTACAATTAATAAAAAAGTGACGATTAATAGATTTTTTATATAATTGATGCATAAATATTACTCCGAATAATAAATATATATCGTATATTTACAACAAATATCATATATGATTATATTAATTTTTTTTTTTAAAAGTTGATACAACCACAATTTTTCTTACATACATTTATAGGCTTAAATTAAATATAATTTTATGTTTACAAATTGTCATATGATAACACTTTTTAGATATAAAATAGATATTTAAAATATTTAAAGATTTATATATTAACTTATTTATTAAAAAATATACATATTGTGCAAGAGGTATAAGGTTCAAACCTCTTTAGAAATGTATTTTTTAATTAATTCCTATATTAAAATGTCACATAGATGTTATATATTAATTATAAATCAATAGAAAAATGACACATAAATTATTAACATATATATGCATTTAATAAGAATGTGACACCTCATTCAAATTAATCTCATGGTGACGGTAAGTAAAAACAAATTCTCTATTAGTAATATAGGGATAGAGCGTTGACCTAGTCTCATACATGAGTTTATCTGTTTGATAACATACTCTAACTCATATCCTAAAAACTTGCTTTTAAATCCCTAAAAAAATGTAACCTAGTTTGACCAAAAAGTTTTGGTAAGTGTAAAAAGAAAAGCAGGAAAATGAAATCATGCATGTTAGCGTGGGTGGAATTTAAGATATAAGATCACAAAGGGGTTGGCCGGTAGTGGTAGTTGTATGTATTGATAGAGTTGGCAATTAAATAGATCATCACGAGTTGCAATTAGTCAATGGAGAAAGAAAATATATTATTTCTTTATGAAAATTAATTATATGTAATTTAATAGGACCATTAAATAAAATAGTCAACGAACCAGCCATGAATGTCGTAATCTGCATCAAGTCCATATAAAATCTATGTCCCACTTTGACCTTTTCTTTGCTGTATAACTAATTATTTATTCTACCATAATGTAATAGCAACTATACATTAATTGAATAACAATACAACCATTGGATTTATAACAAATATAAATTAACATAAATTGGAAAACATTTTAATGGTATAAAATTAATATCATTACATTTATTTATTGATATCATAATATTAATTTAATAATACCATTACACTTATAAATTGATATAATATATAAAATTATTATGATATACGTAATTAAATGATAAAATGGTATTATTTTCATACTATAAAACTACTCAGAAGAATGACTTTTTAAATTAAATTTCTAGGTGAAGGAATTTTGTGGATCCGACTCCGTACGTAAGATCAAAATATTGACTCGTTAAGATGTGCATCTGTAAAATAAATTGTGATTATTTTAAACTGGTTAAATAAGTTGTTGGTTTATATAGCATGAACCAAAAAAACTGGATATTGTACTACAATTCAAATAAATTTTACAAATCAAAATCAACAACTTTCAAAGTTTTATGAAAAGACAATTTTCCTGAAATAACAGCTTTTCCCTTTAAAAAAAAAAAAAAGAAATAACAGCTTTTAAGAATTGCAGTTCTTAACAAAATAATACTTCCTCCATTTCGATTTAAATTGGTAAAAATCAAATGACACGGGTTTTAATAAAAGTGTTGTTTATTATTATTAAAAGATTAAAAGATGTAAATTAAGGGTAAAAAGTGGTATTTTCAACTTTATTGGAGTGAACAATTGAGTGTGAGAAATTTAATTATAGTGGAGAATTTGGTGACATGAGATGTAAATAAGAGAAGTTTAATTTGAGAGGGTATGAGAAAAGAAAATTGTAAAGTTCATTTTTTGATTTTGAGCAATCTAAATTGTAACAAATGTAATAGGTTCTCGTAACGTCATATCTGCACAAACCACAAAAACTAGAACGACAACAACACGAACAAAACAGGAATAACAACAACAAAGTCGAGTCATGGTTAAACCTTTGTCCGCAAAATGAACACTTATCGGCTAGTACTCACGGTTCGACATGATGTTCCCAAAGGTAGAACAAATTACGTCTTTATACGAGCAACACCGCAACGTATAAAGCTTCGACGAAAAATATTAATATAGAAGAAAATAGTTTTTGAGGATAGTAATTTTTGGGGTTGGCAATATGAGGATTGTAATTTTTTTCTACCGACAAATTAAGGATAATAACTTTAGAAAGTGGCAACTTGATGTCAAATCGGTCCAAATCTTCACAGATCGGGTTAATTGGCCCAATTGGGTTGACATTCGACCCGATTTGGCATGAACTCGGCCGATTTGACCTCAATTTGGGTTGATTAAGACTGATTTGGCCTCAATTTGTTATTTTTAAAAGTTATGATCTTTAAATTGTCGACTTTGAAAAGTTATGATCCTCATTTTGTCGCCTAAAAATTACGATCCTCTTTTTGTCATCCCGAAAAGTTAGGGTTCATTTTGCAACCTCCACTAAGTTACGGTCCTTAAAAAATAATTTACCCTATTAATACATAACCATAAAATTACATGTAAATCCAAATAAATAAAATAATAATAATATTTTAAAAAAATACGTCGAATATATTTAAAATTTCACAATTAAATAATCTTATGAAAATCTAAAAAGTAAAGCTAGGAGAATTTTCTATTAAATAAAATAAATGTATTTTTTTAACCGTTGAATGATAAATTCTCTAATTTTATAAAAATAAAGTTTTATGTAAAAAAAAATTCATGCCAATAAGAGAAACACATAAATAACAAATCATGATTTCACATTTTTCCGTGCAATAAATTCAAGAAACACATTCATATATAATTAAATATTCCCTCCATCCCATAGTTGTTTGCACAATAGACTTGGTACGGAGGTTAAGAAAATACACTTTTAGAGAGTTGATCATATATAAATGAATGATATAATTGGAAAACAATGTGCAGGTAAAATAAGATGTTAGTTAATTGAGTTGAAAAATATGACATTAATGTAAATAAATGTGTCTTGTGAGGGTATTAAAGATGAAAGTTGTTTCTATTTATAGGTGTGCAAATGCGTGTCCAAAGCGGATGCCGGGCAAGGGGCAAGCTGTGTATATGTGTACCCATACAACCCCTCTCCCTCATCACGCATTAATATAAATTAAATATGAGATTAGGGCGTAAACTAAAAACTCGATATCATGAAAGAATTTTATTTTATGTAAAAGTTCGAACTTGTAGAGAGATGTGAAATTAATTCATTAATCCCTATATTACTAATAGGGAGTTTGTTTTTGCTTAGGTGTCGTCATGAGGTTAATTTGAATGAGGTGTCACATTCTTATTAAATGCATATATATGTTAATAATCTATGTGTCATTTTCTTATTGATTTATAATTAATATATGACATCTATGTGGCATTTTAATATAGGAATTAATTATAAAATATGTTTCTAAGGAGGTTTGAACCTTAGACCTCTTGCACAATATGTATATTTTTAATAAATAAGTTAATATATAAATTTTTAAATATTTTAAATATCTATTTTATATCTAAAAAGTGTTATCATATGACAATTTGTAAACATAAAATTATATTTAACTTAAGCCTATAAATGTATGTAAGAAAAATTGTGGTTGTATCAACTTTTATAAAAGAAAAAAACTTAATATAATCATATATGATATTTATTATAAATATACGATATATTATTCGAGCAATATTTATGCATCAATTATATAAAAAAATCTATTAATCGTCTCTTTTTTTATTATTAATTGTAAAATAAATTTGAAACAAATCTTATAGTAAATTCTTTCACATAATTATAATAATTCTAATCCCTAGCATGAATCGTCATACAATTAATATTAACATTATTTAAATTTAATATTATAATTACAATTTTTTTATACATATATATTATTTTAATATATATATTATTATTTGAAAATATTATATATATATAATATATTACATGATAAAATTTATTTAACTTGAAAATACCGCTGTAATTAATACGCGGGAGCTCATCTAGTTCTCTATAATAGAATCATAAGGTTTTATTAGTTTTTAGATCTAAACATATTTATTTAGATTAATTTTCGAATTATATTTTACAATTTTCACAATAGCTACACATATATTCATAATTTTTACATTATTTATTTAAGTAAATGAATATTACTTTTACATAATTAAATCTAAATAGAAAATTGTCTTGAGATCTCAGCATCATATTCATCATTAACTTGCTGAAATTTTACATGGTGGAAAGTGCTTTTGAGTTTTTCTAGTTTAGCTTTGATATGATTTTGTGTTTTACCTTTGTTATTCCCAAGCGGATAAAACACAGATTAGTTAATGAACTAATCAACCAAGAACAAGAACAACAACAAGATATGCAATATGAAAACTAAGAACGCAAACTTAAGAACATAAAACAATCAAGAACGAAATCAACAAGAATTACGTGGTTCGATCGGAATGATCTACATCCACGGGTAGGGAGAAGCAATCCACTAATCAACGAAAGAATTACACAATACAACTCTCAAATTGAGCTCAATCAATCAGACTTCCTCTTTTGCTTGTAAGAATCCTAATCTACCCAATTCCACGCTTTCGGTAAAACTCAAAAAGGAAAAAACTACTTAAAAAATGATCGCACCCTTCGAGAAACAAAGCCCAAGTAACTAATTAACTTCCTTCACTTTGAAAACGGGTTCAATTGCAACCGAAATAGAGAGCGCAGAAAGAGTTTGACAATTAGATGATTTCTAACTAACGGTCTAATTCCAAATGGCCAATTCTTGAATATAACCTGTAACAACAAATTTCGTGAATTTAATTTATAAAAACACGAAAAAGTTTACAATTTGATTTTAATCGGATTGAACCGATTAAATTTTAGCGGACCCTAGCTCTAAATTTAATCCTCCGATTCTTCTCTTCAAAAATTGGTGTTGACTTGGATGATTTGTGAATTTGGTGGATTTAGTGGACTTATAACGTTAATCCAAGGGCTTAAGAGCCTTA
The DNA here is from genome assembly GCA_030762865.1 of Paraleonurus japonicus. NCBI lineage: Eukaryota > Viridiplantae > Streptophyta > Magnoliopsida > Lamiales > Lamiaceae > Paraleonurus > Paraleonurus japonicus. The sequence goes on along the minus strand of CM061057.1, from coordinate 39,954,907 downwards.
TCTTGGATTAAACGCTATTTACGGAGGCTTTTTGGATGAACGTTCTTGAAGACCGGATGAATGCCTTTGAATCTTCAAGAGGCCGCGATGAATGCCTTTGAATCTTTAAGGAGAAACGTCGATCGGAGGGTTGAACACCTTGATCCCGGATTGACGCCGTTCGGTTGACTTGCTTAAAGAACGCCCTTGATTGCGCGAAGAACGCTTTTGAATCTTCAAGAACGTGCGAAGTCCGCTCTGAGCTCTGGAGTTGAGTCTGGAATTGCCTCCGAAATTGTGTGTGGAATGAATGAATGAAGACCCTATTTATAGTTGTGGGGTGAGATTGATTTAATGGTGGGCTTGGAAGCCCATCATACTGATTTAATTTGATACGATTGTTTTGACTTGATTTGATTTGTTTCCATGTAGGGCAATTTGATTTAACTTTCCATTTAACGAGATTTTATATGTTATATGGTAAGTTAATTACTTTACCAACAAGTTACGAATATTTAAAATTCGTAGGATTTAATTTCGGCTTTCACGTGTATATTTAATATCAATAAATTATTTAATTTGAGAATTAATTTAATTAAATTCCCATAATATAAATAATTAAATTTATTTGATATTAATACTTAATTTCCACGTGTCGTCATTTAATTGGGCGTAAAATTAATTTGCTTACAAACCCGGTTCAAGAGTGGCGAAACCGGTTCTAGATTTCTTGAACGAATTAGAAACATAGAGGACTAACAATCTGAATTAGCTATACCATTTGACTACAACAATTTCTCCACCTCAAATGAAATAGCATCTCCCCTTCATCCCAAACTTAACACCATCGGTGAACGTCCCAAGTTCGAGTGAATCAAATCGTTGCAAGAGCGTAACTTATTCCTTGGTAAAGTTTTCGTAAGCATGTCGGCAACATTGTCTTCGATTGCCAATCTTCATAATGGAAACAACTCCCTTTTCTAGAATGTCTCGACAAAATGCATCTTCACACTAATATGTTTAGATCTTTCATGAAATACCCGGTGTTTAGCCAAGTGTATTGAGCTTTGATTGTCACACCTAATTTTACCTTCTTGATTTATCCCGAAGTCTCGCAATATTCCTCTTAACCAAATAGCTTCCTTTGTGGCTTCGTTATAGCAATGAATTCGGCTTTAGTTGAGAGAACCACCACAGTATGAAGATTTGACATCTAGCTTATTGTTGTACCATATAGAGTAAAAACATATACGTAAGAGATTTTCAGTATCTACACTTCTGCAAAATCTGCATCCACATAGCCACTCAATGGTTCAACTTTGTCTTCCTTTCTCTCAAACAAGAAGCCAAGTCGGATGCTCCTTTTAGATATCTCGTAACCCATTTCAAAGCTTTCTAGTGATATTTCCTGGATTTTCCATAAATCTGCTCACCATACTCACAAAGATAGGCCGGATCAAGCCTACTACACACCATGGCATACATTAAACCGCCCACCCCACTGGCATAAGGAACACCGCTCATCCTTTCTTTATCACCTGCTTTAGGAGAGTGATTAACATACAACTTAAAACTTTGGTTCAAAGGAGTGCTAACAGGTTTGGATTTATGCATGTTGAATCTTCGATCACTTTTTGAATATAGCCATGCTTTGAGATAGAATAAGTTTCCCTCCTTCTTTGTTTCTTAGAATATCCATCCCAAGGATTCTTTTGGCCTCCCTAGATCTTTCATCTCAAAAGCGTGTTGAGCTTAGATTTCAAAACTTTGATTCTTGTGTTGTATGCTTGCAATCAACATGTCATCAACATAAAGAAGTAGATATGTGATTACTTCTTTGCCAAGTTTCTCGAAGTACACACAACTATCATAATGACATATTGAGAACCCAATGGAATTCATGAATCACAAATTTCATATACCACCGTCTCAGGGCTTTGTTTCAATTTATAGATGGATTTCTTCAACATCCAGACTTTGTTTTCATTTCGGGAAAAATAAAGCCCTCAAAGCTATTGCATGTAGATAGTTTCTTTCAATTCCCCATGAAGGAATGCGGTTTTAACATCAAGTCGTTGAAGCTCCAAATTTTCTTTAGTGACTTTAGACAAAAGCAATCGATTGAGATGTGTTTTACCACAGGGAGAAAACACCTCATTAAAATCAACACCCTCCTTTTGAGTAAAGCCCTTTGCAACAAGCCCGACTTTAAATCTTATTTGATCAGGTCCTCCACCTTCAACAACTTCAATTTTCCTTTTGTAGATCCACTTAGACCCCACAACTTTCTGTGCCTTTTGTTTTTCTACCAATTCCCAAGTGTTGTTCTTTTCTAATGATTGAAGTTCTTCAATCATTGCCATCATCCACCTTTCCTTATGCATTATTAATACCTTCCGAGTATGACTTTTGTTCTTGATGTTCCAAGGATTCACCATTTGTGAGCATAATACACCAAATCTGCATGTCTAAATCTAATAGGTGGATGAATGTTTCTCCGTGTCTGTCTCTGGAAAGATTGTAATTCCTTAGGTCTTCACCTCGGCTTTCGAGTAGGATCTTGAGTAATCGATTTTCAATATGTTCCTCATATTCGGTTTCTCTACGATCTTCTTCATCAGTTTCTTGTTTTTGATTCAGAGGCTCCACCTCTACGTAAAACATACCCCCGAAATATCTCCATCAAGATCTTGAGAATTACCCATATATTTATATCCCATCGAGCTTCATTAAAAATTACATCTCTACTTACAATACTTTTCTCGATTTCTGGTTCAAGACACCACAACTTATAGCCTTTGACTCTGTTTGGGTATCCAAGAAAAATGCATCTAAGAGCTCTTGGTTCAAGCTTATCTTGCTTGATGTGAGCATATCTTTGAACAACCAAAAATCTTCAATTTTGAATAATCGAGAGATTCCCATACCAAAGCTCATCCGGAGTTTTCAATTTATTGCGGTGGAAGGAGATTTATTAATCAAGAAACAAGTCAGTGTTAACAGTTTCTCCCCGAAGGATTTAGGCAACTTAGCATCGGAAAGCATACACCTAACCTTTTCAAGAATAGTTACATTTCATCCTCTCTCGCTAATCCATTTGGTTGTGGATTAGCTGGAATTGTTCTATGGCTAGTTATTCCCTTCGAGTTTACAAAAAGATGAAATTCTTCCGACAAATATTCGAGCCCATTATCTGTTCTTAGATGCTTTAAAACTTTATGTTTCTTGTTTTCTTGCTCAAGCAACCACTCTTTAAACTTTGAGAATGCATCATTCTTATGTTTTAGAATGAACACCCAAACTCTCCTACTAAAATCATCAATGATAGTCATGAAAAATCTTCCTCCACCATGAGTTTCCACTCTAGAAGGCTCCCAAATGTCTCGAGTGAACATAATCAAGAGGCTCTTTAGTAGTGTCACCGCCTTTTCCATATGAGTGCTTTCTATCTTTCCCAAGCACACACTGCTCACGTAAATCTAATTTGGATACACCTTTGCCACCAAATACACCTTTTGAAGACAGTTCTTTTAGACCTCTTTCACCAATGTGACCTAATCTTTTATGCCACATAATAGTATCTTGATTACTCATCACAACATCTGCTTTGCCTACAATAGTTTCACCAATCAAAATATACTGACACATTGTTCTTTTCTCCTTTCATCACAATATTTTCCGACTTGGTAACATGAATCGACCCCTCTACGTATTAAATTCATAACCAGAGGCATTAAGAGTACCCAAGGAAATAAGATTTATTTTGAGCTCAGAACGTACCTTGCATTAGTTAGAATCCTGAGTTTCCCATCAAACATTTTAATTTTCACGAGATCCATTCCCTTCACCTTACAACTTTCATCATTACCAAGCATTATTGTTCCTCCATTGATTTCTTTCAAGTCCAAAACCACTGTTGAATTGGGCACATGTGAAAGGAGCACCGGAATCAAGGACCTATTCTTGGTCGATTTTATTTTACGATATTGAGAGTACCTCGGCACTCTCATATCCCTCCTCGGCTATAAGCAAAGATCGGCATCATTCGATCTTGAGGTTTCTTGTTCTTTTCGGGACATTTTTTCTTCAAATGTCCCACCTTGTGATAAGAGAAGCATTTTCTTCTCTCCATAAAACCGATGTCGAGTTTCTTCTCTTTTTGATCATTTCTTTAACCTTTTTCTTATTGAAGTGCTTTTTCTTTCCCTTCTTGAATTTGATATTTAGACCTTCTCCATAAATTGGTTGTTTCTTCTCCATAGAAGCTGCTTGTTTAAGCATTTTGTCTTTAGAGCGAGTTTGAACTTCTTCAAACGATATTGAATCTCTCCTTCCAAACAACAAAGTGTCCTTGAAGAATTCATAGGACTTTGGCAAAGCATTCAATAGAATCGATGCCTTGTCAACATCTTTAATTTTCTCTCCAACATTCTCTAGATTATCCACGGCTTGATTGAATTCATCAAGTTGTTCATCCAAAGACTTATTTTTGTCATCTTGAAAGTAAACAATTTCTCGTTTCATGAATAATTTGTTAGAAGCAGATTTTGCCAAATAGAGATCCTCTAACCTCTTCCAAATATCAAGAGCTGATTTCTCCTTTGAGACCTCTCTAAGAACTTTGTCTGCAAGACACAATATGATCATACTTCGTGCCTTCTTACGGATTTTAATCTTCTTATCTTGATTGCTCATAGATGCCTCATTATCGAAACATCCAATGCACCATCAAGACCATGTTGAATTAACAAGGCTTCCATCTTAATCCTCCATAATCCGAAGTCATTCTTTCCGGTTGAATTTCTCAATATCCACTTGAAAGATGCCATGATAGGAATTTCCCCATAGACGGGCGCCAATTGTTATTCCCAAGCGAATAAAACATGATTAGTGAATGAACTAATCAACCAAGAACAACAACAAAGATGCGCAATATGAAAACTAAGAACGAAAGCTTAAGAGCGAAAACAATCAAGAACGAAATCAACACAAGAATTACGCGGTTCGATCGGATTGATCTACATCCACGGGAGGGAGAAGCAATCCACTAATCAACGAAAGAACTACACAATACAACTCTCAAATTGAGCTCAATCAATCGACTTCCTCTTTTACTTGTAAGAACCCTAATCTACCCAATTCACGGTTCGGTAAAACTCACAAAGGGAAAGACTTGCCAAAATGATCGCACCCCTTCAAAAACAAAGCCCAAGAACTAATTAACTTCCTTCACTTCAAAACGGGTTCAATTGCAACCGAAATAGAGCGAGCGAAACGAGCTTGACGATTCACTATGCCAAAAATGGCCTAAGACAACGGGACTAAGACAACGATATTTGGCTCTGACCGTTGTCTTAAGTCTAAAACCCGCTGTCTTAGATAAACCCGTTGTCTTAGGTAATGGAGTTGCACCAAAAGACAACGGGTTTTAGCAATCGTTGTCTTTTATGTTGTCTTTTTAACATTTTAATTCTAATTTCTGGGAGTATAAATACAACACTTTGAATTTTTTCTTAAAATTTTTCTCTCATTCCTTTCGAAGGTCTTCCCTCAGACTCGCGTCGCCACCGTCCCCATTGCTGGAGCCACCACCGCCATTCATCGTCGTCGCCTGGTCACCACCGTCGTTCATCGTCGCTTTGTCACCGCCGTCGTTCCCCGCCTCATTGGCAATTTTTCCTCTTCGCATCTTCAACACAGAGCCCTAATTCGTCGAGCCCTAACGCCGCCTCGTTTCTACCGCCTCCCACTGTCTTTCGCTGCACGCCACCCCTCCGGCTCGCTACTCCTCCATCGTTCACTGTCCTCACCTCTGTTGGTCCCCAATCTCACCTCTGTCTGTCCCCAATCTCACCTCCGACGTACGCACGCAAATAATAGAAAAAATCACAGGGTCGTGTCGTTTGCTCTCACCGCTTCCTCGCATCGCTGTTGTTGCCCCTTGCCTCAGGTTTTTCCTTATTAGCCCTAATTTCAATTTTGTTTTGTTTTTTTCTACTCCAAATCTTAATGTTTTGTTATTAGTTTTTGTCGACCTACGCTGGCTTCGTTGGATCTCCAAACGCCATCGATAAAGGCGTCGCATCTAAGTTCTCAATTGACACAATATCTAAGTTCAGTTTGTTTATCACTCAGGTATTCAAAATAATCAAAATTTCTTGATAGAATTAGGACTTGCAGATTCCAGATTCCTTTTGTTCTGTTGAACGCAATTATCACATAATCAGTTTCTGAGTTGAAGAATGAGTATGTGAGAAAAGGCGTATTAATGTAACTAACGCTTTTATGTTTTCCTCTTTTAAGAAACGGCTAATCTGTTGTCCTATGCTTTACTTTTTCTTATTCGTATATGATTTTTGTGCAACTATTTGCTTGGTCACCAACTATATTTCCTTTCGTGTGGTAAACACTGGTATAACCACATGTTTCATTGTTCATTGTCTTAACTGTTTCTAACTAATGAATTATCATGTTTCATTAATCCAATTAATACTTGCTTTTAGCTGCCATGATTTTTGACTTTTAATGTGTACTTGATAATGTTTATGTCTGAATCTTATGGTGCAATAATTTCTTTTGGTTTGTGCTTGGTGTTTCACTCGCAAAATTCATTTTATTCAAAGGAGCTCATTAGTGCTTTTCTGCCAGGTGGTCATCGCAAAATGCTATCATCTATTTTGCAACCATTGCGTACAGAGAATAATTGATACATGTCATCGCAAGTGCCCAGTTTGTGCCGCAAGTTTTGGGGTTAATGACGTTAAAACTGTATACATCTGATCAAGAATTATTGATGTATTATGGTTCCTGGTATCGATTCTTGCACCTTCTGGGTCAATATGAACCAGCACTTGGTTTCAAATATGTAACTATGATCTGCTGAATTCAAAAAAGACCACATCCGAATGAATAGAGGTTCCTGTTTAGATACTGGATCACATGTTTTTAATTAATTTTTTTCCTAGTGCTTATGATTTGCCTTCATTTTTTTAACTTATCAGATGCAGATTGATATCAGGTCTTAGTTGGAGATTTTCGGAGCTTTATATGAATAGATTCTCTTATGCTTTTGTGTAGTGTCTCGTCTCTCATTTTCTGTTGATAGGGTGAAATGTAGGTTGGTTTAATAGAAACAGCAAAAAGTTTTGATGTAATTAATTGATGGTCACATAATTATGATGCCATTATTTCATATCTGCTTCGCTTTCTTCCTCTCCCGTGTTCATTTTGTTCAGAATCTGTCGTTGTTTTAACAATGTATTTCAATTTGATCGCCTTGTATTGTTAAGCTAGGTATAGCCGGTTCAGTTCTTTGACTTTTCGACTGAATTTTTGCTGAAGGTATGCTGGTGACAATTGTTGGTACTAATTATTTTTAATTCACTGTGTGTATTTTCTGCTTTTTATATTGTTGATGTATATTTTGGAATTAAATTATCCAGATGAAAGTTATAGATAGCAGATGTTTATTCTTGTGTAGGGTGTATTATTGAACGACATATTTTGTGGGTCTGCCTGCACTTCTTCCAGGACAACGATGATTGCTACAGACATTTGATGTCCGTACATACTGAGTTATTTGAATTTCTGATATAACTAAATTGTGCTTGTACATCTAATATATTTACTTGTAGCTGAACCACATGTATTGACATTTTTTTATGCATTCTCTGTGAATGCATGTAATACTACATTTAATTTTTAATCACTGATCAAATGTTTATTGAAATTTAATGCTAAGACTATTTTATAACCATTTTAATAAAAAAAAATCTAATTTATGCACTTAAGTTGATTGCTCTTTTCTTCAACCTTTTTCCCTCAGTAGGTGAAAATTATTTCAAAATTTAACAGGCCGGTTACTTTTGTTTTCTATGCGCTTTAATATCATCAACAATGAGGAGGTGCTCTTTTGACTACTGGTACCTCCTCCTCTATACCGTCCAATCTCTATCAATCACGCGGTGGATTTGCTTCCAGGTAAATTCTTCATTGATTTTTCGATTCTATTACAAATTCTCTTGCAAGTCTTTGGTTTTTAGGTATCTTATGATGAATTATTGACTGATTCTATCATTTCTGATGAGTGGGAAAATGGAAAGCAGATGAAATAGGGATAATAGCAATGTTGAAATGTGTGTAACGAAGAAAATGAACAACTGCGTTAAATTCTTTGTCAGAACTTAGAACATAATTGCACTTAGTTGTTTCTTGCTGCGTTTCTTTTTCCACAGTTTATAAATTAGTTTTAGGTTTAAGCATTCTCATCAGCAGAGGAAATTGCTTTTATCAAAGTTGTTATTGATAGTAGTATTATCTAGTGGGTAAATTTTTGTTGTCACCATACATGTGTAGCAACTGTTAATAGCACAATTTGTTGTTATTTGAAAGTTTATAAGGAAACTTGGCCAGCTTTTAAGTTTTCATTTTGAGAAATACCATCCAAAATGGAGACTAGCAGGTGCAGTAACTTGTTTCACTCTTATGGCTTTACTCGGTCTGTACTATGGTGTCTTTTTATTCTCTGATTACTTGTTCTTGTTCTCATTTGATCTTTTACTAATTCGCTTCTCCACATTGTAAATGGTGTAAGGTTTTCTAGTTCATGTCACATCTACTTTTTTTTTTCTGGTAATTTCTGATGACCTTCATATTCCAGGAAGCACGTGTTCCACTACAGATCTGGGTTACCTAGAAAACCAATGGTCTGCTCAGTGAAGGAAGTCAAGTTGATGGTAAATTTCCTATGGTTCCCGCTTATTTTCACTTCTGAAACTACCTGCTTTTCTGCTTTAGTCATCTTTTTTGTCTTGTTGCTACACACCTAAATAACTTTTTTCGAGTCTCAAAGATTATGTTGGACCACAATCTTCACTTGGCTTTCAAAATGGGGTTACTAAATTCTCCAACCCTTTCTGCCTTTCCAATTCTCCATTCATCTTCTTCCAAACCAAAGGTTACTTACTTCGTACTTTCTCTCTTGTTTTCTTCTGGATGGATAACCATTGCAATTCTTTCTGTAAATTTGTATGCAACACTTTAAATTTGGAAAATCTAGAGAGATTATTGCTTATTAAGTTGGGTTTAGTTCTTGTGGTTGAACATTATGTAGGACTTTGCTTATGGAGGGTTTGAATTGCGAAACAGAGAAGTAATTGTAGTCAAACAACAATTCTCTGTAGATGTTCAAGAAATCTTGATTTTAGTGCTGCTACTAATACTGCTGGTGGGGGACTGGTTCATCTGTAGAGTTTGACGTGTCGTTTCCAAATGATTATACTCAACTCCTTCACCAAGTAAGCCTTTATATGTTATGTTTTAAACCAGTCTTACCATGCAATTAATTTGCATTTTTTGTGTATTTTTAAACAATATTAGTTGTGTAGTTAGTTTGTATGTATTAGCTACTTCGTTTAGAACTGTTACTATAAAGTGACAGCTGCAAATCAGTTTTAAGATAAAATTGTTCTGCATAAGACCATCCCGTATTTTTAAGTCTCTCTATTGTTTCCTCTGTCACTTGTGACAGCGATAAAAGGTTACTCTGTGTTTATAGTTTTATGCTAAGTCTGAGTTAGAATCAATTATATTATGGAAGAATGCAACGCCCCTTTCCTTAACGCCATCTTCATTGGCGGTAGCACGTATCCTTTTCATAGGAATTTCTGTTTTTGTCTTTGATTGCTTAATGTTAATGATATGACTAATTTATGAACTTCAGTTGATGAACTCAGCATGAATTTCAGTTGATAGGAATAGATACGACCATGGAATTTAAGAACGGAGATGAATTAAGTGTAAATGTGGGGGAATAATATTCTCTAAGCACTAAGAAACAGAATGGTACATTCGCTTTCTGAAAGGGCTAATGGATATACTCTACTAAGTAAAAAAAAAAATCATGGATTTGCTACTTCTTTTTTGGCTTGTTTCGTCTTTTCTTACGCCAAACAATGTATTAGGACTTCTTCAGTTGAATTCTGTGTAACTTGTGTTCATTTCTCATTGATATAAAATTTTCTTGCCTTTTGGCATGGTATCCTTATATTTGTTAATTATGCAGGATCATTGTGGTGGCTAATATTGCTTTAAATTGATAAATCATCATGTTGCGAGTGGTGTTGGTGGTTCTCCTGAAATTTTGTATGTATCAATCCTTGTTTCAAGAATATAACTTGAGAATTTCTCCTGAAACTTTGCTAAAATAATTGAAATACTTGGGAAAAGAACTTCTCCAGGCATCATTATTCGGTTTGCAAGGTCTGTTTCTTTGATTCATGTTAACATACATGGTTAACTTGAAATAACTACCCTTATTCAAGTGGATTTATAAAACCATAGCAATGTTTAAGTCTGAGTAATGAAACAGTGCCGTTCTAATATATATATGATTCCATTTTGAATTTTAGTCTCAGCATTTTGATATTCATGTATAAAATGATGACTAATCGTAATGCTAAGTGAAATGGTCTCCATTTTCATCAGAACATTGACTGATTCTGTATATGCATTTAGTTTCAACTATATAAAAAAATATCTACCCATGTTTTCTACAGAATAAGTGGAACCACTGGAGTGGAGCTCTTGTTTGGTCTACATTGGTATCTGAAGTATTGGTGTGGGGCACATATATCTTGGAGTAAAACTGGTGGAGCTCAACTTTCTTCGGTACCAAGGTCTGGATTCCTGCCCCAGGTTCAGGATGCAGGGGTAACAATAAAGAGGCCTACTCCTTGGAGCTACTATCAGAATGCTGTTTCATCTAGCTGTAAGCATAGTTTCTGTGTCTTTATTGTGATTTATGTGCTCTCAGAAGTGTCGATATTCATAATTCAACTTCCCTGCACTACAGATACCTTTGCATGGTGGGATTGGGAAAGATGGGAGAAGGAAATCGATTGGATGGCTCTCCAAGGTATCAATTTACCTTTGGCATTTACTGGTCAAGAAGCCATATGGCAGAAAGTCTTCCAGGTTTTTCTATTGTTGCTTCAACATTCTGTTCTTTTAGGTCACATTTTTTTGCTTTCTTCTTCAAGTGGAAAAAACATTAAAAGACAAATAATTTTTACAGTTTGTAAAGACAAGAAGAGGGAGTATAATAAAGAAGTTTACAGTTGGATAATGTTGAAGTCCATAAACTTTTTAGTGAACATTCCCACCTATGTTTATTATCTGCCTATGTGATTAGAAAAGGGTGAGACAACTAAAGAAAATTTATAGTTGTAGTAAATTCTTTCGTAAGTTAAATTAGGTTTGTCTTGTAGTTCTATTTTCATATACTTAATAAAATAATAATCTTCTTCGTAAACTAGTGTCCGAGTAAAGAAGTCTTTCTTTAAAATAACTATTAACTTCCATTTTTCCTCATCCAGCAGAATTTCAATTAAGCATTCGCGACTTTGGTGATTTTTTGGAGGTCCAGCATTTCTTGATAATGCCTCATTACTTTCTTAATTGCAAGGAACCGGCATACAACATGTATAATTAAAACATTGGTTCTGACTACATGTTATTTGTGTTGTTGTCCTGTCTATAACACCTCTGGTTTGATGTATTACCTCTCATTAACTTGTGTTGATTTTAAGACCTTAAAAGTTCATCTTGACTCATACATGTTTCTGGGCTAGACCCAGTGACATTAGAGTGGTCACTTTGACATCTGATAGTTCAGATAGACCCTTTGTAAAAACATGATCTTGTAGGAACTTTTAACAGAATGCATAACTTACATTCCAGTATATAATAAATATTAGTTTGATATATATAAATGTGTGTGTGAAAGCTTCCAAAGGATAGAATATATATTATGTGTAAAAAACATATATATTATGTTTAAAGAAAAGATAATGTTTCAGATTTGTTCTCATGGCTTGTCATGCTGTTTTTTGTTTGAATGAAATGTTTTTGTTTCTCATTCAAAAAAAAAAAAAAAAATTCAGAATTTCTTACTCTGGAAATTACTAATTTGTCCATGCTTGATTATGCTTAGCATAAACGTATCATGCATTTACAGTCCTTCCGGCTTTCTCTGGTAACGTTCCAGCAGCTCTTGCAAAGGTATATCCATCAGCAAAAATAACACGCCTTGGGAACTGGTTAGTCCTGATTATCATTATTATCTTTGTTATTGCGTTAATAATTACTACTTTGTGAACCATGCACTGTTAAATGTGTATAGTTGTTTTATTTCTGGCATTCATGTATCTTCTCCTGACCTTAAAAATTTATCCACAAAGCATACTTAATACATCACGATTCAGTCAAGCTTTGCGCGAACCTTTGACACCCACATCCTCTAGAAACACAATGAACTTATACTCAAAAGTGAAGACGAAAAAGACATGCCATCTGATAGTCCAGATTTTTTTCTTATTACAGCTGAAGCAATTTGTGAAGTTCATTTAAGTCACTTGTTCCTTTTTCTGGACCTTCTTTAGGTTTACTGTTAGGAGTGATCCTAGATGATGCTGTACCTATCTTCTTGATGCAACAGATCCCTTGTTCGTTGAAATTGTGGGGGCTTTTATTGCACAGCTGAAAGGTATGCAAGTCAGTTATTCTCAGAGACTGGTTAAGTATTCATTTTGAGGAAAAAATTAAAATTAAAAAGCTTACTCTGAGTCTAAAATATTTTATTTCCTCCTAATCATTTGGATATTCGTTTTTGTTCAGAATATGGGAGAACTAGCCATATTTATAATTGGTAAGCTTTGATTCTTCTTCTTGCTTCAAGTTAGGCTTAATTTGGCATGACTTGCACAAATGTTTCATCACTCCAGTTTTGACCGATACAGGCAACTGAGCTCTTTTTCTCATAAAGAAATTGACGACGTGCGGGAGGAGTGGGCCGATTGCCTTTCAGAGTACATGGGTGATGATTAGAAGTTATGTTTATTTTAGTTTAGTTTTTGTGACATTTGAACATGTTATTGTAGTTTAACACTAGACTAATTACATTTTATGACTTAATTTGAAGTTTAAACTATGTATGATGATGAATTGATTTCTATTTTAATGCTTGTTTCTAATTGAATTTATTACTCTTAGATACAATTTTTCAACTTTTATTACTATCTAATATAATTTTAAGGTCAAAATACTCTCCACTACAAGTCAACTTATTTCATATCAATTTTACCCTCAAATAGATCGATCGTATATCTCACCACACTTTATCGGTAGCAATTCACTTCTCTCTCCGCCAAATCACTTCTCTCTCCTCCAAACCCTTATTTCTCTCTCTGTCTCATTTTGAGTCGGTGAAATCACTCTGTCATTGTTTGGCCGCGGTAAAATCGTGACGACAGCCCAGGAAGAAGAGCGGCGGCGGGGTGAGACGAGTGAATCGGCAGCGAAATCGAAGGTGAGCTTCGCCCAACCGCGTCTATGGATCTAGAGCCACCACGTCTACGGATTTAGGCGACGGCGACCACCGCACCCACCGCGTCTACGGATCTAGAGCCACCGCCACCGACTCCACCGCCTCGGCCACCGAGATGCCACAACGATCGCGTCCACCGCGACCACTGTGCCCGTCCGAGTTTTCAAGACCCGGTGATTTCTAGATGCGAAACTCGGTGAGTGATTTGAACTTACGTAATATTTTTGAAAGTGTAATACTACCTGTTTTAAGATCTGTTTGTAATACTCCTGTTTTAAGATGCATTGTTCATCGATAAAAATACTCTCTATTTTAAGTGGTGTTCATCAATTCTCTGCACATGTGCAGATTATTTTTATTTACGCACATGTGCAATGTAGTTGCACATGTGCAACAACAATTTCTGAAGGCTGAATTATGAATGTTGAGAAACCATATAAATCATATTTGTATTTGTTTTTATTTTACGGTATTGCATTGTATTTGTTTTTTTTAATTTCTGAAGCTGCAACAACAATTTTTATTTTACGGTATTGTATTTGTTTGTCTTTTTTTTTGGATTTTTAATAAGAAATCATATTTTGACTATTTTCATTGAGAAAATGTTATCAATGTTCTTCTTGAATTAAGGAAATGTAAAAGTTGTATATTGGGAAATGTAAAAACTCCGTACGAGAGATGCGAGAAAAAGCGAGAAAGAAAAAGGTTGGACAAAAAATAGATTAGTAGGATTAAGGGTAAAATTGGAACTACAAAGCAAAATATTGTATCTTCTAGTAATTTGAAAAAAGTTGTACCTAATAGTAATGGACCCTTTATAATTTTATATTATTGTCCAATTAGATAATTTACAACAGAAAAAATCTACAACAATGGCTAAGACAACGAGAAAAAAATTGTAGTCGTAGGCGGTAACAACGGTTTTATAAAATATACAACGGTTAAATACCGTTGTCGTATGTATTTTTACAGCGGAATCGATCAATTAACGGTGGAAACCCGTTGTCTTTAACATTAAAGACAACGGGTCCTTCAACAAAAGACAACGGTAAAAAATATTCCTAGCGGTTTTTAGGCGTCGTCATTTAAGTATAGACAACGGTTAAATGAAGTTATGACAACGGTTTATAACCGTTGTGGTAAACACCTACGACAACGGTGAAAAATCGTTTTCATAACTTCATTAACCGTTGTGGTAAACACCTACGACAGCGATAAAAAACCGTTGTCATAACTTCATTAATCTGTTGTGGTAAACATCTACGACAACGGTGAAAAATCGTTGTCGTATATCCGGACCCTAAGACTACGGGTTGATAGGCGGCGGTGAAAAACCCCTACGACAATGGGGATTCACCGTCGTCGTAGCGATTTTGGCATAGTGGTTAGATGATTTCTAACTAACGGTCTAATTCCAAACGACCGATTCTTGAATATAACCCGGTTAGAGAGTGACGAAACCGATTCTCGAATTTCTTGAACCAATTAGAAACATAGAGGACTAACAATCTGAATTAGCTATACCATTTGACTACAACAACCTTTTTAATACCCATTATGTTTGAGAATCTCAGACGATAGACATCTTCATCTATGGTTGAAATTGCACACACGATGAACACGATCGATTTTTTAATCGGTTAAATGGTGACTCGAATCCATGACCTTTTGGACATAGGTAGTGGAGCTCTAACCACTTGAGCTATACTACTTCGTCGAGCACGATCGATTTTAACAATTTCTTGCACATCATCGTCAAATTAAAGACAAGTAAGCTCACTATGCACTTCGAGATGCTCTATTGACCATTTGTGTGAAGAGTTATCCAACTTGGAGTATTAATTTTTCTAGTTTATTATGTTATTATTTTTTTAGATTATTTGTATTCGTAATATTAATTAATGGTCGTTTTAATTTATCTAAATATTTAATTTGTATGACTACGCAATTTAATTCCAAGTAAATGAAATTACTTTGAAAAAATGTGGCGATATAAATTAATCGAGTTGAGTATACTAATTTTATAATTTAGTAATATATTGCATATATTTTTATTATTTAAATTCTTTAAATAAATACGATTTTTTAAATAGATATTTAAATATGATATAGAGTATTTGTTATTATATAAGATTTGTGATATACAGTACTACAATGGAAAATAGAGTATTCTATAATAAAGAACATTCTATTGTTGGAGATGCCTTAGGTATGTAAGTGTCTCTATGTGGGGGTAAACTTCATTTTTGGTCCCAAGAGAATGGGTGGTCTGCAAAATGGTCGTTTTTTGACACTTTTGATCCCGTAATTTATTTTTGATATTTTTAGTCCCAAGAAAATTGCAGTTTTGATCCCAAGAGAATGATGAATTATAGTTTTGGTCCCAAGAGAATGAGATAAATTTGCAATTTTAGTCCTAAAAAATAATGGTCGGGATTATTTTTGCAAAAAGAAAAAGGACCAAAAAGAACGTGAGATTAACATTGTCGTTAAAAAATTCTCATGGGACCAAAACTACAATTTTCTCTTTTTGCTGGTAATAATAAATTAAATCTGAAATTTTGTTCTCTATTGAATTATGCAGATGGAAACGTAATTGAAAAATCATCACTATGGAGGATAAGGAGAGGGTGCCATGGAAAGATCTATTATCCTAATTACTACATCAATTACTTTTCACCTTGTCCTCCATCTCGGTGGTGATTATGTGTTTTTATTGTAATTTGAATCGTTATGTCGTTGAGTTAATCTTTTTTTAATGTTTTTCTCTTTGTTTTGTTATTGTGTATCGTGTGTGTGAATAATATTTGTGGGTTTCCACCATCGTGCAAATTTGGTTAAACTTTTATATATGTGCATGTTTGTTATTTCTGGATCATTGGTTTTTAGATTTTTACTTTTGTTATTTCAACTGTTATTTTTAATAATAACAATCGGCGTGTCATTAAACAATCAAAATAAGTTATACATATCCAAATTAAGCAAAAATATCAAGCTCAATTACTTTATGAAATTTGTCCATACTTTGACAAATAATATCAATCGTTCAAGTTTCGTAATCAGTAGCTCATTAAGCTTAGAAATTAATTAAGCTGCTCATAATCAATTCACCTGATGACTACAATCATGATATTAATTTAGCTAATTAAAATCTGCAACATAAATGTTAATGTTCGAATATTGTATAATAAAACATAATTACTTGGAGTACTCATGACTGTATTTCAAACTTTATGTGTAGCGGCCCGTTTCGAAACGTCGGGCCCTCTCGTGACCTATCCGAATCGGGAGCGAGTCGCTACTATTGTAACTAAAATTTAAACTTTGAATACTTTATAAAAACAAAAAAATCAATACGGCGGAGGATGAAATTTAAATCTTAATGAATAATAAGCGAAATATCATAATCTCATGATAATAATACATTCATATTATAAAGATGGTGGATCATAAAATTTATTACAAGGCTACCTCTTCATTACGAGTGGGTAGAGGAAGATTCATCGGATATAGAAAGGTTAGATGATGTACCTTCTTGTTTTGAGGCAGTCCTCTCGGCAGAAGCAGTCCTCTCGAGAACTAGGATCCTCTAATGCCTCCGCTTCTTGTTCTTGTAGGCTAGCTGCTATTTGTAAAGCTTGATTGACTCTTCGGGCGTGAGACTAGAAGGAGCAAAGCGAGATGATTCCCCTATCGCCTTCTTTGACACAGGCTTTTACCGGCCGCCTCCTCTTATGAGCTTTGTCCTTGACTTCATCTTCCTTGGGTGTGAAGCCTCAGTGAGCTCACTTTGTAGGTGCAGAAGGTTGAGCTTCCTCATTGCTGGCTCGGCCTCCCTTGCTGCCTTGCCTCATCGATTCGTCATCGAGTCTCGGAGGCCCCCAATTTGCTCATTTTTGTCGAAGCCCTTTACGCTTAGTGTAACTTCGACTCCATCTCTGTCAGTTGATTTCGCTAGGCAACAAATCTTCAAGCAAAATAGTAATTTTGTTGAATAGGCTAGTGATCATCTTTCTTGTCCATTCGCCATTTTGCACACAAGTCTTTTCTTCTCATCCTTAATCCTTCCCATCAAAGCATTTCGAGACCGGTTGACTTGCACTCCATCCAACCCTTAAACAATTTAATCTAGGCCTCAAAAGTCCGTCGTGTGAATTCTGCTCACCAAGAATAGATTTTATGAGTATCGTCATGAGAAGACTATACTTCCTTCTTAACATGTTCTTCTTCACTCTATTCTTCGATCTTTGCAAGAAGATTGGGCCATCATCTCGATGATTCGACCCAATCATCATCCTTATAAGCATAAGGATTTACTCCTTCTTCATTCGTAAAAAAATTCTTGCAATATCCGAGCTTGAAAGCAGACACACTCTCTTCATCCACCGTGGATTTGAACACATCATCTTCATACTTTCCATTAATATAAAACTCAATCCCTCGCATATCAAGGGTCTTGTTCTTCTCAGATTTCTTCTAACAAAAACCTTTAACCTTGATCGCTCCAGATGTCGGAGAATCTCCGGCGATTCTCTGTCTGAGTGGTGTCAAAGTCTACGTACATCTCTAACTTGATCTTTTTATTGTATGCTTCCTTGTTGAAGTTTACCATGGTTGCGATAAGCTTCGTGGGTTTTCTCGGTCATTTACTAAGGGTTTTGGAATTTTTGGTAAGTCAAAAATTACAGAGAGTAAAAGGGGTTTTTTTGAAAGTGAAAATGGTAAAATTAAGAAGATGATCGTTTATAGGAGGAAAGCTGGGTAAGTGGTCCACGTGTAAAGTGATTCTAAATCGGGACCGTTTATTCAAATATCGCCTTTGTTTGGATCAATGGCTAATTTTATTTAAGCGTTTGGGAGTGCAGTAGCGTGGCATTAACTCGAGTTTTAAATGCGTAAAAGTAACCGCCTAGCCTATTGATTAGACGATTTTAGGGGTTTCTTTATGCAGAGAAGTAATTATACGATGTAAGCCGAAATATATCTTTCTATGCATAAAGGTTTCCCAAATCGGTTTGGGTTTAGAATGACTTGGTGCATAAATGACCTTGTGTCGGAATTTTTGAAAATACATCCTAGTCGATTATTTTGAAAACAAAATATTTTAAGTCTGAGTTAACTTGTGCCATTATTTATAAATTTACTAAGTCTCATATTTTTATATAACTAGTACATGAAGACACTTAACTCAGTGAGATTTTCAAAAAGACAACTCATGAGAAAAATTTTGAAATTGATGAAATTTGTGAGAGTATTTTGAAACAATTTTTGAAAACAAAGGGTGTTTGGTTAAGAATATATAGGCATGATTCAAACTAATCTAACAATGTTATGTCGAGCACATTCCTGCAAATACACAAACTTTTGAAACCATTAGTATCTAGAGTAGATCGGACAAGATGCACATACTCATCGACTTGTGAGAAAATCGGTGATTATTGTGTCCTTGTCTGATTTACTTGATGTTTAGAGAAGCAAATATCATGTTAGATAAGGTCAATATGACTAATCCTTGATTCTTGATTTCTTTTAAAAAGAAGATCAATGATATCGGCTCTGTGATTGTCCTTTGACATATATCAAGTACTGATATTTCTTTCTAAACATAAAAAAGAAGATGAGATAGACGAAATACAAGATAAAATCAAAAGAAAATTTTAAATCAACCAATGAAGCATCAAGTAATCCTAAATCTAAACACGGTGTTAGGAAAGAAAATTTGTATTTAATTTTGATGTGTTAAAAAGTGTAAAGTAGGATGACAGGTGAAGCATCATGTATAGGCAGTTTGAAGTAAGTGATTGTAAATAAAACTAAGTAGAAATAAGATGAGGATCGAGAAATCGAGACTAGGACAAACCTCGGATGAGGACAAGAAGTCGAGACTAGGACGAGAAATCGAGATGAGGACAAAAAGTCGACGAGGACAACGCAAGGAAGACAGGATGAAGTCTAATACAATATACAATCATCTAAACATAGAAGGAAGACGAAGACGAGGGTGAGGCGAATAGCAGACAATGAAGTGTTAGAAATATTTCACACAAGTTTCAAGAAGCAGTTTCAACTTATCAAGAGAAAGTTACAAGATTTAGTTATATAGTTATAAGCCGATTCAAAATGCAATTCAAGGAAGTTACAACTACAGTGAAGATCTCTATAAATAGGGATACAAATTAGAATAGAATTACTTTTGATTCTTTGCATCTACACAACTATTCACGCATACACTATATACACAAGTCATAAAAGTTGTAAACACACACAAATATTCTATACGTTTTCGAGTTTTAGTGTTTGTAGAACACTTTTCATAGAACATCTTCAAGCCATTGATATTCAGAAATTAGGAAGAAATCATTGTAAAAATTTGAAGATTCACGATTGTAAGTAAGTAAGCAAGAAGGAAGCAAGATAGTAAGTGAAGACCCTTCTTCAAGTTGAAGAAGAAGAGTGGACGTAGGATCGTTTGATCCGAACCACTAAAAATCTGATGTTCTTTATTGCTTTGATTTACTTGTTTCTTTTCGTTTTCCGTTCATTAATCAAAGATTAATTTGAGAATCAAAGTTAAAACTAAAATATCAGTTTGCTTTTATCTTATTAAAGTTGAGATTAAAATTGTTTTCCATTGTGTTACTTTGAAGTTTTGAATAAGTTTTAAAAGATTTGTTAAAAATCTATAAAATCTATTCAACCCCCTTCTAGATTTTATCCTAGAAGGTGACTCATGTTTCTTCTTATTTACTCAACTAATCGGGACCAACAAGTGGTATCGAGCGGTGTTAAGGCTGTTACGATATTGATTTTAGGTCTTAACCAAGATTCTGAAATTTGTTCTTGATTATCTTCATTTTCTTTGTTTCACTACTTGATCTTGCTAACAAGATCTTGTAAGCTTGTTTTGGTTTTTCTATCTCACCATGTCTTCATAAGAGTAAGAAATCAAGATGTCTACACCGATTTCTCAATCGATGAATATGACTATTGGAAGTTTAGAATAGAGAACCATCTCAAAGCAATTCATGATAGAATGGAGGAGGTTCTTGAGGAAGGACCTATTAAGTTTTATCATGGAGGCACAAGTGATGGTACTATAGTGAAACAAGAGTGAGGCAAGAAAAGAAAAGCTCGGAACTCACAAGTGATGAAAGAAATATTCATAATCTGGATCAAGTTGCTAGAACTGAGATCATTGAAACATTGAGTAAGGATTGGATTGAAAAGGTAAAAAGATGCAAGGCGCCAAGGAAATGTGGGAAACTCTTGCTTTGGAATCTGTGAAGGATCAGATCAGGTCAAAGAAAATAAATTGCAATTTGTTCTACATGTTTTTTACACTTTCAAGATGAAAGAAGGAGAATTCGTTGATCAATTGGATGTTAGGGTGACTAATCTTGAACAAGGCGGTGATTTGGGTAAAACATATACGAGAGAAAGAAATCAACAATAAAGTGTTAAGGTCATTAAGCAAAAGATGGAGAGAAAAAGCTAATATTCAAAGCTACTCAGAATCTATCTTCAATTTCACACCACACTTTATTTTCTCATCTGAAGGCATTAGAATATGACATCCAAATCGAAGATGAAGAAGATGAAGCGAGAATCTTCAACATCTGGAAAGGCGTAGCATTTGTTCATCAAGATGAATCTAAAAAGATCTCCAAGGCATCTGATTTGTCTATTAAGGAGGAAATGGCTCTTTTGTTAAAAAGATATGAAAGGCTGAAAATGAAGTACAAAAGAAACAAGAGAGACAGATCGGTCGAAGGAACTATAGATCGAGATAAAGAAAAGAGTTCGAGACAATGATAGGAAAAAGGATCAGACAAGGAAGCATAAATCACCAATCGGGACGAGGAGATAGTAGTCCTAAAGCAGACGAGAGGAGATATTTGTTATACATGCAATAAGCCTGGTCACTATAGTTATGATTGTCCTCAACTCACTCCCGGAGAGAGAGAAGAAAAGAGGAAAAAGAGAGATAGAAGGTATCTTTGATCGGGAGAGCTCTTAAGGTGAGAATGAAGAAGTTCATGAAACATCATCATCCTCATCCTCATCTGATTTTGGATCGGATGACGATATCTGTTTAATGGCAAAAGAGGTACATTACTATTCTTGAGATAATGATTGTGATACCTTATAAGGCCCGATCCTAGTCTTATTGATAAACTTTTGAAAGATTTAGAGGCTCTATGCTTATAAACAGATAGAGACTGAAAATTTTAATTTAAAGAATCAAATTACGATCGACTAAGGTCGATCAAACAAAGGTTAGTAAGAAACCAGACTTTACATTCAAGGGGAATGTCAGACCGAGACAATCACTAATACCTTGTCGGATAAGGCAGAAAAGTTAGAACATGAATTGAGTTCTTTGAAAATAAAATTTTCAAATATCTATTGAGAATGAGAGTTACAAGAAGACTAGCAGAGAGTTAAATCTCAAGTTAGGTGCTAAATAACACTCGGACTACAATAGATAAAATCTTCAATACTTCACAAAAGTCTAGTGATAAAGCTGGATTAGGTTTTGATAGGAGTAAGAAAAATGATCCAATAAAACCTAGAGTTTTTGTTAAAGCAACTAAACCAAAGATAGAAACTAGATTTAGTCACGGAAACCTAAGGAATTAATTACCTCATCGATACTTCGAGAAGAAATCACAGGACGAGGAAAGTAGCTCTGAGGTTAAACCTAAGACTAAGTCAAAGTCCTATCCTAGGTATAATGGCTTTGATGGAAGAAGTAAAATGTATCCATTTTTACCAAGATTCAAGACAATTTCAAAGATCGGTTAAATAAGATTGATCTTGAAAGCCTTATCTTAGTAGATAGATATAGATGTAAACTTCAATCTATGGTTTTGAGGAACATTGATATCTTTGTCTAGATTCCTAAAAGTCAACTTAACATGAAAGGACCCAAAGTACAAAGGGTACCTAAGCATTAAATTTGTGATTGCGGGAAGATAAGAAGATAGTTGAAAGAGGAGACATTCTTGAGGTCATCGGTACATTGGCAGTCATTGTTCCAAGCATATGACCTATGAAAGACGACTTCTCTCTAACTATCAGAGACCATAGATGGACCAAGAGTAATGTTTGGAGATAACAACTATGGACTTACCAAAGGTGTAGGGACACCGATGATAGGAGATATTCAAGTACATGAAGTCTACTACGTGGAAGGATTGAAGCACAATTTACTATCTATTTCACAATTTTGTGATAAGGGGTTTTGTGTCAAATTTACTCATAATGCATGCTTTGTATTAGATGGTATTAATGAAAATATTCTATTAGCTAGTGTCGACAAGGTAACATTTATGTTGCTAATTTTAAAAGTTGTCCTAAAGATACTTGTCTTGTTGCTAAGAGTTCAAATGACTTAAGTTGGCTGTGGCACACACGTCTTGGTCACTTAAACTACAAAACTCTTAACAAAATAGCAAGGAAATCTTTAGTTAAAGGACTCACGATAAAGTATTTTCAAAGAACCATGTGTGTGATGTTGGAACCACCGATCGCCAACTCTATGAAATTATCGATTCGGATCGCAATCACATAAACGCATCGGATAGAATTGTACCTTTATTCACCGTAATAGGTGAAGACGAACCAGTTCTAAGGTCGAAGCTGCGATCGAAGGATGAGCCTCGAACCTCACGGTTTTGCCGTATTCCTATCCCTTTCCCTTGGACGTCGAGTGGTCGATGATCCTCCAAGGGAATCAGAACCTGCCTCTCTCTCTCGATCTCACGTTTTTCACACGTCTGGAGGCTCTGATGTTAGGGTTTATTTATAGGCTACAACAGGGACCCTAAGGAGGAAATAGGGTTGGGCCTCTGATGGGCCTAAATATCCTGTGTTTAGTCCGAACACTTTACTTAAGCCCATCAATTATAACTCAGTCCACTAAAGAGTTATAATTGAATAACCGTCCTAATCCCATATTATAATATGAGCTCCATTATTATGTATACGTTTATTTCCCGTGTTTAAGATATTGAATGTCCATAAATTAATTAAGTTCTTGACAACTTAATTAATTTATATCTAATTCCAAGAGTAGTACCACTCATCTTTATTATTATGTCGGATTAAATCCACTGCGGGGTTTACATAATAATCTTTATGAGCTCCTCAAGGGGACATCATCATCCTAAATAATTAGGACATGATTCCTTCTATAATCAACAACACACCATATAAACAATGCTATCTCCCAATTCACCGAGCCTATTGATTTAATAAATTTTACCCATTGGCAAATCAAAGAAACATACACCGAGTACACGTGTCCGTTATTATATATGGATTAAGAAGACGTACATCCATAACAACAGAGGTCTTGTTCTTTTATATAGTCGGTAGAAATTGAACAACCTCATATGGTCCTCGCTCAATACATACAAAATGTACTAGTGTAACTTTATAGTCAAGATAGACTAATACTAAATTACACTACAACCTGTTCCAATGGTTTGTCCAAATCCATCTTGGTTGTGAGCTATTATTTATAATCTATAAGGAACTGATAGCATGATCTTCTATGTGACACCACACACCATGTTATCTATAGTATAGATTAATCTGGACAAAATAATGATATATATAACAATCATAAACAATAAGTATTTTGATCATAATGAATCTCATATTAAAAGGATGCTCATACTAAAAAGATGTTCATACAAAAGCTAGGCTTATAGTATACATCCTAACATGTGATGCTTGTCAAAAAGGAAAAGCAGACTAAAGCTTCTTTTAAAACAATAAGTAGTCCTTCTTGAGAAAGGATTACGGAACTTCTTCACATGGATCTGTTTGGTCCATTAACCCCTCTCGGCTTTAGTGGAAGAAAATATACCTTGGTAATTGTTGATGATTTTCAAGATTTACTTGGGTTATTTTCTTGTACAAAAAGAATGAGACTATGATTAAGATTCGGAATTTCTTAAAAAGGTTCAAAATGAAAAGGGCTAACTATTGTTAAAATTAGAAGTGATAAAGGTACTTGAATTCCTTAATAAGTTTGTTACTAACTATTGCATTAAGAATGGCATAGCTCATGAAACATCTGCGGCAAGGACTCCACAACAAAATGGAGTAGTTGAAAGGAGAAACAAAACCTTGAAAGAGGCGGCTAGAACAATGTTATCTCGAGTACAACACTCCACACGAGGTTTTGGGCGGAAGGCATTAATACAACCTGCTATGTTCAAAATAGAAGTTTAATTGTTAAAGATAAATGCAAAACTCCCTATGAAGTTTGGAAGGGAAGACCTCCCAAAATTTCATACTTTCATATATTTGGTTGTAAATGTTTCATACACAACAATGGTAAATCTCAATTAAAGACTTTTGATGCTAAGATAGCAGATGGGATATTCTTGGGATACTCATACGTATCAAAGGCATATAGAGTTTTTAATAAGACAACCTTGTGTGTAGAAGAAACACCCCATGTGGTATTTGATGAATTTTCTTTTGAGTTTAGTAAGGCAGATAACATCACAAAGATATCGGATGATATGGATCAAATGACTATCAAGAAATCAACCATAAAATTTTACAATCAAGAATCGGACTCGGATGAAGAAGAAAAACCAGATTCAAACACGGATAAAGAACACGGAAGCTCTTCCACACCCGGTGATCGGACGACCAACAACTCGGATGATCGGGTTGAGTCATCGAAGGTAACATAGAATCATACGAAATAAGTAATTCGACAAAACTTCATCCACCGTAAAAGATAAAGGTAAGAAAGTAATGTCATATCACCCAATTGAACAAATAATTGGAGATTTAGACTCGGTGTCAGACGAGGACCCAACTAAATCAAGATTGTATGCTCAGATTTCTATGTGTCATTACTTGAACCTAAATCTATTATAGAAGCTCTAAGCGATTCCAAGCTGGATTAATGCCATAAAAGAAGAACTAAATCGGTTTCAAAGACAAGATGTGTGGGAGCTTGTTGAAAGACCTCATCATCAAAAAGTCATTGGAACTAAATGGGTCTTTAAAAACAAAAGGGATGAAAACAAGTATTGTGGTTAGAAATAAGGCCAGACTAGTTGCTCAAGAATATTCACAATCGGAGGATTGATTATGATGAAACCTTTGCACGGTGGCTCGTCTAGAAGCCATAAGATTGTTTTTAGCCTATGCTTGCTTTTAAAAGATTCATAGTTTTTCAAATGGATGTTAAGTCAACATTTCTTAATGGAATCCTAGATGAGGAAGTTTATGTAGAGCAACCTCCTGGTTTTGTCAAAGGAGACAAGATTTATAAACTAAGGAAAGCTCTAGACTTAAACAAGCACCAAGAGCATGGTATGACACCTTGTCTCGATTATTTAATTCAAAATGGTTTTGTTAAAGGTAGAATTGATAGAACTCTCTTTAGAAAAGAATTTGGTTGTGATCTTTTATTAGTTCGATTTATGTTGATGATATAATCTTTGGATCAACTAACATATCTTTGTGTGAAGAATTTAGTCATCTTATTAAAAGCATATTTGAAATGTCCATGATGGGAGAGATGACTTATTTTCTTGGACTCCAAGTCAAGCAGACAAAGAAAGGAATATTCTGTTGGAACCACCTATCATCGACTCTATGAAATTATTAGATTCGGGATCGCAATCACATAAACGCAACGGATAGAATTGTACCTTTATTCACCATAATAGGTGAAGACGAACCAGTTCTAACGTCGGAAGCTGCGATCGAAGGATGAGCCTCGAACCTCACGGTCTTACGCCGTATT
Source organism: Paraleonurus japonicus (assembly GCA_030762865.1). NCBI lineage: Eukaryota > Viridiplantae > Streptophyta > Magnoliopsida > Lamiales > Lamiaceae > Paraleonurus > Paraleonurus japonicus. Next base: position 39,928,760 of record CM061057.1, on the reverse strand, counting down.
CCTATCCCTTTCCCTTGGGCGTCGAGTGGTCGACGATCCTCCAAGAATCAAAATCCGCCTCTCTCTCGATCTCACGTTTTTTCACACGTCTGGAGGCTCGATGTTAGGAGTTTATTTATAGGCTACAACAGGGACCCTAAGGAGGAATTAGGGTTGGGCCTCTGATGGGCCTAAATATCCCGTGTTCGATCCGAATACTTTACTTAAGCCCATCAATTATAACTCAGTCCACTAAAGAGTTATAATTGAATTACCGTCCTAATCCCATATTATAATATGGGCTCCTTTATTATGTGTACGTTTATTTCCCGTGTTTAAGATATCAAATGTCCATAAATTAATTAAATCTGACAACTTAATTAATTTATATCTAATTCCAAGAGTAGTACCACTCATCTTTATTATTATGTCGGATTAAATCCACTGCGGGGTTTACATAATAATCTTTATGAGCTCCTCAAGGGGACATCATCATCCTAAATAATTAGGACACGGATTCCTTCTATAATCAACCACACACCATATAAACAATGCTATCTCCCAATTCACCGAGCCTATTGATTTAATAAATCTCACCCATTGGCAAATCAAAGAAACACACATTGAGTACACGTGCCGTTATTATATAGGGATTAAGAAGGCGTACATCCATAACAACGAGGTCTTGTTCTTTTATATAGTCGGTACAAATTGAACAACCTCATATGGTCCTGCTCAATACATACAAAATGTACTAGTGTAACTTTATAGTCAAGATAGACTAATACCAAATTACACTACAACCGTTCCAATAGTTTGTCCAAATCCATCTTGGTTGTGAGCTATTATTTATAATCTATAAAGGAACTGATAGCATTATCTTACGTGTGACACCACACACCATGTTATCTACGGTATAGATTAATACGGACAAAATAATGATATATATAACAATCATAAACAATAAGTATTTTGATCATAATGAATCTCATATTAAAAGGATGTTCATACTCAAAAAGATGTTCATACAAAAGCTAGGCTTATAGTATACATCCTAACATATTCATCAATCAAGCCAAATATACAAAGATCTCATTGAAAAATTTGGAATAGGTACGGCCGAGAAGCTAAGATACCTATGATGACAAACTTTTCAATGAATCCAGATGAGAAGGGAGAAGATATCTTGATCAAACCGAGTATCGTGGTCTAATTGGTTCTTAATTATATTTAATCGCTAGTAGACACGATATTTCATTTGCGGTTGGAGTTCTGCGCTCGATTTCAAGCTAACCCTAAGAAAAGCCATCTTGAAGCGGCAAAGAAAATTCTTAAGTATACGAAAGGAAGCTGTAAATGTTGGGTTATGGTATCCGGCCGATGACAACTTTGAGGTGTCTGGATACTCGGACTCGAGACTTTGGTGGGTGTAAGATAGATAGAAAATCTACATGGTACTTGCCAATTTCTTGGTAGTAAGCTGATTTCATGGTTGTCTAAGAAACAAACCTCTGTAGCTACTTCCACAACTGAAGCTGAGTATATATGGCGTGGAAGTTGTTGTTCCTGATTGATCTGGATAAGTCAACAGCTAAGGGACTATAACATTATCACCAAAGATGTACCTATCTTTTGTGATAGAAATAGTGCCATAGCTATTACCGAGAACTCAGTCCTACATACGAGATGCAAGTATGTAGATATCGAACACCACTTCATCCGAGACCATGTAGAGAAATGTGACATCGGACTAGAGAAGATTACCGATTTCCAAAGAGCAGAACATCTTGACAAAGCCATTTGGCAGAGACATGGTTTAAAGAACTATCTGTAGAATTAGGATTATTAGATGCTTCTTCGGTTAGTCTATAATCTTTGTTTCTTTCAAAATTCGTTTACTATGTCTAGAAAGAATTATCGGACTATATATAAGTCAAAGGACAATCGGGTTGATATCATTGATCTCCTATCTTGGAATCAAGAATCAAGGATTAGTCATATTGACCTTATACGACTTGATGGTTACTTATCGACATTTGGTAAATCAAACAAGATCACAATAGTCAATCGACTTCTATTAAATCAGACGACCATTGCATCTTATCCGACTTACCCTTGGTACTAATGACTTGTCTAAGTATCTTTGATTTCAGAAAGAACAAGGGTTGATACACATCTCTAAATACAAGACAAGGTCTACTTATCCAAGTATTCATGAAGCAGACTTTGATGCTATTAATCCGGACAAGGTGAAGTCTTCAGGAAGTATCTTCTAAACTTTTAATCGCCTATTAAATTATGAATATTAGGTTCATATAAGTAATATATGAATTTAATATCATAATCTTTTTAATATTTCTTCAAAAATGAAGTTACTCGGTTTATTAAAAATATTTTGTTTTACAAAATAAAAGGATAAGGGTTCAATTTTTTTATTTTATCTCTCCAATTAAGCGAAAAGTATTTTCTTAAATAAGTAACTTTCTGTCGGGAGAGAAGTTACTACGGACCGAAATTTTATCAAATAGAATTTGAAATACGCCGAGTAAGCTTCACGCGCTTGAAATGGAGGCGGTTTCTGAAATATGAACCGTCTTAATATCACGCGCGACATATTTAATAATATTCTCTGCACTTTTCAAAATAAATGTCATAATTGCATTAATGGCGATTCGAAAGCCTATATTAACATTTTTCAGGCAATTTTTAGTTTTATAATTATTTATTATTATATTTCTCCATATATAAAGGAATTCGTATGCATAATTTCGATTACGCACACATAAAACCCTTCATATTTTCTCAAACTTTTCCTTTCCCTCCTAAACCTTCTATATTCATCAATGGCGGAATCTAAGAAAGCAAACATCAAGTTTGAATATGATCTTACTTCGATTCGAGATAAAATAAAGTCGAGATGTATGTTGAATGGGATATTTCAACCGATCCGAGACCAGAGAGATTTTGAATTTGCTCGAGTCCAGAGGTTTGAAACAATACCGCACAATGAAACCGTCAAGGAATCTTACTGTGGATGATCTTTCTGCTGAATTCTTAACAAGGGCAAAGGCAATCGACATTGGTTCGGAATCACAAATCCGAACCAAAGGAAAGAAGAAGAAGGTGGTATTACCTATTGCTGAAATTGGAGAAATTTTTGGTTTAAGAATTGTCGGAGAAAATCCGTTTACTTACAAGACGTCGGAATATCTGGAGAGCTTCCGATTAATGGCAAGGAGAACTTACGAATACAACCGCAAATCTGAAAAGGCCGATGTTGAAGAGAAAGTATCGACTTTTAATGTTGATTTTAACCAAGTGCATCTTGGGAGAACAATAGAGTCACGATGGGTTAACTAAGCCAAGGATCTCGTTGTCTCGAGGGCTATAATAGACGGAGCAGAGATTAATTGGGCAAGATTGGTGTATTCGAGGATAATGGAGGAGAAGAAGAAATTCACCAAGACCCCAGTTATAGATGAATTGATGAGATGGTCCTTGATCAAAATCGCAAGTATGATGGCGAGGATTACCATCATACTTGAACACAAGCCGGGTCGGACAACCTAGTTTGGAAGGAGGGTGTAAAGAAGTACACCAGAAGGGACTCTGATCAAGGATGAAAAACTCTATGGACCAACAGATTCAGAAGGAGACGGGGATGCTCGGGCTCCACCCCCAGCCTCCTAGGAAGAAGTCTTCAAAAGCCAAGACAAAGGAGGCCAAGACGGTGTTTGTGGATAAGTCCTCGTCTACCGAGATTGAGGCGCAGAAGAAGAGGAGGAGGAGACAGCTTCCCAAGGGGGAAGTGTCTCTGAGGCCGGAGAAAGCCCGGGACGAGAGAGGAAGGGTCGAAATCTCATCTGGAGACGGCCGGGACAAAGAACAAGCCAAATCTTCATCCTCCTCATCCGAGGGTGAAGTACCGTAACCCTCCACATCCCAACCTCGGCAATGAAGAGGCAGGTGAGACCTCTGCCTCCGAGCCTCTAAAACGGTCCTCTCCGAAGTCCGGCTCAAACCCAACCCTCATATGATCCATTCTGCTTTCTTACCATCTACCTCATCTAAACCAGACCTATTCCTTAACCTTCCAAATCCATCCGGTATCATGGGTCCAACAGAAACCTCCCTAAGGGTTCTTGGAAAGAAATTCCTTCTCGTAAAGGAATCAGCCTTTGCAGACGAGCTGAGCTACTTAAAGAGCTAATTGATTTATATCTTCTAAGAAGACTCAGATTAGGCTCATTTGAAGAGACAGTCATCCCGATATCGTAAGCGGTGGAAATAATCTAGCTATCTCGGGAGAAGGAAGTTCTTAAGAAGGCAAAACTCAAATCCTTCCAAGACATTTTAAAGGAGAACACCTTTGTAGAATACATTCTACAAAGAGTATATCTTGGAGATGAGGCACCAGAGGAAGTGGAGAAATCTGTTGAAGAGAAGGAGGAGCTGAAATAGGATGATATGCTGAGAAAGGAGTAGAGGTGGAAGGGATGGAAGGAGTAATTGGTGGAGCTACCGATGAGCCGGTGAGATGGATACAGTGAGGAGGCACAAACAGTAATGATGATGGAGCCTTTACAAGCCGAGGTGGAATACGGAGTGCCAACAACAACACCACATTGGCGAGATTCTCCTCCACCGCAATCGAAGCTATTATTCCTATTGAGGAGATAGATTTAACTCTATCTTCTCCATCTCGAACAGATTACAGGACCTTCGGCATACGTATGCGTATCCGAATTCAATGCTCGAAGGAAGAAGTGCTAAATTTGAAGAGAGCTAGTCCGAGTGCTCTCTGGTGGTTCTGGAGTTATAACATCTTCACTCAAGGAAAACATAGAGGTCGCTGTTCATGAGAAGACTAAGATCGACCTCTATTTTTCTCGGAATCAGACATGAAGAAAACATGGCTAAGCTCAAACAAAAGGTAGTGAAGAAATGAACTCTCAAGAGGCCTGGATCAAACAATACGTTCGAGATGCTTATAGAGAAATCGGTGATAGCGTTGAAGATCGTGTCAAGGAATCTTGGAGAGCAAAAGAAGGTTCATTTTCTCAAGTCTTGAAGATGCAATTTGCCATGGAAAAAGATAGGCAGACGGCTATTCTAAAGCAGTTCATGGAAAATGAATTGAGATTTAATGAAGCTGCTCATAAGAAGCGTTGTGATCAGTGGATCAAAAGACTGGACTTGTAAGGCAAGAGCTGATGGGTCGATTGAGCAAGTAGCCACTATCTCTGCAACACCCGATTTCTTGATGTTAAAAGTGGGAAGATAGTGAGCTCAAGAAAAGAGTTGAATTGCAAGATGATCACCGCTGGCCTTGAATCTTAGAATAGAGGAGCTATACGAGGAGTTGATAAGATCTAAAGAGGAGAAGAAGAAGGCAAGAGAGGAGAAATCTCAAAGAGCCTTGAGGAGATTAAAGAGGAGGTCGAAGACGTCCGAGTCCACCGAGTGCGAACCAGAGCTTGAAACTCGAAACTACTTTGTTGGTCCCGATTGGTTGAGTTGATTAAGAAAAACTTGAGTTAACCTTCTATGATAAAATCTAGAAGGGGGTTGAATAGATTTTATAGATTTTTGCAAATCTTTTTAAAACTTATTCAAAACTTCAAAGTAACACAATGGAAGACAATTTTAATCTCAACTTTAACAAGATCAAAAGCAAACCGATATTTTAGTCCTAACTTTGATTCGAAATCAATCTTTGATTTGATTACTGGAATTTGTAAGAAACAAGTAAGTAAAACAAAGCAATAAAGAACACTGATTTATAGTGGTTCGGATTATAACAATCCTACATCCACTCTCCTTCTTCAAACTTTGAAGAAGGGTCTCTTCGCCTGCTTACTTACTCACTTTACAATCGTACAACTTACAAATTACAACCCGATCTTCAAATCTTCAATCTTCTAAACTATTCTTGAAGAATCTAACTCTAGAGTGATAGAAAAGTGTTTGAAGATGTATATGAAAAGTGTTCTATAAACACTTAGAAAAATCTATGATGAGATCCTTAAAAACAATTTTTTGTGCCTTTACGAAATCTTGTGAATTGTGAGAATGCATTGCTAAAATGAATAATTCATGTGATCTCTATATCTTCTAATGAAGTGCCTAGACCTATTTATATGTCTGAAAAGACAGTTAGTTTGTTAATTAGTTTTAACAAACTAGAAAGCTGCTCAACAAACTTATTCTTGGAAACTGCTCTAGACCTCACTGATTTTATTCTACTCGTGTGCGGTGACTTGGTGAAGACTCGCCTTTCTTATTCTACTCAGCTTGTCTTGACCTCGTCTGAGCTCTTCATGATTGTCTCCTGCAGATGACTAGACTTGAGCTCGTCTCCGGATGACTTGTAATCCTCCAGACTTCAGCAGACTAGTTCGGTCCTCGACCTCGTCCGATCGGCCTTAGTATAAGGACTTGATCTCACTGTTCTTGGTCGTCTCGATCATCTCGAACTGCTTCTTTTAACTCATCAAAACTTCTTGATCTAACAATTTCCCCCTTTTTGATGAAGTTAAAACCTACAAGGAAGAAACACACTCACAGTGAAGTTAGTTCTAGAGTTAGTTAAAATAATCGAGATAGGTATATCGAGCACATTTTCACATTAAAACAGATTCATCCAAATTAAAGCACTTAATTCATAACGAAAAATTCAAGACCTTTAGACTCTTGAAATATTTAGAAAAAAATGAGTCTAAGGACTTGGAAAAATTTTAGAAAATTTTAAGTCCGAGAGATAAATTTCTCGGATGATTTATACTTAGAAAATTTTAAGTTTTCTTAAAGCGAGAAAAAACTTTAAGAAATAAGACAAGTATTTCACGTAAGTCCAAGTATATTTATTCACATATTTACAATTTACGAGATAGGTGAACTGATAGAAATAAAAAATAAGGAAAAGAAAATCCTGTCTATCAAATTCCCCATCGGCTTGCTTACGGAATGTTCGGCCGATTGAAAATCCTTGCTCGAAATTTGTTTGAGTTCATTCTCGTGCGTGAGCTCGGATTCTCTTTTAGCTTTGATGATGACCGATTTGACCCATTCCATGTTTGGAGATCCATCCTCGTTCAGCTTGGGAGAGACTTGCTCATAGGCTGGAGCGACAAGATCGCGATTGAAAACTTGATGTGCCTCATTGAGCAGTCTTCCATAGAGATCAGCATCCTCTTTCTCCATCCACTCGTGCCATTATCTGTCTTCATCAGTGCACGGATTGAGATGCCTTCAAGATGTACGTACATCCATCGGCATCCGAGCTTTCTTTTTGTATTCACCGGTGGCCGAGAGACACCATCTTAGGAGGAGGCGATGAGCGGTAGACCAGTCGGAAGTCTGCCTTCATCATTTGCCTTCGATACCCACTTCCGAGTGTCCTGTCCCACTTGACTCCGCCTTACCCGGCTTCTTTAGCCTCTTCTTTTCCTGTTTCTCATACTTCTCCTTCTCAGCGTGGATTCTTCTCGATTTGCTCAGGTGAGAGATTTGAGAAGTCGGGTTCTTTTCTCTTGCGCTCGCTGGTGCAGGGCTAGTCGGTTGCTCGGTGATGTAGACTTCTCGGCTGCTGCTCTTTGCCTTACCTTTACCTTTGCCCTTGGCCTCGGGTTTCTCGGCTTCTTTCATCTTGGCCAGCGGCTTCTCGGTCTTCTCTTCTTCCTCCTTTCTCCTCTTCTCCTCATCCTCACGGATGGCCTCCTCAATCTGGGTCACCCTCGGTTGCAAGGCGGCCCGGCTCCGATTTGATCTTGATTTTAGCTTTGGCTACGTCCAACTCAGTGAGTCTGCCTTTGAATCTAGCTTGTCTGTGAGGGACAATACTCTAGTTGTGAGGGTGTTCATTCTTCCTTCAGCTCCTTTCCCCTTTTTGACTTCATCTTGTAGGGTGCAGGAGCTGTTTTTCCAAGACAGAGCAATGAACCACGAAGTCATGCGATCAGTAAGGGCGTTGACCGAGGACTTCGTTGTCTGCCGCCACCTTTTGCTTGAGCACCTTCACCTCCTCCTCCAGTGTTACTCAAGCTGGGTACCAACAGCAGTGCTAAGGTTGGCTGATAGGTTGCGAGTGATGTTGACCTCGGCAATCTGCATGTTGGCGAGCATTGTATCGGTATTGCTCGAATCACCTTCCTCGTCTTCCTCTCCATCAGCCTTTGAACCTTGGTGATAATCTGCTTGTGTAAATCCTCAAAGGCCGAGGAGATGGCAAAAATTGGACTGGTTTCTTCCTCGAGAATCGGATGAGGAAGATGGGGTGGGAGAAGTTGGACTTGGGGAGCTCATGTGGATATCTCCAAAGATGTTGGAGGTATCCACGGGTTGGGATTCCGAAGGTTAGGAGGAAGTAGGGCGTCGATGGTGGTGGAGGGGGAATTTCGAGGTGGGGGGTGAAGATGGAGGGTGGTATTTCGGATGAAGTGGGTGGTGGAGAAGGGGTTGTGTGGAATAGTAGGTTGGGGTGAAATTTGTGAGAGAGAGTTGGTGAAGATGGGAGTAAAGTGGGGGTGAGATGGTGGTTATGGGGGTGGGGAGTAGACTGTTCCCAGCTAGGAAAGGAAAGAAATCAGATGGGGAGGGAGGAGGAGATGAGGTTTGGGTTTGAGGGAGTGTGGGCGATGAGGTTTCGGCTTGGACTATAATGGGAGTAGGCTGTTTTAGAGGCTCGAGAGGTGCCGGCCTGGGTCACCTCTTCATCGCCAGAGTGGGCTGGAGGAGAGGGGAGGGAGAGAATTGAACCTGTCTTGGTGAAGGGGAGGGTCCTTTCGGAGGTGATCTCTGAACATCTTGATTGGACAACCGAGCTGCTATTTCCAGTGTAAGCGCCTCTTGGCCGAGAAGGCTAGGTTGATCAGCGAGAGGTTCCTCCCTTCTGCGAGGCTTTTATCGATCTCCTCCTCTTCTTGGCCTTCTCCTTGACTTCATTGGCTGTGAAGCCTCAGGTGAGCTCACCGTCATTGCTTTTCCCTTTCCTCTTCTTCTTCTTGACCTCCTCGGCTGATGGTTCTGAGCCCCGACCTCATTCTTTGCTTCATCTCGAGTCGGTGGAGCCCCGAGCGGCTCATCCTTAGTCAGCTGACCCTTTTTGCTTTGTATAGGCTCGACTCCATCAACCTGATTGATCTCGGCTGTCGACAAATCCTCCAATATCACCGTCACCTTATTAAGCAGTGGTGATTGATCTCGTCTGCCACTTCCCACCAATTACCTCCGATCTCTTCCTTTCCGTCTCAAACCTACCCAACCAAAGCATCCCGGCCCGGTTGGCTTGCACTCCATCAATAATAGCCCTCATGCGGCACCCGGCACTGGGTCTTGTCGGCCCATCATGGGAGTTCTGCTCCCCTAAAATGACCTTCGTCAATATCGTCATTAGCGAGGCGATATCTCTGTCGAGCATTTTCTTCTTGATTCGAGACCTTCGATCCTTCATTGAATTCCGGGCAATCATCTCGAATGATTCTACCCGGTCGTCTGATTTGTATGAGAGGGGTTTACTCCTTCGCGGCTTGTATCAAAAATTCGCGTCACCTCCGCCGGAGTTACTATCAACACCTCGCCGTAAACACGGGTTACGAATATCCCATTTTCAAATGTCCCGTTGACGTAGAACTCGATGCCTCTCATATCCGGTGTTTTATTGGAGGTGGATTTCTTGGACGAGAATGTCCTCAATCCCGACCTCTCCAATAACTCAAGAATGCATCTCGATTCTCCATCGGTGGTTGTATCAAAGTCGGCGTACATCTCCGACTTGATCTTCTTGTTGTATGTCTCAGTGTGTACTTCCACCATTGTTGATGTTACTCCTTATCGCTTTTTAGTAATGCTCATGAAAGAATTTGACTAAGAGTTTTTGAAAATTTTCAGGAGTATAGGTATAGTTTTACGAAAGTGAAAAAGTTTGATTGAAGAAGAAGATGTATTTATAGGAGGGAAAATTGGAAAGAGAACCGTTTTTAGAAAATCTGATTTAATCAAAGCCGTTTATTTAAAAGTTTTCTTGTCTTGAATCAACAGATTAAAAATCTGGATAAGCGATTGTGATTCGCGCGTGTAGGCTACTTGCCTTTGGAATGCGTAAATAGTTACTTTATAGACTGTTGATTTGACAGATGTAGGTTACTTTATGCAGAGAAGTAAGTATGCCTGACGTCACCTAGGGTTACCTTACTTTGTATAAGGGTTTTCAAAAGCAGATGGGTTTGTAAAGTCATTTGATAAAGTAACCCGTCTAATTTTAGAACAAACTTAGTTTTAACTTTTGGCAAACTAAAAAAAAAAAAAACAAGCTCGAGTTCAATTTTCTAAAATTAGGTTTTCCAACCAATCAATCCGATAAGAGTTTTATAAGAAAACACAATATATGGAGATTATTCGTGAGGCAATGGTGTCTGAATAAGAAGGTTTTTGAAAGATGAGGTGAAACGATCTGAGTTAATATGATCTCGTGACCTATTCTGCAAAGACATAGACTTGAAAAAGACATTAGTAACTTGTGGTAGATCGGATAGGGTGCGAGATAGTCATCTGTTTCTCAAGAAATCAGCTGATTATTGTGCCCTAGTCTGATTTACCGAATGTCGAATAAGTAATTATCATGTCGGATAAGGTCAATATGACTAATCCTTGATTTTTTATTCCAAACTAGGAGATCAATGATATCGGCTACCCGATTGTCCTTTGACTTATATCTAGTCGATAATTCTTTCTAGACATAGTAAACTAAATTGAGAGAGACAAAGAATGAAAAACATAAAATTATAGATTACCTAAAGAAGCATCTAATAGTCCTAGTTCTACGAGATAGTTCTTTAAACATTGTCTCTGCAGTGGCTTTGTTAAGATGTCTGCTCTTTGGAAATCAGTCAAGATCTTCTCTAGTCGATGTCACCTTTCTCTACATGGTCTCGGATGAAGTGGTCTACGATATCTACATGCTTGCATCTTGTATGTAGGACTGGGTTCTGGGGTAATAGCTATGACACTATTACTATCACGGTAGATAGGTACATCTTTGGTGATAATGTTATAGTCCCTTAGCCATTGAGTTATCCAGATCGGGTGTGAACAACAACTTCCAGTGCCATATACTCGGCTTGATTGTGGAAGTAGCTACGAGAGGTTTGTTTCTTAGACAACCATGAAATCAGCTTACTTCCAAGAAATTGGCAAGTACCAGATGTAGATTTTCTATCTATCTTACACCCACCAAAAATGAGTCCGAGTATCCGCATAGCTCAAAGTTATCATCCGGTGGATACCACAATCCAACATTTACTGTTCCTTTCAGATACTTAAGTATTTTCTTTGCTGCTTCAAAATGACTTTTCTTAGGATTAGCTTGAAATCGAGCATGCACTCCAACGGCAAATGAAATATCAGGTCTACTAGCGATTAAATATAATAAAAACCAATTAGACCTCGATACTCGGTTTGATTAGTGTCTTCTCCCTTCTCATCTGGATCCATTAAAAAATTTATCATCATAGGTATCTTAGCTTCTCGACTGGTACCTATTCCAAATTTATCAATAAGATCTTTTGTATATTTGACATGATTTATGAAGATTCCCTTCTTTGTCTGTTTGACTTGAAGTCCAAGAAAATAAGTCATCACTCCCATCATGGACATTTCAAATCTACTTTTCATAAGATGACTAAATTCTTCACACAAAGACATGTTAGTTGATCCAAAGATTATATCATCAACATAAATCTGAACTAACAAAAGATCACAACCAAATTTTTTTCTAAAAAGAGTTCTATAAATTTTACCTTTAACAAAACCATTTTGAATTAAATAATCAGACAAGGTGTCATACTGGGCTCTTGGTGCTTGTTTAAGTCCATATAGAGCTTTCCTTGGTTTATAAACCTTGTCTCCTTTGACAAAACCGGAGGTTGCTCTACATAAACTTCCTCGGCTAGGATTCCATTAAGAAATGCTGACTTAACATCCATTTGAAAAACTATGAATCTTTTAAAAGCAAAGATAGGCTAAAAATAATCTTATGGCTTCCGGACAAGCTACTGGTGCAAAGGTTTCATCATAATCAATCCCCTCCGATTGTGAATAACCTTGAGCAACTAGTCCGGCCTTATTTCTAACCACAATATTGTTTTCATCCCTTTTGTTTTTAAAGAACCATTTAGTTCCAATGACTTTTTGATGATGAGGCCTTTCAACAAGCTCCCACACATCTTGTCTTTGAAACTGATTTAGTTCTTCTTGCATGACATTAATCCGGTTGGAATCAGTTAGAGCTTCGTAATAGATTTAGGTTCAAGTAATGATACATAGCAATCGAACATACAATCTTGATTTAGTTGGGTCCTCGTCTGGACACCGTAATCTAAGTCTCCAATTATCTCTGCTCACCGGATGATATGACATTACTTTCTTTCCTTTATCTTTCATAGTGGATGATGTTTTGTGCTGAGTTATTTAGTTCAGATGAGTCTAGGTTACCTTACGATGACTCTACCCGATCATCCGATGTATTGGTTGTCCGATCACCGTGGTAGATCAAATTGTTGAGGAAGATCTTTCAGGTTCTTCTCCTTTGTCTTTAAAGAACATCTTCAAGCCATTGATATTCAGAAGTTAGGAAGCAATTGTTATAAAGCTGAAGATTCACGTTGTAAGTAAGTAAGAAGGAAGAAGAAAGATAGTAAGTGAAGACCCTTCTTCTTCAAGTTGGAGGAGGAGAGTGGACGTAGGATCGTTTGATCCGAACCACTATAAATCATCTTGTTCTTTATTGCTTTTGATTACTTATTTGTTCTTATTCAATTTCAACTTCTAATCAAAATTCAATTTCGTAAATTAAAATTAGACAAATTATCAGTTTGTTTTTATCCGGTTAAAGTTGAGTTTAAAAACAAATTCCGCTGTGTTAACTTTGGTTTCTTGAATTAATTTTCTAAGATTTGAAAAAAAAAAAACTTGGAAAATCTATTCAACCCCCTTCTAGATTTTCCCTAGACGGTGATTCAAGTTTTCTTTGTATACTCAACTAAGTGGGACCAACACTTTTTGACAAGCATCACATTTCGATCAGTTGAACAAAGCTTCTCGTAGTCCTTTGACAAGATTCTTCTTAGCTAGCTTGCTAAGAGTTTTGAAGTTCAGATGACTAAGCCTTTTATGCATAGCCAACTCGAGATCATCTCCACCTTTAGCTACAAGACATGTATCTTTGGCGCAACTATTAAAATTAGCCACATAGATATTACCATGTCTCAAAACCAGTTAAGAGTACCTTGTCTCGAGGAACTATCTAAGATATCATACTTATCTTTAGAAAATTTAACAAGAAAGTCTTTATCACAGAGTTGAGAAACAGACAACAAATTATTCTTCAAACCTTCTACAAAATAAACCTCGGATACTGGACATCCCTTATAATTAATGCACCAACTCCCTTAATCTGGCCCACCGTTATTATCTCCAAACAAGACTGTAGGACCATCAATATTCTGAAAGTTTGATAATATCTTCTTATCACAAATCATGTCTTGTGAATGTACCATTGTCTATGTACCGGATGGAAGCTAGAATTTCTTCTTTTAATGATAGTCTCTCGGGATTCCTCGCAAAACATATTAAGTATGAGGTACCCTAGTGATCTTGTGTCCTTTAAGGTCAATAATCACTTTGGGTATCCAGACAAATATCTCATTCTTCAATAATAAATCGATTGAATTTGCCTACCAAATCTGTCCCACAAATACATCACATTTAAATGAGAATTTATTAAAGTCAGATTTGATGACATTCTTAAACTTTGGAAATGAGGGATAGCATCTGCTTCTCCCATCAAAAGAGCTATAATAAGAATTCCTTCTAATCTTGGTTCTTGGGACCCTTTTTGTCGATTTGGATTCCTCATCCGAATTTTATTTTTCGATTAGGAGATGCGATCCTCGTCGACTCTGTGGTTTTCAAGGTCCAATTTTAACTTCTTTTGATGTTTCAGCAGCTTTTACAAATTTCCTTGGTTTAGAAACTTCGATTTATTATTCCTATCATAACCAAGTCTGTTTTATCATGGGATTTTGAGAAGTTCTAAAGATATGGTCTATGATCGATTGTGAGTTATTAAGTGGCTCATTTTGAAGACAAGCTTCTCATTGGCCTTCTTAATTGACTCATTTTCATTACAAACCACTTCAAATTTAGCTTTCAAGAATTTCAATTCATTTTCTAATCTTTCAGCAGACTAGCTGATGTACTAGCCTCGGCTGAGGTAAACATTCCCTTGAATGTTTCCTCGGACTAGAATAGTTCATAATTTGTTTGCCTTTAATTAAAGTCTGAATTTGATCTTTTAAAGTTAAATTTTCGGTCTCTAATTGTTTATAAGCACTTAGAGACATCTTTAGATCTTTCAATAGTCCCTTGATCACAGTTTGGTCATTATGTCGAGACAAATTTGTAAGACTTATATCGGTTGAGAAATAGTAGTCTACCTCTTTGGCCATCAGTACAGACTTCATCGTCTCGATCCAAAATCAGATGACGATGATGATGATGAAGATTTTCTTGACTCTTTCTCTTCAGCAAGAAGAGCTCTACGATCTGCAAAATGTCTATCTCTCTTCTTCCTTTTCTCCTCTCTTTCTTTAGGAGTCACCGGGCACAGCCATAGCTAAAGTGCCCCGGCTTGTTACAGTGTAACATGTATCTCCTGGCCCGATTTAGGACTGATATGATTCTTTCTTGCAGGAGATTTATATCTTCTTGTCTCGATTCTTTCTCTTATCATCATCTGTTGATTCATCATCTTTTCTCTTGGATCTGGATCTCGGATCTGTCCTTCTCTCGCAAATTTCAACTTATTACACTTATATTTCATCCTTAATCGATCATACCTTTTTGTTAGCAAAGTCATCTCTTCCTTCAAGGATAGATCAGCTCCTTTAGGCTCAGCTATACTCTTGTCTTCTTTGTTGACAAAAGCAACAGTCTTAGATGAGGTGCTTGACTCCATCTCATCTTCCTTATCTTCAATTTGAATATCATATTCTAGAGCTTTAAGATGAGAAAATAAGGTATGATGAGAAATTGAGGACTATTCTGAGTTGCTTTAAGGATATTGGCCTTTTCTCTCTATCTTTTACTCAAAGATCTGAGTATCTTGTTATTAATTTCCTTTTACGTATAATTCTTTCCCAAATCTGCTGACTTTGTTTAGAAGATTTGTCAATCGACATCCGGTTGGTCAACAGCCTCACTTTATTTCGTCTTGAATGTATCAAATGCATGCAACACCGATTGTAATTTATTCTCCTTGACTTGATCGAGATCCTCGCACACATTAGCAAGTGTTTCCCACATTTCCTTCGCAGTTTTGCATCTTTTGACTTTTCAATCCAATCTTTACTCAGTGTCTCAATAATCTCAGTCCTTGCTACTTGGTTTAGATTATGGATCTTCCTCTCATCATTAGTCAGCTCAACACTTTCCTTTTCTTGCCTAATCCTCGTCTCTACGGCTCCGGTTCCATCACTTGTACCTCCATGATAGAATTTTATTGGACCTTCCTCTAGAACTTCCTCCATGCGATCATGGATTGTGATAGGCTTAAAAGCCAACACCCACCCTTCAAGTGTAAAGGGATCGTGTAGCTAGTAAATTACCCGGTTAAATTATCGATCCACCGAAATCAAGTGTGAGATAGCCCTAAATTTACTAATTTAATCGTAATTGTAGCACAAATCATATAATAGGATGGATAAGATTTAAGCTATGATTAATTAAATCAAAGAACTAAATTACTAACAATGAAATTCAATCAATAATAAAGACGTGCTCGGGTGCTTATCAACAAATGGGTATCAATCTCGCAACGAATTCAAATGAGTATTTGTCATGTCAATCAATTAATAAGAGCAAACTTTTAATCAAACAATAATTCCGTCCTTGGTAAGCCTAGGAATTACACTACGATTTAAGCTCGAAATTTTGAGAGGACTAAGTCACCCTTTCCTCCCGGGGCTAGAGCACGAGTCAATTGGTTCCCCTAGCGTGTCTCCCCTTCGATACTAAGACACCTTACCTATGGTCTCTTCACTAATCACCCGACTACTAATCTAAGCAATTAATGTGGAGTTGATGCATTTCTAGTGGAATTAACCAAGTCTCCTTGTGTTAACCCAATATTAACTCTAATTACCCAATTAATTCCCTCACCCAAATGAGTTATCTAAATACCCAAGTCTCCTTACGATAATTAAACAACTATGCATGGAATTAGAAATTAATTAAATAAATAGATCAATCAAACCTCATCAATCCAATCAATTAATCAACAATCAAAATCACCCATAAGAATTCCGCACAAAATCAATCACGCATATGCATCAAAACACCCTAGCACTAGGAATTTAGTTGATCATAATTAAAGAAATTGAATCCATGAAATTAATTGAATGGACGAAAGTCATAACAAGAAATTTATCCGATAAAACTAAAATTAAAGGTAGAATATCACCTAGATGGCGTCCAAACATAAAGAAAACAAGCATTGATCGTCTAAATTGAAAAAGAAATTGAAACCCTAGCTATGTTGTGAAAAGTGTGTGTTTTTGATCTTCTTCTCTCCCTCTTGATAAAAACGTTCAGAAAATCTGTATTTTTGTGTCTATATATGTATATAACCATCTTGCCACGTGTCGCACTTGGATTGGTCGAAAAACCAATAAATTTCCGCTTGGCATGCGCCTCGACTCGAGGGCTGGCCCTCGAGTTGAGCTTGGCTAATCTCTCGACTTGAGGCCTGACCCTAGGTCGAGACTAGGGATTTTTCTAGGCCCGTTATGCACCTCGGACCCCCATTTTTGCCCTACGCGTTTGTCTCATCGCCATATGAATCCCGGTACTTTTCGCTTTGTCAAATTCCACCGGAAACTCGAAAATGAGACAAAAACCAAACGAAATGCATTAGTAATACTTTTAAGCATAAGAAGTGATACTCTATACTTTTAAGCTTAAACAATAATACTTTTCATCAAATTATGCATTTAAATCCCTCAAAATTCATGCAATAATTCACCCTAATCAGATTGCTTTCGAGATGATTTTCCATTACGAATTTCCAATAATCGTATTCCTCAATAGAGAACTCGGGTAGGCTCCTGGTTTTCTTGCTTTTAACAGATGACATAGTGAATCAAGAAACTCAATAAGAACTTGTTAGCAAGGTTAGTGGATCGAAAATAAGGAAGATGAACAAAAACAATTCCAGAAACTTTTAAGACCACAAATATCGTAAACACTTAACATTGCTCCGATACCACTTGTTGGTCCCACGGATTGAGTGAATTATTAAACAATTTAGACAACCTTCTAGGAAAATCTAGAAAGGGGGTTGAATAGATTTTCAAATCCTTTTACAAAGATTAGATAATCAATTCAGAGTATCAAAGCTTATGCGGCGGAAAACAAATTTTAACTCAATCTTCAAGGATCAAAAGCAATCTGAATTATGAATCAAATTGAATTTGTTTTTGAATGAATTGATGAATAACAAGATAAGTAAGCAAAACAAGAAATAACACCAAGAATTATAGTGGTTTGGATCAAAAGGATCCTACATCCACTCTCCTTCTTCAACTTTAAGAAGGGTCTCGACTACTTACTATCTTACTCACTTACAAAGTTACAAATACAAACTTGTGAAGATCTCTATCTTTGATCCTATCTTCAATCTGCTTAATCTTTTTGGAAATTCGTAGATTACGGTGCGAAGTGTTAAAGATACAAATAAGTGTTCTACAAACACCTTGAACTTTTGAATATTGCTTTTAAAAACTTTTGTGTGATTTTAGAAAACTTGTGTGTAATGTGAATGAGAGTGCTGAAAAGTTATGTTTGAAATTGTGCCTAAACATATTTATAAGCTCGAGAAATGGTTAGTTTGTTGTAACAAACTAAAAACCGCTTAACAAACTTATTCTTGAAAATCTGCTTCGTCCTCGGTGATCTTAATCTAGTCGTCTGAAATGACTTGGTGAAGACTTGCCTTTCTTATTCTACTCAGCTTGTCTTCTCCTTGTCTTGAGCTCTTCATTATTGTCTTCAACAGATGACTATCACAAGCTCGTCTTCGATGACCTTTACCTCGGCTGACTTTTACGGCTTTACCTAGTCTGGTCACCGATAGTAGACTTCACCTCATTGTCCTATTCAATCAGTTGGTCATCTTACTTTTCATGAGTTGACTCTAGTCGACTACTTTTAACTCATCAAAATTTCTTCGATCTAACAGGGGGAAATAATCTTGCTATTTGGGAGAAGACAGGTCTTGAAAAAGGCTGGTCTTAAATCATTCAAAGAGATATACTCTGTAGATCTCTTCTGCCGATTACATTCTTAGAAGAGTTTATTTGGGCTCCCACCAAGGAACCGATCAAGAACAGCTAGAAGGAGTTGAGGGTGAAAAGGAGGAGGAAAAAGAGATGAGATAGAGAAAGAAGCTGAAAAAGAAGTGGTGGGAGCCGCCGATGAGCCTCGCCGAGATGGATACAACAGAGGAGGCACAAGCAGAGCATGTGGAGGAGCAAACTCCAGCTATTGTGGAAACAAGTGCCAACTCAACAACCTCATTGGGCGAGATTCCCCACCTGAGACAAGCTTGGAAAGAGAAGTTGAGGACATAGATCTAACTCAATCTTCTCCATCTCAAGAAGTTCTTGCACAACCCTCCACATCCGCATCTACATCCGAGGTCGATGCTCAAAACTAAGGTGGCAAGCTTGAAAACCGCTTGTCTATCTCGCATTCCAGATGCTTCCTGGATTTGTCACCTCGTCTATTAAGGAAAACGTAGAGGCTGTTGTGCTAAAGAAGACTAAGATAGACCTCTACTTCTCTAAAATCAAACATGAAGAAGCAGATGGCGTGTCAATCCGAAGATAGCCGAAGAAGAAAACAAGCAGGAGGAGTGGGTGAAGAAGTATGTTCAGGATGCTTACCTTTAGATTAAAGATCTAGTGAATGAGCAAGCTAAGGAAGCATGGGCTGCAAAGGAAGCATCTTTCCAACAAATCCTGAACATGACTTTAGCCATGGAGAAAGCATCCCTTTCGAACAGTTGAGCAACAAGCTAAGAAGCATTTAAGCTACTCAAGAAGATGTTCAATATGCTGGATCGAAGATGGGTCTTGTCGACACGAGGTCATAGAACAAATCGAGCAAGTTGCCACGATCTGCAACACTCGTTTTGCCGATGCTAAAAAGGGGAAGATGGTGAGCTCAAGAAAAGAATTGACTCACAAGATGAGCTTGCCGAGGAGCTGTTGCAAGTAGAGAATGCTAGGAAGAAGGCGGCTGAGGACTAGTCTCGGCGTGTCTTGAGAAGGTTAAGACGAGGATCGAGACGGCAGAAATTAGCAAGGAAGCTGAACCCACTGAATCCCATTCAGACACTTTAACCCTCCTCTTCATCAAAATCAGCTTGAAAAGCCAAAACAAGCCAACCTCAAAAGACCCAGCTAAGGTGGAAGAAGAAGAGAAAATCAGAAAGAGAAAGAGGGAAGAAGTTGCTAGATATAAGAGGAGAGATGCTAAGAAAAGAAGAGAGCAGGAGAAAGCGGCTGGCAAATCATATGATCGGAAGACAAGAAAGTGGGTTCAGAGGTCAAGAAATGATGAAGGAGAAGAAATCTTTTGCCCCTACCACAAAACCGAAGTTGTACCCAAGGAGATCCTTCTAATGGATCAACAAGAAAGATGGAGATCTTTTGAGGTAGAGTGGATCTTCCTTTTCCTTGATTGCAAGAAGATCACCTGGGGTGCAGATGAGAACATCGCTTTCCATGAGTGGTTGGAGACAAAGGATCCAGACTTCTACCGTATCTACTTGATTATGCCGATAGAGAGTTCAACGTGGATATAGTTGCACCATCTTACTCGCAGATGTCTCTTCTCTCGACTCAAGATGGTCATCTGGACCATGAAAAGATTAAGAAAATGCTGATCCAAGTAAATCAGCCGACACCGGCTGAAGGAGGGGAGACAATAAGCTTGAAGAAACGAGTCTTCGATTGGATGAGTATTCCGTAAGAAGACCGGTGGTATGACTAAATCCTATCTAATACCCGATCCTTATCTGGGTTTTTGTGAGCCGATCAATGTGTAAACATGTCAAAAGATGAATGTGAATATATCATGATTCCATCACATGAGATTATCCGGAGATAAACTAACTTGATTGACTTAAAACTATAACTAACTTAATTCAATAACTAACTTAATCTTAAAACTGATTAACCTAAGATTTTAAGTGGTTAAAATCTATTAACACGAATTCATCTGCAAGACTTGACTAACTTATCTGTCTATATGACTAAGTGTCTTAACTGTCTATGTTTTTTGTTTTCTCATATTCTTATTTTACTAACTCATTTCTTTTCTTGAGAAGTTTTAACATCATCAAAAAAGGGAAAAATTGTTAGAAGAAAAATATTATAGTTTTGATGAAGTTAAGATGAGTGTGTAAAATAAGATGACCAATGAACTATTGTATAAACGATTAATGTAGTAAGTAAAATTTTGTAATAGACTAAGTATTTAGATAAGATGAAGACAAGAGAAAGAGTCGGATGAAGATGAGGTAGCAGACGACTACATTTTAAGAAGATCAAAACATGTGAAGACATAAAGATGATCGTAAGAGGCGAAGAGCGTACGAAGCCAAGAAGAGCAGACAACTTAAAGTGTTAGAGAAATCAAGAAGTTGTAACTAACATCAAAATTAGTTATAACTAACCAAGCAGCGATTACAAGATTCAATTAGTCGGTTTCAACAAACTTTGAAGAGTCAACAAGGAAGTTGCAACTACCGGTATCAATCTCTTATAAATAGATCATTAGTTTAGAATAGAATAATTTTTGTAACTTTTGCAATTCACAATCTACACAAATCCTCTAACACAATCAACACACATTTAAAGTATACTCTCACACACAAGAACGTTCTAAAACGCTCATAGTTTCATAGTGTTTATAGAACACGTTCATGTAAATATTCAATCCATTAGAATTCCAGAAGTTAGGAAGAATTGGTTGTAAAGGCTAAAGATCATCTTGTAAACTGTAAGTAAGGTGGTAAGAAAGTATGTACGTAGTGGAGTCCCTTTCACGAGATTGTGAAAGGAGAGTGGACGTAGGATTTTCATAATTCAAACCACTATAAATCGTTGTGTTCTTACTTTCAGTTCTTTATCGCTTTTACTTACTTGTTATTAATCTTCTCGTAGATAATTAAACACTTATTCAAAGAATTATCAATCGGATCAAGTATAAAATTACTTCCATTGTATAAATCGATAATAGAACAACTGAGATTAATTGGATTGTTCTCGATTAAATTGAAAGAAAAATTGAGTAGTGTGGAAATCTATTCAATCCCCCTTTCTAGATTTTCTCTTTTGTATAAACTTTTATATATATATATATATATATATATATATATATATATATATATATATATATATATATATATATATATATATATATTATCATTTAAGAGATAAAATATTTAGGGGCGCTTGGTTATAAATTATTCAATGGGAATGAGAATGAAATATATTTTTCCACTATGCCTCTAGATTATTGGAGGTAGAATTGTTTCAATGATGATTACATCACAAGAATATGAAACAAAAGAAAGTTGCAGTGATAGTGAAGGGGAATGATGGAGGAGAAACCATTGTAGAAGGGAAAAAGGTTAATCAAAATTGGGTAATGATTACCTTATTTAGGAGAAAAGTTGTAACATTGATCATTTTTTATTCTCATTAATCACCATATTTGTCTTACATTCATTCTCATTCCTATTCCCATTGAGGAATTTTCAACCAAGCGCCCCCTTTATACTTCGTATACATTAAATTAAGCATGGAGATTTATTAAGAAATTGATAAATAATATAGTGTTGGTTACATAAATTAAACAACGAAAAATAATTGAAAAAGATTTGGTAGAACGAAATTACTTGTTATTCTTGAGAAATGAAAAGTTGTTGTCGTTGAGAAGTATGAGATTTATTTTGTGTGCATAATTTTTTTCAGAGTTAAAACTCTTATATAAATAAGTATTAGGCATGGACATGAACTTGAATGAGATAAGGACTGAAAATTAGAATTTAATTGAGAGATAAGAATTCAAATTTAAATTTAAATTAGGATTTAAAAATTGAGGGTGAAATTGAATTAGGGATTTAAAAGATTAATTGGAATAATTAATAAAATAAAATGAAAAATTAAATTAAATATGATATTACATATTATATTATTATGGATATTACATTGGATGTTTATGTTTTACTAGTACATTAGTTGCTCATAGAAACAAATTCGATCCACGAGCCTCTAAATGTGTATTCATTAGGTATCCTTTTGGAATAAAAGGATATAGAGTTCTTGACTTATCTACTGGTAAAATTTCAATTCCAAGAAATGTCAAATTTTTTAAAAGTGTTTTTCCTTTTAAAGATAAAGAACATACCGAGAGTTTCTTGAACAAATTATCTTTACAGATCTTTTCTTACTAATGAGTTATATGTGGATGAAGATGACACTTGTTATAAAACTATGTTAGATCAAGAAGTTTTGATGAGTTAAAAGAGATCGACTAGAGTCAACTCATATAAAGTAAGATGACCACTAATTGCGTAGAACAAATGTGAGGAAGAGTTCTAGCACTAGGCTCACCAGACTAAGTAGAAGCTAGAAAAGTCGCTTGAGGTCAAGAAAGGGAAAGGTCATCGGAGACTAGCTTGAGATGGTCGTCTGAAGGAGACAACAATGAAGAGCTCGTGAAGGTCAAGACAAGCTGAGTAGGATAAGAAAGACAAGTCTTCACCAAGTCACTGCAGACGACTAGGACCAAGATCACTTGGAGTCAAGGCGGTTTTCAAGAATAAGTTTGTTAAGCGGTTGATAGTTTGTTACAACTAACTAACTGCTTCTCAAGCTTATAAATAGGTTTAGGCACAGTTTCAAAACTAATTTTTTTCAGCACTCTCTCATTCACATTATTCACAAGTTTTCTAAATTCTCACAAAAGTTTTTCAAAACAATATTCAGAAATTCAAAGTGTTTATAGAACACTTATTTGTATATCTTCAACACCATTGCACCGTATTCTAGAGATTCTAGGAAGATAGGAAAGTTGAAGATAGGATTGAAGATAGAGATCTTCGTAAAGTTGTATTTGTAAGATTGTAAGTAAGAAAATTAGTAAGTGGTCGAGGTCCTTCTTCAAGTTGAAGAAGGAGAGTGGATGTAGGATCGGTTTGATCCGAACCACTATAATTTGTAGTGTTCTTTCTTGCTTTACTTTACTTATCTTGTTCTCAATCAACTTTCAAACAAGTTTAATTTCGCATTCTTAATCGATTGCTTTTGATCCATAAAAGATTGAGTTTAAATCGTTTTCCATTGTGTGAACTTTGATACTTAGAATTGATATTCTAATCTTTGAAAAAGGATTTGAAAATCTATTCAACCCCCTCTAGATTTTCACTAGAAGGTTGTCTAAAGTTCTTTATTAATCTACTCAATTCGTGGGACCAACAAACTATAATTCCCGAGCAGACTAATTCTACCGATGAAACTTCTACTTTGAATCCCGAAATTAATCACAATGATCTAATAGAAGAAATTGATGAAAGCTCTTTGCATATTGATCTTAACATTCCACAAGAATCACAAGATACTACTAATCTAAGAAGATCCACTAGAATTAGATCTCACCTTACATACTTGCAAGTTTATGAAACCGATTTACCAGCCTTCAATTGCTCCTAACTCATTAAATGTTAATGTTGCTACTTCTAGAAAACAGTATCCTATTTATGATTACTTATCTACCTCCCGAGTTATCTCAATCTTATAAGTCTTTTTACCTGTCGTAATTACTAAAATTATTGAGCCTAAAAGCTACAAACAGACAACCTCCGATAGTAATTGGCAAAAGAAGCTATGAAAGTTGAATTAAATGCCTTGGAGGAGACTAACACTGGGTTCTTGTTCCCAAACCTGTGGATCGGCATTGTATTGGATGCAAATGGGTGTACAAGGTAAAATATAAATCTGATGGTACAATTGAAAGATATAAAGCAAGGTTAGTTGCAAAAGGGTATACTCAACAGAAGGTATTGACTACTTTGACACATTCTCACCGTAGTAAAGATCACCACTTTAAGAATTCTCTTGGCTCTGTTAGTAAGTGTTGGTTTATTCATCAACTTGATGTTAACAATGTTTTTTTACATGGTAATTTGAAAGAAGACATATATATGATACACCTGGATATATTTGCAAAATAATGATAGTAGAGTTTGTAAACTTACTAAGAGTCTATATGGCTTAAAACAAATATCAAAATAGTGGTTTACAAAATTATCTCGAAAGTCTAATTGCTATTGATTTTATTCAGTCTAAGGCAGATAATTCTTTATTTACAAAACAAACTGACACTATTTTCACTATTATATTATGTTATGTTGATGATCTTATTGTGATTGGAAGTTCTCTATCCGAAACTTTGCATGTCAAAATTTATCTTCATACAAAATTTACTATTAAAGACATAGGTGACCTTAAATACATGCTTGGTATTGAATTACCAAATCTGATAAAGGTATTCAATTATGTCAAAGAAAGTATATTTTGGATTTACTTGATAGCTACTTAGGTTGTAAACCTTGTTCAACACCTATGGATCCTAAGCAAACTTTTCTTGATAATGATTCTTCTCAATCTGTTGATGTTGTGCATTATTGAAAGATTGTAAGCAAACTTTTCCACATTTTGATTCAAAATGCACGATTAGGGAGCCTCTCGGAGGAGAAAAATTATACGACTTACCAAAAGTAATACATATTAAATACATATTTATTTTTACAAAGAACATATATATAAAATATTAAAAATTGTGTTACTATATAAATATAAATTTGAATTGTATAAATTACAAAGGTGTGTTACATTAACAAAATCAACAAAAAAGCAAAAATAAAATAAAACTAAATTTAAAGAGACGAAGAAAGAAATATGAAAAACATAAAAAAATCAGATTTAATTGAAGCGAAAAATACTAACACAAAAATATGGAAATATGGAGAAGGAAAGAAGAAACAAAAGTGCATATGTTAGATAAAGAAGCAGGTCTATTCGAGCCCGGCGAAAGCTTCAGTGGCAGCTTGGAGGTTAATGTGGGATCAACTTCCAACAAGAATCAACTTGTAAGAACTATAGGGTAAATTACATTTATTGTCCCAAGAAAATTAATGAGTGAGCTTAAAGTGGTATTCCCTCCGTCCCATTTTAATGGTCGTTTAAGGTTATTCAGATTAAGAAAATAATAAATATGTGTATAATAGGACAATTTTACCTTTCTTGTGGAAGAAAAATTTCAAATTGAAATAAATTTGTCTAGAAAAGTGGAGTATCACAATAAACAAGTACGAGGATATATTTGGAAAAAACTCGTTTATTTCTTATGCAAAATGACAAATATTTTGGGAAAAAATTTAGTCCCTAAAAAGCCCATTAAAATGGGACGGAGGGGATACTTTTTCGATATTTTTATCCCATAGTTTTTCGATATTTTCGGTTCCAATAGAATTGCAGTCTTGATCCAACGAGAATGATAAATTGCAATTTTAATCTCAAATGAATATCGTAAAACTGCAGTTTTATTCCAAAAACGACTGGTGAGATTAAAATTGTCGTTGAAAATTTTTCATAGTAATGCAATTTTCCCAAGAACTATCCTACAACGTAATGAAGATATCAATTGTGTTATATGTGGAGCTAAACCAAAAACAGCTGGACATGTTTTTTTCGAATGCGAGGTGACGTGTACGGTACGAAGTAGATATGCAAGTTCAACCGATTAATCACCTTCTACAACATTGAGGAATCACCAAAGACAAAAAAGGTGGAAAAAAAAGAAAAAGAAATAGTAAATGATTTCTTATAAATTTTGAGACGTAATATAGTTTTAACTAATATTTTGCATGTGATACTAAATTTTATCTCAAATTTAATTAGCCTCTTGTGGGATACACCATTTGTACTGTATCCAATTTATTGTATAATTTGTCCAAAAAAAATATTGTATAATTAATATGCATTTTATTCAAATTCTGTTCGGTGTTAATTGCAAATTTACTAATTAACTATTGAGATAGAAAAAATAAAAATTTTATGAAATTGTATTTATATTTTAATCATAATATAGTGTTAGATATGGGAAGAGATAATTATGAACCTTGAAACTAGCTAATTTTGAAAGGTTAAAATTAAATCATAAAATATCAAAATTTTAAAGAGTAAATAATTTATACTTATATTAATAAAATACATACACTATAATCGTAATGTGTCATCGCAAAGAAAGATAGTTGGCAAGGAACTTGGAATCTGCAAAACAACAAAGGAAAGTAATGGTTTTAAAGATTGCTTTTCTTCATCAGAAACTTTGCTTGCACTCAACACGCAATATATATACATATATATATATATATATATATATAATTATTTTGTTTAGTTACATTAGGTTTTTTTCCTGTGGAGATAGCAATTTTGGTGGAGGTCAATGGACGAGGAACGAAGGAAGCGAACGAGGAGAACAACGTTGGACCAACTTGAAGAGGTTCCCTTGCCTTAATTCATCTTTCAATTCTAATAAAAAAATTACGAGTAATATTTATGTTAAATCGGTTTCGTTAAATGGTTTTATTTGTGTCATGCCTGGCAACAATTACTTTCGGAATTGAATGGAGTGAGAGAACTATATATTTTTTTATCGGTATGAGAGAGAACAATCAATATTAACATGCATGCAATACATTTAATTAAATTATACTCCTAAACTAATTAATTTCATCATGTATGGGTTTCGATATTTGAGAAACTCTCTTGTGCGACAGTCTCATTTGAGATAGCTAACATCCTCTTAACTAACTTTTCCATGGATTCATTTCATATCTTGGATATTTGTTGAAAAACAATGGATGTTTGTTGAATATCAATGATGCAGCAAGACGTATAATATGTGTAGATTAATATATATTATATATACATGTCGAACACAGTAAAGAAGAACATGTTGATTCTAAGAAAAATTGGAAATTTAAGTGGTAAAATTTACGTTGATTTACAAAAAAATACTGTAAAATAATAGATATAAATTCTCATTTTATTTATATTAATCAAAATCAATTCCCTTATAAACAATGTAGAACCAATCTATTTATAATACAAAACATCTTAGTGAAGAAGACACACAAATAAATCATAAATATAATAAGATTGGTCTAATTAATCTTTATCAATATCTCCATCAATCAATTAGTTAGAAAGAAATTTCAAACAGATCGGGTATGTTTAATGAGTCAATATATATTTTTTTTTATCGGTAAATGTTAGTTGTTAGTGGTTAGAAGTTAGTTCGCCAAGTCTCTTTACAAATCCAAATTCTCCAAGTCTCCTTATATCTCCCACTTCAATCTCGCTCCCGAAGGAATCGAACCTGTGTCTCCCACTTAAGTGAGGAGCCCGGTGGGCTATGCCCATTGGTTAAATAATGAGTCAATATTAATTTCACACCTCTCTATATTATTAGATAAAATGAAATTCTTTCATGGTATAGACCCTCTGATTTTTGTTCAATTTCGCTTAAATCAACTTCACCCATATTAAATTGTCCACTTATTGGCCTCCTTCAAAATGGGAAAATATAGAATCCAGCCATGAGTGAGGGGGAATACACCTCTCTATTAGTTCGGACTTTTAGATGGACGAAATTCTTTTACTTACTCGCCTTATAGCATGCATATATATAATATTATATCATCTCACACAAGTATTTATCTTATTGATCGGACACAGGGAGAATTTTCCCAGCGCTGGAAATTATTGAAAGTGAAGGCGAAGAGGGGATAGAAGCAAGTGCATCTGGTACCGATGAGTCTGAATTCAGTGATATTGATGAATTTTTATGTGGTGGCACTCATTGTAAGTTCAAGATTTGATTATATAATCTGTAAATATATATTGATAAATAAAATAATTAGATTATTTTTAATTTTCCTTCTTGGCAAATATAATATTGCAGCTGGACTAGATTTCTGGGAGGAAGAGGACTGTTCTGACAACGTACGTGCCTTTAACAATTTTTAAGTTGCACTTAAATAAAAGATTTAATAATTGTGGAGCAAGTCTTACATAAAATCGGTATCACTACTTTTTAATAAAAATATTATTATTAATTTTAAGAAAAATTTTATCACTTCTCGAAGAATATATGTGAAGTTATTTTTAGGAAAAATTTAAAAAATTGATTCACAAAAGTATGCAAAATGTATAATACATTTTATACTAAAATATTATAATATTTCTATTGAAAAGTAATAGTAATTTTACGGTCATGACCTCATGGTGAAATAGTTTTACACAAGATTTATTTATAACACTAGAAATTATTAGAATCATTAGATGTGTGTACGTGTTTCAGTTTTATACTAAGAAAATTAATTAAGTTAAAATATAAAGTTGCAACGTTAATCCTAACTAATATGAAATATTGATCATAGCTGATTAAAGATAAGGATATTTCCCTGTAAAAAAAAAAAAAAAAGATAAGGATATTTCAATTCACCTTTACCTTTAAAAATAATTTACTTAACCTGTGAAAAACTCAATCAGGAAATTGAAGAAGATGATGTAGATCCAGACCAATTATCATACGAGGTAAAACAAATTATATATATTCCATTTTGAAGCATTTTGAAACTTATTCATTTTATGTAATCGATATCATTATATTCATTGAATAATAGCATTACACTTATAAACTAATGCCATAACATTTATCCGCATAATCTGGCGTGTGTGTACACATGTTATGATCTTAATTTATAAAAATAATGATATTATATTATTGAATTAATGTAATAGTATATTATAAAAGTAGTGATGTTATATTTAAAGTTTGGTCTCATATGCACTCAATTCATGCATGCATTCAAAATCTGTCATAAAAGTGTTTGTTGTTATAATTGAAAAGTGTTACTCCATATGTTCCACAGGCATTTGCGCATTTACCTTATTCGTCCATCTCATAATTGTTTGCACACCTATAAATGAAAACACCTTCCATTTTTAACACCCTCACAATACACATTTATTTACATCAATGTCATTACTTTTTTAACTTAATTAACTAACCTCTTACTTAACATAAACGTAATTTCCAATTATACCCTTCACTTACTCATGGTCAACTCCCTAAAAGTTATAAATAAAAAGTATCAATTATAATAACGAGAAAAGTCAAATATGTCAAAAAATTAATCGAAAACTGCTATAATAAAACATGAGTGCATGCATGCACTCACTTTTAAGATATCAACTCTATATTAAA
Organism: Paraleonurus japonicus; assembly: GCA_030762865.1. Lineage (NCBI taxonomy): Eukaryota > Viridiplantae > Streptophyta > Magnoliopsida > Lamiales > Lamiaceae > Paraleonurus > Paraleonurus japonicus. The sequence continues at coordinate 39,899,318 of CM061057.1, read as the reverse complement.
TAATGTGTATTACTGAAGAATCCAGTTTCATAAGAGAGTTTTATTTTTACTTCATCTTTACATAATTAATTTTTAAAAATATGCATATCCTAATAGAAATTAAACAGGAGTTAATTGCTCTTGGAGAGATGGTGGGAGTGGAGAACAGAGGATTATCAGAAGTTGAAGTCAGTAAATATTTACATCCAATTACATGCAACTCTACCTCCACTCTACTTATTGACAGGTATCCCACATTTCCTTCATGTATTTTCACATGTTATATTTATTACAATTTTAAGTTTACATCCCGAAACATAGGTTAATTATATTATTAATTTGGAATTTGAAAAATATAAATTTTAATATATTAATTAAAAAGTAGGTCTTTTATTTACCAATTTCACCGTATATTTTTTAAGCATTATTAGTTGTTCCGTCCATCAATGTTGTTCCCATGTTTTTTACGCGTGTTTTAAGAAAAAAATAAATAAAATAGATAAAGTAAGGGTATTGTGGATATTATGGGGTCTATTTATGAATAAAATTATTGTTTGTAAGTACAAAGTTATGACATTTGAGTGATTAAGTAATGGTAAAAATGTGAAAATGAAGTGATTGATTTTATAGAGGATGTGAGAACAAATTTGGTGAACGTTTCAATAAGGCAAGTGAGAACAAATTTTGATGAACATAATAAGTACTTTTTAATAAAACAACTAATATTAAAAAAATAAACAGAAAATGCAAACCAATTTTACATTAAAACTAATTCACCATATAATTTGGCTAATCAAAGAACCACAGATTTGAAGTCATGGTTAAACATCTTTGCATTCGTTTTCTTATTATAAATTGCACTATTAATGTTTATTCTTTTTCCTCGTATATATTTTTTCACACACTCGTATTTGTTCGGCCTATGATTTTAAAATGTCTTATAAATAGTGTGGCCGCGTTGGTGATTTTTCTTTTTATATATATATGCACGTATGAATTTTTCAAGTGTATTTATTGCGTTTCAATTAAAATCAGTGTCATATTTCAAATAAGGTCGGTGCTAGTGTTGAGAATATAAAAATTACACATACGAGTTGTTCCACATAAAATTATTGAAAAACTGAGACTAGTTTACAAATCTGGTGATCTACTTCTCCTATTATAATTAGTTTTAGGATGAAACCTCACTAAGTTAATAGCTAGTCTCCGTTACATATTGAGTGCACTCAATTTGTGGGGCCGCACCGACGCGTGAGGGGGTGTGTTGAAAATATGGAAAATTAAACATGTGAGTTGTCTCAAGTCGAATTTTTGAAAGAAGTGACACTAGTTTAAAAGTCTAGTGAGCTACTCATCCTATTACCAATCGGTTTTAGGATGAAACCAATTAGGGAAGTTAGTCTCCTTCATAGTGCATTCAATTTGTGGGACTGCATTGGGCGCACCCGATTAATTTCTATAGTCACATTTCATTTGATGTTTTTGGTCAAATGTAATAATGTCACGCTTTCAGCTTACATTAACTAATACATTTTATAAGTTAAAGCTAGTGTCACGTTTTCAATTAAAATTGGTGTCACGTTTCACCCTTGTGCTTAATTGAATGGCGCAATTAATATACAAGATATCGGCACTTAATCAATAATTATCCTATTTTTCGGGCTCCGAAAAAAATAAAATATTTATACTTTTTCAAAGTGTATTATTTGAAAATTTATTAATTTAGTTGCTACGACAAAGCAGGTGTGTGATATGTCAAGTGGAGTATGAAGTAGGGGAAAATCTGGTAACCCTCCAGTGTGATCATCTTTACCATAGAGATTGTATAGCCAAATGGCTACAAATTAACAAGGTTAATTTTAAGGATTAATTTGTAATTTATTAAGCTTGGTTATTAGGTATATTGATTTTTTTATTTCTAATATGCAGATTTGCCCAATATGCAGCAACGAGGTCTCTTCGTCTGTAGAAATTTCCAAAATTAAAAAGGACTACGATTAGCAGATGAATGTAATTATTTAATTGAATATTATAATGTTAAAAATTAGTAACTCTTCTGTGCGATGCACAATTCAAATATTGATAAATTTGAGTATGATACTGTATAATGTATAATGGGAGATAAATTGTGATTGAAATTTAATTAAATTACATTTATTTTGAACACCTAATAATTAATTTTTATTAACTTCTTTTACTATTTTTTTATATATGAATTTTGTGAGATAGTTTATATATATAATTAATTAATTAATATTTGGATTTATAACTATTAGATACTATGTTTAGAAATTAATTACTATTAGGTACTAGGTCAAAAAGCAAATAGGTACAATCAGTTTTCTAGTTTACCCATTTTATTCCTAAAGCACACATTCTTCTCTCTCTCTCCTCACACACGCTTTCTTCATAGACTTTTTGTGTGCTGACCCTATCTCTCTCTCCATACTCCTACTTCACGTGTCTGTCATTCCTATTCTCTCTCTCTCTCTCTCAAGCTTCCCACAACCCCTCTTTCTCTCTCCACCAAACAACTCACATTGTGTCTGTCTCTCTTTCTCAAATTTCTTATCCCAAATTTTTTGTGTTTTTTTCTCTCTTCTCATTCTCTCTCTCTCTCCCATTCCCTCTATAATGACAGTCGTCGTTTGGAATCTGTCGCCACGAAAAGAAGCGGCTCCGTCCTAGCTCGAGATCCCGACGGATTAACGGAAAAAATCTATAACGCGTGGCCACCGAAGTTGGAAGCAGAGGATCTCCGTTGAGAACCGAAGTCGACGTCGGAGATCCCCTAGCGCCGCGCCGCCCTAGCGCAGATCCGCGTGTGTGAGATATATAGCGAGGATCGAAATGATGGCGTCGCCCACCTGGCGCTTATCGTGCTCCTTGCGCCGCCGTCGCCGCCAAGAAGCCTGTGTTTCTCAAGAAAGAAAGAAGAGTGTCGAGCTCCGATAGGTCGGGCTGGTTTCCGAATAAGGCAAGGTGGGTGACGTTGAACTCCAATTGGCCGCGGTGAGTGAATCGAGAATCGATGCTCAAGATCGATTTTTAGATTCAAATAACAGTGCAATAGATCGTGTTTAATTTTTAGATCGATTTTTGTTGTTTAATTTCTAGAATCTTATTTTTTTGTTTTGAAATCTATTTGTATACAAAGTGGAACAATAATGTGCAGATCATCTTTCTTCTCGCACATGTGCAAAGAAAAAGATTTTCAAATGTGAATAAGAAATTGTTTCTTGATTCTTCGTCACCGAGAGTTTTTTAGAAATTTGTAATCTTGAGTTTGATTTTCGGTTTGTGCAACACACTGAGTTTAATAAATTCTTATTTTCAGGTTTTTAATAAATTCTTATTTCTTGACAAAAAAAAATGAATATGTATTATCATAGTTATGTTTTTGTAATTTCCTTGAAAGTTATCGAATTGGAGTTTTCTTGATTCTTGTTTTTTGTCATAATTCTCTTTTAAAGTTGTTTATATACATTGGGACAAAAATGTGTAGATTTTTTTAATCGCACATGTGCAATAACAAAAAAATGTGTATGTAAAATCAAATGAAACAACACGAAACTATAAATGAAAATAATCACAAATGAGAAAATAAGATAATTCCCGTGAATTCCAAGCGAAAAAAAAAATCAAAATCAGAAGCTACAAAATTAATCCTTGGTTTTGAAGATGATTTATCGATTCTTATCGAGAATTAGATAATGTTTTTTTTTTTTTGTATAATAATGAAAGAACAATTAGCTAAAACAAATGAAAGAGAGAAAAAATGCTTTGGGAAGGTAAAATAACATCTAATCTATGTACAATACACATAACATTGGGAATTACAATTGGAGTTGTAGTATGCGTAAGAAGGAGGGTTATAATTGTAAATTACAGACTATAAAATTGTAGTGGGTAGCAATTACAAAAATTATTGTATCTATTAGTATTAGGAGTGTAAAAATTGTATCTAATAGTTATTGACCCTTAATATTTAATCTATCCACTAAATTTATAATTTTATTTTTTTAAGTTTGTAAATAGAGATGGTCTCTTGTGGAGTGGGTGCATCCATGCACCGGGTCATTTGACTCATTTTTAAAATGGATCGACATTTAACATATATATATATATATATATATTACGAGAGAATCAAAATTTGTTGTGATTTGTGTTTAGTCTAGTGGTACAATATAAAGTTTTTATGTTTGAGGTCGGGTGATCGACTCTTACATCAAACAATTTTTTTGTTTTCTTAACCTTCCCAATTCATCCGTGTGTCGCCTTCCCAATTCATCCGCTATGTCGATACTTAATCAATCTGCAACCTCTGCGTCAATCTTCAACATGCCGAGTAACATGGATGATGATTTCGAAAAGGTTAGTTCTACAACACTATTTTTCAACAACAATGACCATTTTAGATTTGATTACAAATGTGAAATTGAAACCATCTTGGATCTTTCTACTTTTGAAGAATATATAAAGATGATAATATCATGTTTCTATATCTATTTTAATTTTGATTTTCGTTATAATTGAAATTGTGTCGATTTTTAATCAATCTGCAACCAACTGCGTTATTGAACAATAAGAAGTGGAATCACTTTTCTTTTTCTTCTTTACAAAATTTCAGATACAATGGTTGATGATTTAAGTGCAAGGGTAGAAGATGAAATAATCAAGAACACATTGACAACACCAATGAAGAAGGTAACAATTTTATTAGTAGCATTTAACTAGTAACGAAAACAATAGGAAGTGGAATCACTTTTCATAACAAGTGCTAGCACTTTTCAATAACAAGTTCTAGCACTTTTCGGTAACAAGTGATAGCACTTTTTAGAAACTATTACTACTTCTATATAAAGTAAGAATTTTAACTTTGAGGTGAATGATTCGATTAAACTTTTTTCTTCTTTATAAAATTTCAGTATACAAGGTTGAGTATAATTCAACATGTATCTACCGAAAGTGAACAAAACAAAGAGGCATCGCTCATGGAGAATGAAATTCATGATTTGACTATAATGGTTGATGATTTCAATGCAATGGTAGAATATGAAATAAATGAAGAAGACATTGACAACACAAATGAAGGTAACAATTTTATTAGTAGTACTTAACTAGTAATGAAAACAATAAGTGGAAGCACTTTGCAGTAATAAGTGATAGCACTTTTTAGAAATAAGTGCTAGCACTTTTTAGAAACAAGTGCTAGCACCTTTCATGAAAAAGTGTTGTCACTTTTTAGAAAAAACTATTAGCACTTCTAAATAAATATAAATGAGACTTTACAATAGGAAATGCTAGCACTTTCCATAACAAGTTTTGACACTTTTCGGTAATAAGTGATAGCACTTTTCGAAAGAAGTGCTAGCACTTTTCGTAAACTATCATATACATACTATTTGATAATCACTCCCAATTCACCAAAACTCTCTATTTCAAAATACTCAAATTCTATACATTTGAGCTATTTATGATATCTTTTATTTAATTTCTTTCAAAATTAATGCATATATTCATTTTCATTAATTAAATTTCAACCATACATTTTCTCTTTCATATTTTATGTTTAAAATTAGGTTTTAAATATACAATTTAATTTGATATTATTGGGATAGATTTTATTTTTTTTTATTTAAAAATTTCAATTTATATTTTAAAAAATATTTCATATTAATATTGTAGAAATTATAAATCTATAACTTCAATATACAATCATTTAAAAAGACTTATCATATATTACCAAAAAAATTATAATTATAATACATAGATAATTTAATATTAAAAATGAATATAACACATTTTAAAATTATAATATATGTTTAGAATAAAAAAATAATATATGCTAAAGTTTTAATTTAATAAAATAATTACACCTAACACCCCTATAAAAAAATCTACACCTCTAATTTTTATTTAGAATTTTTAATTTTCATAGAGGACAATAAAAATATGTATACATTCTATCCATAAATTTTGACCAAATAATAGATGAAATTATATATATATATATATATATATATATATATATATATATATATATTAATTTAATTACTTAATTAGTAAAATAATTACACATTTATGATTAATGAAATGAATGATACACATCTATAAAATAAAACCTACACCCTCTAAGTATTATTTGGAATTGACTTGCTAAAAAGAAATACTCATATAATTAATATTCAACATGCTTTAAAAATATATTTAAAAAGAAATATATAACATATATACAATTTTAAAAAATTTAATTTTATTTAAATCAAATTAATTAAATTAAATAAATATTTGAAGTATTTACTCTAAAATTAATATTTTTTTCAACCCGCGTAATACGCGGGATTGTGCTCTAGTTATATATATATATATATATATATATATATATATATATATATATATATAAATATAAATGAGACTTTCAACAATACTTTCAATATAAGTAAATTTAACACCACTTTACTATAAGAATTACTAGCACTTATTATATTAATTTCTATTTCTTTTAGGGAAAAACGTTGAAGATAATGATGATGATGTATGTGGTTCTCTACTAGGCATAACAAGAGAAACAAATGAAATGATGTATGAGCATTATTGTCAACATGCACGTGAAATAGGATTTAGTATTCGTAAATCTAGTACACGATACTCTTCAAGCAAGTGTCATGTTGAGCTATCAAAACTGTTTGTGTGCTCATGTAGTGGAGAAAAAATGACAAGGAGTGATTGTTCAAGTACAAAGAAGTCATTTATTACAAGAACAAATTGCAAAGCAATGATGAGAACAATGAAAAATTGAAATTAATAAATTAACAGTGAATTGCATTCCAATATGAAAAATTAGGGTTTTGGAAATACAATAAATAATATCTACACAATTACAATAAAGACGAAGAACATAATAAATTAATAAAGATTGCGTACCAAACACGCTACCATTTGCGCCCAATGTGAATCTATTAGAAGATTGATAATTTTTTTTTTTAAAAAAGATTGATAAAAAATTGAAGAAGACAGAAGGTATCAAGTGAGCATGAAAAGTGATCTCTGTTAATTTATTGTTATTTTTATTTTTAATTTTCGGGATACTATTATTTTGAAAGTGAGTGCGTAAACGCACTCATCTCATATGAGATCAAACCTGTATGAGAGAATGGATAAATTTTAAAATTTTCAAATTTTAAAATTGTGTGCATAACTGACTTCAAAATGAAATTTTAAAATTTTAAAAAATAAATTGTTTTAAAAGACGTGGACTCACTAAAATAAAGGATTTCAAAAGAAAGACATGAAGATTCACAAATAGAAGGGATAAGATATGATACAATCATATTTTGTACATTTACAACAATGACAAATTATATTGGAAATCAGTTTTACCATGAAACTTGTTTATATTTTAATAAAAAAATTAAATTTATTTAATGAAAATAATTAATATAATTTTTAAATTAAATGATAAAACTTATTTACAGACTTGATCCATAAAAATATATTACAATAGAACATATATATTCTCATTGAATTTGGACTAGACTACCATGTAGCTTCAAATGATATTCTCGTCGAATTTGGACTAGGCGCTGAACGGTTGAACCACGAGCTCAGCCGGAAAGTCCCAATTTTATCACGCACGTGACCGGCTGTTGGAGAAATTAGGTTTAATTATTTTAATCAATTTATTTGATTATTTAATTAAAATAATTTGATGTTTAATTTAGGAAATTAAACGAAAATTATAGTGAGAGTATAATTAATTTCTTAAAACCGAATTTCGGTGAGTGAGAAATTGATATACATGTAGAGATGCTAAGGTATTAGACTTAAGTAATAAATGTGTCACATTAAACTTAATTGTAATTGTCCCACATCGGTTAATGTGGGAGTTAATGCACTCCTTATAAGTAAGAAGTGATTAAAAGAATTCAAACTATAAGTGGGTTATGCATACTTAAATGGGTCACACGCGCGAGCGTCTGGCGCCGCCCGTCCGGCCGTGCCGTGCCGAGCCGAGACCGAGCCCGTGTCCGTGGACTTGGACTTGGATCTTGGCAATTGGACTTTGGGTGAACTTGGCTTGGTGGTGGTGTATGTATAATTTTTGTAGCCCAAAAATTCTCGTGCCCAATCCGAGTCAAACCCGTGAAGTTGAATGTCATCTGAATTTGGATTTCATGTGAATTTCGGTGACATTTTATATGAATACGAATTTGAATTTGAGTTCAAAAGTCGAAATGAATCTGGATAGGAGGATGTCCAGATTCGTGGCATCTCAATAGTCATGTGTGTAATAAATTTGGTCATTACCAAAACGGCTGACGATTGATTGGGATTGATTGCATTAAATCCCGAGTGCATTGGCTCTTCAATATCTCGGTGTTACGCCTATAAATAGGAGACATCTGCATGTGCATGGTTATCGGCTTTTCGCACCCCTTGCATTAGCATATACACCCACGTCGAATTTTTGCAAATTTCACATCCAATTTTTGCATACATACTAGTTTCGATCCAGTTTCAAGTTCTTGATTCGCCGGAGCTCGTTTTCAAGTGGTGCTACTTGAATACGAGACGAAAGTCGTTTTACCTTTGGGAACATTACGTCGGACCGTGAGCACCGGCCGGTACGTATTTATTTTGCGGGCAAAGGATCTTTTCCTTGACTCAACTTACCAGCTGTTCGTGGTTAAAAAGTTCGTTGTTGCGGTCATTTGAAGCTTGTTCGTGGTTTAAGAAGAAACTAATACTTTTAGTAGGAAAAAGTATTACTTTTGTAATCTTCTTCATTTCTTTTTTTCTTCTAGTTATTTCCGTCCCGAATATTGTAAAAGCCATCGTTGGTGCACTTATAAACCAACAATCGCAAAACAAATAACCAGATTGTTACGATGGCTTTCGGCGGAAATAACAACAACAAAGTGGAAACGATAACCAAAATCCACCAGGTTATCACCGAAGTTGGTGAACCATCGAACCCTCCACCTATGGTTTTAACTTCCGTTGTACCTCCCTTTATGACTCATGACTCCAGACGTTTATGGTTCATGGAGAAAAACCGAGAAGTTCTCGGGAAGTGATTTTAAGAGGTGGCGGCAAAAGATGTTGTTTTACCTCACTACGCCGCACCTGGCGCGGTTCCTCACGGGAGGACCCGCCCGTGGTCGATGAAAATGACACGGATCTGCAAGGCGGATAGCCTTTGATCGGTGGAACCATGGAGATTTCTGTGCCGCAACTACGTCCTTGGAGTACTAGTTGACGCGTTGTATAACGTGTATTGCTCGGTTAAATGCTGCGAAAGAGCTTTGGAGTTCTTTAGAACGCAAGTATAAAGCGAGGATGCCGGAACTAAAAATTCGTAATTGCAAAATTTTTGGACTTTATGATGGTAGACGAAAAATTTGTCGTCGAACAAGTTTAAAAATTTCAACTAATTTTGCATGACATACTCTTGGAGGGTATGGTCTTACCGAGGCTTTCCAAGTAGCTACGGTGATTGAGAAACTATCCCCTAGTTGGAGGGAGTTCAAAAGTTATCTCAAACACAAGTGAAAGGAAATGTCACTTGAAGAATTAATCGTCAAACTCCGAATTGAAGAAGATAATCGGAAAATGGACATTAAATCTAAACAAGTGAATATGGAAGCAAAGGCAAATTTAATGGAAAGGGGTGAACCATCAAAGAAAAGAAAAAGGCCTAATGATGATAAGAAGCGGTTGCTAGAAAATCGAACTTCGGTGGCGATTGCTACAATCGTGGTAAGCCTAACCATATGGCACGTGATTGCAAAGCCCGAAAAAGATAAAAAAGAAAGAAAAGAAAGAAAAGAAAAGGGCAAAGCATAATCAAGTGCTAATATGGTTGAAAATGAAGTCATTTGATATGGACATGTCTATAGTCGTCTTTGAGGCAAACATGGTGGATAACCCCAAAGAGTGGTTCGTGGATACCGGAGCCACTTGCCACGTTTGTTACGAGAAGAGTGCTTTCTCTACATATGCTCCCGCGATGGGAAAAAACTTCACATGGGTAACTGTGGCTACGTGCGAAGTGGCTGGAGTTGAAAACGTTGTGCTCAAACTTACTTCCGGTAAAGAGCTTACGCGAAGGATGTCTGCATGTCCGGACATCCGCAAGAACCTGATATCGGGCTCCGAGACTTATCGGTCATCAGTTTAGACTAGTGTTTGAATCCGATAAAGTTGTATTGAGCAAATGTGGACAGTTCCTAGGTCGAGGTTATCTCGAGAATGGGTATTCAAAATGAATGTAATGGTTGTAAACCGTAAAGGCAAAAGGTTATTAATGAAAACGCATCTACTTCCATTTATATTGTTGAGTGTTCCACTTTATGGCATTTAAGATTAGGACATGTAAATCTAAAAGTTATAAAACGGTTGGTAAATCTTGATTTACTCAATATTGCTAATATTGATGTACCTAAAAGATGTGAGATATGCGTTGAAGCTAAAATGGTTAAGTTATCATTTAAATCCGTGGAAAGGAACACCGCACCTCTAGAATTAATTCACACAGGACGTGTGTGATTTAAAGTTTGTACAAACTAGAGGTGGTAAAAGTACTTCATTACTTTTATTGATGATTGCACGAGGTTTTGCTACGTTTATCTTTTGCGAAGCAAGGATGAGGCTTTCAAGCCTTTAAGCTTTACAAGAGTGAAGTAGAAAATCGGTTGAGTAATCGAATTAAAGCAATTCAAAGTGATAGAGGTGGAGAATATGTGGCACCGTTTGAGCAGGTTTGTGTAGAATCGGGCATAATTCATCAAACTCTGCACCATATTCACCTCAATCAAATGGTGTTGCGGAACGAAAGAAGCGAACACTAAAAGAGATGATGAACGCAATGTTAATCGGCTCTGGTCTACCACAAAATATGTGGGGTGAGGCTATTCTGTCACCCAACCACATTTTGAACAAAATACCACACAAGACTAAGGATCGAGACTCCTTATGAGATGTGGAAAGGAAGAAAACCTTCATACAAATACCTAAAAGTGTGGGAGTGTCTGACTAAAGTTGAAGTGCCAGATCCTAAGCAATTAAGAATTGGCCCTAAAATGGTCGATTGCATTTTTGTTGGGTATGCTTACAATAGTAGTGCTTATCGGTTTCTGGTTCACAGATCGAAGTACGAGATATGACGAGAAGGCACTATGATTGTATCAAGGAATGCAATTTTCTTTGAAAATATATTCCCTTGTAGAGACGAGGTAAATGTGGGTCCTAGTAAGAGACCACTTGAAGATAGTGTAGATAAAGCTGTTGGTCCTTCCACTCGGGAGAGTGAAGAACCTAGACGCAGCAAGAGAGCTAAAGTTGCTAAGACTTATGGTCCCGACTTCATCACTTATGTGTTGGAAGATGAACCACGATCTATCAAAGACGCTCTGTCAAGACCAGATGCACCTCTCCGGCAAGAAGCTAGTAATAGCAAAATTGACTCTATTCTCGCAAAATCACACGTGGGAATTGATTGATCTTTCCAAAGGTTGCAAGACCTTAAGATGCAAATGGATCCTTAAAAGAAAATATAAGGCGAGATGGGTCGGTTGACAAATATAAAGCCCGCTTGGTAGCGAAGGGTTTTAGACAAAAGGAGGGTATGATTTCTTGACACATACTCACCAGTAGCGAGGATAACCTCCATTCGTGTGCTTATCGCGATTGCTGCTCTGCCGCAATCTCGAGATTCACCAAATGGATGTTAAGGCTGCGTTTTTGAATGGTGAACTAGAAGAAGAAATCTACATGGATCAACCGAGAAGGGTTTGTAGCACCGGGTAACGAGAAAAAGGTGTGCAAACTTGTTCGGTCATTGTATGGTCTTAAACGGGCTCCTAAGCAATGGAATGTGAAGTTTGACAAAACAATGATGTCGAACGGATTTCGCATTAATGAGTGCGATAAATGTGTGTATGTGAAAGACACGCCTAAAGGCTTTGTAATTTTATGTCTATATGTAGACGACATGCTAATCATGAGTAAGCTGTCATGATGTGATCGTGGACACGAAACGCATGTTGAGTCGAAATTTCGACATGAAAGACATGGGGTTAGCCGATGTAATTCTCGGGAATTAAGATCATGAGGACTTCAAATGACATTACTTTGACTCGGTCTCACTACGTCGAGAAAGTCCTTAAGAAGTTTAATGCATTTGAAGATCCACTGCAAAAACGCCCATGGAACTCAATGTGCATTTGAAGAAAAATCGAAGTGATCCAGTGGCTCAATTGGAATATGCAAGGATCATAGGGAGTGTGATGTACATTACGAATTGTACACGCCCGATATTGCTTGCTCGGTGAACAAGTTAAGTAGGTTCACGAGTAATCCAAACGAAGAGCATTGGAGAGCACTCGAGAAGGGTTTTGAGGTACTTGAAACACACCCTTCATTTTGGGCTTAACTACACAAGGTTTCCGGCGGTATTTGAAGGGTGCAGTGATGCCAACTGGATTTCAGACACAAATGAGTCGTTCTCAACTAGTGGGTATATATTCACTATTGGAGCGCAGCGGTATCGTGGAAATCTACGAAGCAGAGACGTGTATAGCCCGTTCCACAATGGAGTAAGAATTTATAGCTTTGGATAAAGTTGGAGAAGAAGCTGAATGGCTTCGGAATTTTCTTAAGATATTCCTTGTTGGAACAAACCAAGATCACCGTCGGTGATGGTACATTGTGATTGTCATTTGCTATTGGTAGAGCTCGAGCAATATGTACAACGGAAAGTCACGACATATTCGTAAATCGACATAATTCCGTTAGACATTTGATCTCAAGTGGTGTAATGTCAATTGATTATGTGAAATCAAAGGACAATTTAGCGGATCCGCTCACGAAAGGAATAAACCGAGATCAAATGTACAAGTTGCTAGAAGGAATGGGTCTCAAATCCACAAAATAAAACGGAAGCAGTGGTAACCCAACCAAGTTATTGGAGATGCCAAGATCTTGGTTCAATGGGAAAACTAAGCTGTGGATGTTGGTTGAGCACACTTGATGACACGAGATCATTCTGGAAAGCACACTATCAAGTGTTAGTACCGTAAAGTTGTGGTAATAGGATAAGTCTCCGACTTTTAATGACTCACGACACCTCGAGGAGGTAGGGTATAACGGGATACCTATAAGAGGAGGTCACCTATATAAGCGAGAAGTGAGGGCCGCTTCAAGGTAACGCTTATGAATCCAAAGGGCTGTCCATGGCCAAAACGGACACAAACGTGAGAACGAAGTACGTGGAGACCTTATTGTGTTAGCACTATTGAATATGTATACACTAAGGAGGACTAGTTCAAGGCATTGTGTCCACTAAGCCGCCAGATGCTCGATGGTGTTTAGCTATGGAAGGTTCAAAGCCACAAGCTACCCGTCCCGATGCAATAATGTTTCTCGGGAAGCTGGTGTGGTCCGCATATTATAGGCGGAATTTCCACTCATGTGGGGGATTGTTGGAGAAATTAGGTTTAATTATTTTAATCAATTTATTTGATTATTTAATTAAAATAATTTGATGTTTAATTTTCGGAAATTAAATGAAATTATAGTGAGAGTATAATTAATTTCTTAAAACCGAATTTCGGTGAGTGAGAAATTGATATACATGTTGAGATGCTAAGGTATTACACTTAAGTAATAAATGTGTCACATTAAACTTAATTGTAATTGTCTCATATCGATTAATGTGGGAGTTAATGCACTTCTTATAAGTAAGAAAGTGATTAAAAGAATTCAAACTATAAGTGGGCTATGCATACTTAAATGGGTCACGCGCACGCGCGCCCGCCCCGCCCGTCCGTGCCGTGCCGAGCCGAGACCGAGCCCGAGCCCGTGTCCGTGTCCGTGGACTTAGACTTGGATCTTGGCAATTGGACTTTGGATGGACTTTGGGTGAACTTGGCTTGTTGGTGGTGTATGTATAATTTTTGGAGCCCAAAATGCAGGCCCAATCCGAGTCGAGCCCAGAAAGTTGAATGTCATCTGAATTTGGATTTCATATGAATTTTGGTGATATTTCATGTGAATCTGAATTTGAATTTGAGTTCAAAAGTCGAAATGAATGCAGACGGGGAGGATGTCAGGATTCGTGGCATCTCAATAGTCATGTGTGTAGCAATGGTACATTACCAAAACGGAACTCGACTGATTGATTGGGATTGATTGCATTAAATCCAGTGCATTGGCTCTTCAATATCTCGGTGTTACGCCTATAAATAGGAGACATCTGCATGTGCATGGTTATCGACTTTTTGCACCCCTTGCATTAGTATATACACCCATGTCGAATTTTTGCAAATTTCACGTCCAGTTTTTGCATACATACTAGTTTCTAGTCCAGTTTCACGTTCTTCAGTTTGTTGGAGCTCGTTTTCAAGTGGTGCTACTTGAATACGAGACGAAAGTCGCTTTACCTTTGGGAACATTACGTCGGACCGTGAGCACCAGCCGGGACGTATTTGTTTTGGCGGGCAAAGGATCTTTTCCTTGACTTGACTTACCAGCTGTTTGTGGTTAAAAAGTTCGTTGTTGCGGTCGTTTGAAGCTTGTTCGTGGTTCAAGAAGAAACTAATATTTTTAGTAGGAAAAAGTATTACTTTTTGTAATCTTCTTCATTTCTTGTTTTTCTTGTTTTTCTTCTAGTTATTTCCGTCCGAATATTGTAAAAACCATCATTGGTGCACTTATAAACCAACACCGGCATGCCGGCAAAATGATGCCATTTTTGTAAATTTTTGGCGATCTAGGATTAAAATCGCGACTCAAATAACTCATGAGACACTAATTATCCAATACTATTTAATACGCTTTTTGTAAAATATGATGAATATGATACATAAATTAGTAAAACAAATTATTTTTGTGTTAAATTAAAAATTTATATTTGTTAAATCAAAAAGAACCTTTTAATTAAGTAATACTCCATCTGTCCAAAATATTTATCCTCTTTTTTTTTTTTTTTTGGTCAATCCAATTCATTTAATTTTATATAATAATTCTATCTCACACTACTTTATTATTACGCTTTAAACATCAAATGTCCACCACACATTTTTATTTTATACATAAACTATTAATATTTATTAAAACATGCGCCAAAGAAAGGGAATAAAATTTTTGGAAGGAGTAAATTATTAACTTACATTTAGTTAATACTCTCGTGTTCCACTATTACATATACACTTGCTTAGTAAGACATCTCACAATTATTTACAACTCTAGGTCTCATATGCGGTTACCGCATAGGTGCACTCGGATCCGCCTACCCGACTAGAGCGTCCAATTTCATCCCGCCGTATCCAAGTTAGAGCACCCAATTTCAATATGTGATATATGCTCGCCCTCTACCATAGCTGCACTCATTTCCGCGAATAGTACACAGATAACTCTCGGATCCCGCTCTATTCGATTTAGAGCACTCAATACCAATCTGCAAGACATGCCCATTTTTACCTTTATTCTCCTCTCCGTCGCCGCCGCACTAATTTCCGGCATATAATACATAGGTCTCTCTCTCTCTCTCTCTCTCTCTCTCTCTCTCGTGTTTAATATTAGATATTTCATTAATCCAAAATTTCAAACCCTTCAGCTTTTGTACCATAGTCCTCTTCATTAAGCTTATACTTACATATACAAATATATTGTTTATTTGGAATTTCCGTTCCATCTTTGGGGTATATATTTTTAATTTTATGTCTATTGTATCTGTTTGAATATGGATTTGTAGTTGAGTGCTAGAGTATTTTTAGAGGTAAATATTGTAAAAACTGATTTGTTCTTTTATGGGTTTTTACGGTGCTTGAATTTTTGATCAAGGACTTGAGAGTATGACTTAGATGAGATGTTACTATTCATCATTGGTTTTTAATCTTGAAGGTTTTTTTATCAACATACTTTGAGGTGTTATTGTCACATTATTAGAAGATAATCCTTGAGGGAAGTGATTCATATTTTCTTCATTTAGAACTAAGAAGTCGTAAAGAAAAGAGAGATTGATGGGCATGTAAGAGAAATACAATTATCTGACTTATTTTCTATATGGTATCTTATGATTTTATAAATGCATGGTACTTTGTCTAATTCTTGTTATATATATATTGGTAGTGAACTTATACACACAATGTTGAGAACTTTCTTTGGAAAAGTTTGCATTTTCTCTCGGCCATGATAATTTACACCCGAAATTAATTTTAATAGGCTCTTATATAAAAGTAAATGTTTGTATTGTATATATGGGAGAATAATGATATTCAACTTTTCATGAGTGTAGAATTTGTTTTGCTCTTTTTATTATACAATGATTTATTTCCCATGCAGGTGGATGTAGTATTATTTTTACTATGCAATGAGGACTAGTTCCCCCTCACGTAGTTGATATTCCTTCTCATGTTGAAGTTCCTTCTCCTACGGTCGATGTTCCTCCTCATGTGGAAGATCATGTTCTAAAGAAACAAAAAGTGGGTTTAAAATGTAAATCTGAAACTCAAGAAGATAAAAAATTTAAAAGTGGGATACATTCATATAAGTTACCTTTTAGAAATAGATGATTTACTTTGTATTTCCTACATCATGATTAGTTAAATATTCTTTATCATGATGATCTTTTTGTTACTTGATCATTATTCTTGATTTACTAGTTTATTCAATGAAGGACACAATAGTTCTTTTATCATGAAATTATAAGACCATCCAATGGGATTTTTCTTGTGATATGAGGAATTAATTGACATGCAAATTTTATATTTTCAATAGATTGCTACTTATTATGACTAAAAAGTGCTATTTATTATTACTAAAAAGTGTTAAATGTTATAACTGAAAAATATCATTTATAATAAATAAAAAATGTAAGTTATAATAACGAGAAAAATATTAGGTGTTAAAGTAATTGAAATATGCTAGAAAAATTAATTGAAAAGTGACATAATTAAATATCACTCTTGTGATGGTTTTTACATTATTTTATGAAAAAATAAGCTATAATTTGGGAGAAAGAAAAGTGATAGTGCTATGAAATTAAAAAGTGGTACTTATTATTACAAAAAAGTGTTATATTTATAATCGAAATGTGCCACTTATTATAAACAAAAAGTGTTGTTATAATAACATAATATCTCTCTTGTGATGATTTTTACATTAGTTTGTGAAAAAAATAAACTTTAGTTGTGGGAGGAAGAAAAGTGATAAGTGCTATAAAATTAAAGAGTAAAGTGCTACTTATTGTTAATAAAAAGTGCTAGATGTTATAACTATAAATATGTTATTTGTATTTATGTGTTATTAGTTTTACAAATGTGCTAGCACTTCTTAATGAAAAGTGCTAGCACTTCTACCGAAAAGTGCTACTTATTATTAATAAAAAATGCTAGATATTATAACTATAAATATGTTATTTGTATTTATGTGTTATTAGTTTCGAAATGTGCTAGCACTTCTTAATGAAAAGTGCTAGCACTTCTCGAAAAGTGCTACTTATTATTAATAAAAAGTGCTAGATGTTATAATTGAAAAGTGCCAACAAAATTAATAGAAAAATATCATAATAAAAGTATTACACTACTTAGAAATTAACATTGTCCCGCATAAATAAAATCTAAAATAAATGTGGTTTTGGGGTTTTGAACCAAATTTGTTTGCTTGAACCGAAGTTAACGTTTCTCTTTTCTTCTTCTTGCTTATCTCAAAGTGTCCATTTGCTCTTTTGCCTCTACCTTTTGTCTTTGAATGTGCAGGTTCAATATTTTTTATGATGATTTTGCACCGCTTAACATTCTAACACTCTCTCCACAACACAATGCATCAATAGTCGACGAGTCTCTTTTTAAACTTTCTTCAATAATCCTTATCGTCATTATCTTCAGATCTCAATACAAGGTTATAGAATTTCCTTGTAATGTCATGCCTCCACGGTATGAATTTACCACCTTTTGCGGTAATGCTCAACACTCTCCCAAACTTGTCCCACACTTTTGATTTTGCAATTTTTGTCCACATTTTTTATGTAAGCATATGGTATTCTTTGTATAGAATTTATAAGAAGAATCCTTAAAGAGTGATAACACAAAGCATTTCAAATTCTTCAAAACCTAAACAGTCACATGTTATTAACTTCATGCTACTATTGTGATTGCTTTTTCATTTGTAATCTTTCTTTTCTCGACCTATGAAGATGGCTCCATTCAGTTTTGTCAATGGATGGTTATGTTCAATTTCATGTCTTACTACCTCGAACAGTCCTTCTTTATTTCTTTTTGTTCTCATCATTGCTTTGCAATTTGTTCTTGTAATAAATGACTTTTTGTACTTGAACAATCACTCCTTGTCATTTTTTCTCCACTACATGAGCACACAAAAACGGTTTTGATAGCTCAAAAGGACACTTGCTTGAAGAGTATCGTGTACTAGATTACGAACACTAAATCCTATTTCACGTGCATGTTGACAATAATGCTCATACATCATTTCATTTGTTTCTCTTGTTATGCCTAGTAGAGAACCACGTACATCATCATCATCATTATTTTCAATGTTTTTCCCTAAAAGAAATAGAAATTAATATAATAAGTGCTAGTAATTCTTATTGTAAAGTGGTGTTAAAATTTACTTATATTGAAAGTATTGTTGAAAGTCCCATTTATATTTATATAGATAATAGTTTATGAAAATTGCTAGCACTTCTTCTTTGAAAAGTGCTATCACTTATTCTTGAAAAGTGCGAGGAACTTGTTTATGAAAAGTGTTAGCACTTCCTATTGTAAAGTCCCATTTATATTTATTTAGAAGTGCTAATAGTTTTTCTAAAAGTGACAACACTTCTTCTGAAAGGTGCTAGCACTTAGCACTTATTTCTAAAAAGTGCTAGCACTTATTTCTAAAAAGTGCTATCACTTGTTACCGCAAAGTGCTTCCACTTATTGTTTTCGTTACTAGTTAAGTACTACTAATAAAATTGTTATCTTCATTTGTGTTGTCAATGTCTTCTTCATTTATTTCATCTTCTACCATTGCATTGAAATCATCAATCATTATAGTCAAATCATGAATTTCATTCTCCATGAGCGATGCCTCTTTGTTTTGTTCACTTTCGGTAGATACATGTTGAATTATACTTAACCTTGTATCTGAAATTTTGTAAAGAAGAAAAAAATTTAATCGAATCATTCACCTCAAAGTTAAAATTCTTACTTTATATAGAAGTAGTAATAGTTTATAAAAGTTCTAGCACTTATTCTTGAAAAGTGCTAGAACTTGTTCTTGAAAAGTGCTAGCACTTGTTATTGAAAAGTGATTCCACTTCTTATTATTTTCGTTACTAGTTAAATGCTACTAATAAACTTGTTACCTTCTTCATTGGTGTTGTCAATGTGTTCTTGATTATTTCATCTTCTACCCTTGCACTTAAATCATCAACCATTGTATTCGAAATTTTGTAAAGAAGAAAAAGAAAAGTGATTCCACTTCTTATTGTTCAATAACGCAGTGGTTGCAGATTGATTAAAAATCGACACAATTTCAATTATAACGAAAAATCAAAATCAAAACAGATATAGAAACATGATATTATCATCTTTATATATTCTTCAAAAGTAAAAAGATCCAAGATGGTTTCAATTTCACATTTGTAATCAAATCTAAAATGGTCATTGTTGTTGAAAAATAGTGTTGTAAAACTAACATTTTGAAATCATCATCCATATTACTCGTCATGTTGAAGATTGACGCAGAGGTTGCGAGATTGATTGAATTGGGAAGGTTAAAAAGCGAGATGAATTGGGAAGGTTAAGAAAACAAAAAAATATGTTTGATGTAAGGGTCGATCACTGACCTCAAACATAAAAACCTTAAATTGGACCTACTCTCATTTAATATCAATTAATGATATCATATATAAAATTTATTAATGGTTACATTTTTATGATGCTAGATGCATTTTATTCTCCATTTGAAGATTTTAAATAATTTCTTAAATATTACTTTAAAATATTTTTATAAAATTCTCTTCAACCCCGCGTATTACGCGGGTTTTATACTAGTTTACATCCGAATTAGAGTTAGGATCCGAGTAAGAGGTAGTGGCAATTTATGCCCTGGCGATGGGCGGCCCGGCCCACTGTATATTTACATAGGTGGGCGGGATAATTATAGGCCCAAAAAATCGATCCGTTTTGGCCTGGCCTATTTGGCCGGCTGGCGAGCCGGCCCGTGAATTATTTTTTTAGTTTTTTTATATTTGGAGTATAAATAAATTAGTGTTAATATATAAAATCAATATTAAGTTAGTAACTAATAGTTATAATTTATATGAGAATGTGTTTGGTTAATATGGAAGACATGAAATGCGATCATATTTCGTGGCTAATGATTGTGAGAAAGAAAATTATGAAAGATCTTTATTCATCCAAATTTGTTAAATACTTCTAGTGGCATTTGATAAACTAATAGATATATTCTCGTATAAAGCTGGATTTTGACCTCACGAATATCTCTTGCTTAAACCATTTTAGTTTAATAAAATTTTCAACTTTTTGATCAAAAAATTTTATAATTTATAATATTTTTAAATTATGAAAGTGAACCCCTATCACATCAACATTCAATTGAGTCATTGATACTTCTATTTGGACTTGTGAATTTTAATGGATTAATATTATGAGCTTATGAATTATGATAGTTTATGTATTTTATATTAACTTATTTTTATATTCTTTACGTATAGATTTATTAGTAATGTGTAAGTGGTAATTAAACACATTTTTATAAATAAACATTATATGATCACTATTTTAATACAATTGTTATATATAATTTTTTGTAAAAAAAAAAGTAATAGGCCGGGCCGGTTCGATAGCCCGGTGGCCCATACAGACCAGGCTGGGCCTTCATTTTGTAGGCCCGATCAATTTTTGGCCCGACCCAAAAAATTTGTTTGGCCCAATGGCCGGCCCGGCCCGTCCGATTTGCTAGCTCTATGAATAACCAACTTAATTTGAAATGAGCGCCTAATTAGCCAGAGTACTAGTATTAGTGTGTGCAGTGCCACACATGATCTCTGTTACATAATGGTGTTATATCTCCTGTTACATTAATTAGATTTGTGCCACGTGTACATACGATTATATTAGGTTGTTATTCTCTTATTTGTAAATTTTGATGTATGTACATGGCACAAATTTAATTAATGTAATGAAGATGTAACATCATTATGTAACAGGGAGATCAGGACCGGTGTAGTGTACATATATATATATATATATATATATATATATATATATATATATATATATATATATATATATATATATACTCCTTTTCCGTTCCAAACATTTCACTTTTTCTAATTTGTTTAACTTCAATCTTCAACAAAACAGACAGATAGACAGATATCTATCGGAATCATGAGCACCGAGGGCGGCGACGGCGGCGATGCCAGTGAAAACCGCCCCTCAAGTCTCAAAGTTTATTCCCGCAATCGCAAAAGCCACCGCCGGAGCTCCCTAAGCCCGACGAGATTGAACCGAGAGACATCCAAAAAATCATGAACCCCGACGGCGGCGACGCCTGTGGAAGCCGCCCCTCATTTGACAAAGTTTATTCCCGCAAGGAAAGAGAGCCACCGCCGGAAGCCTCCTCCTCTCCGGCAGACAAAGAAATCTCCGGCGACTCAATCTTGGATAATTATCTTGAAGATCCGGCGACGGAAAAGAGCAGGTATGGCGGAATATTATCGGTGCCATCGTTGCAGCCCATACCACCGGAATACTTCCCACCGCCATCGTCGTATCTTATGGTCTCGCCCTTCACCTTCGATCTTTCTTTTCACCATGCATGCAGGGTGCACCCATCTTTGAATTTTAGTTAAATATTGGACTATATTTTCTCTTTTTCTTTTCTTTTTTCTTCCTCTATTAAAAAAATGTTTGATGTCTTGTAGCTAAATTAAAATTAGTTGTGGAAATTAAGTAGAGAATAGGAAATTAAGAAAAAGGCAAAATTCATGACTGATAGTAGAGTCACTCTCTTGTAAAATTTGTTAATCGTATAAAAATAATACGATTACATTCATTATGTAATATTATTATCTTATAAACTAATAGCATAACATTTTTACATTGTAATATTAGTTTATAAGTATAATGGTATTACTAAATGAATGTTATGGTATTATTAATGAATATAATGATATCAATTTTCTACTAGGAACAAATTGTACACGAGAATTTGTATTGCACTAATAATTTGAATTCATTAGAACTTTAGATATTCATAATTTGAGTCGATTTTACATAAATAAATTTCATAGTACATCTTGGTCAATTTAACTCGGATAATTTTCAAGTACTGTGGATTTATAGAATGAAGAACATAGATGATCGAGTAGTTTTCCTTCTTTCTTATACTCCCTCCGTCCCGGAAAAGTATGCGGGAATCTTTTGACACAAAGATTAAGGAAAAAGTATGATGAGTATAGTATTGAGGGGCAATTTTGTAAATTTTTATGAATAAAATAAAAGAATTAATTGGATTGAGTGTATGTGGGGTTTCAAAAGTGATGGCATGAAGGGTAAATATGTGTGTATTGTGCGAGTGAAGCTTGAGGGAAATATTTCCATTTTGGGGTATGCAAACGTTTATGGGACAAACTAAAAAGAGAAGTATGCAAACTTTTGTGGGACGGGGAGAATATCATTTTTTCGTTCTCTTATTTACCTTTGGCCGGAAGTGGATAGCTATGTTTACTATGACATGCTCCCTTTGTTACGATTTACGTTTAAAACCAAATGATACGGGTTTTAATAGACGTTTTGTTTATTAGTATTAAAAGGGATAAAGTGAAGGGTAAATAGATTTTATCAACTTTACAAGAGTGAGTAAAATTTAACTATAGTGGAAAATTGAGTGACATGAGGTGTCAATAAGATATGTAAGGTTTAATTTGAGAGGGTAAAATTGTCTTTTTGTTATTTTGGATATGGAAAAATAAAATTATAACGTCCATTATAAAATTTTGAGTAATAAAATATGCAACAGAGAGAGTACTAAAATTGCTATAATTTTTGCTTCTGAAACGCAAAATAAAATATCAAATGTCAAACAGATAATTTCATTTGCCACAAATTATAAATAAATGCATGAAATTTATCATATTTTCTGATGAGTTTTGGTTTGTGTTATTTATCAGAATGTGAATGAGTGCGTTGATGTTGGCACAATAGTTGATAATGACCCACTAAAGATGATGCCTTATGAAGATATCCCTTACCTCGGCCCAGCCCAAGCCCAAGCCCAAATGATCCTGTAAATATAACTGCGGGTTATGATCCGTACGGCCCAATTGTTGTTGATTATGACCCGCTGCAGGTGACGTATGATGATAAGTCTGATGATGACATCGGCCCAATTGTGAGAGAGCCCGGTCTACGGTCAATAGATGGTTCTGGAAGAAATACCAGTCGAGCCGGTAATGCCGGCAATATGATACCGTATTACGAGATACTACAGCCTCAAGATCCTGTTAATTTAACGTCACATTCTACTTAGAGCATCCCCATCCCTCTATCTCTACCTGGGTTTAAATATTTCGCCACATCACCGCCACATCAAAAGTTATTTCTACCTATTCAATTTATACCTCTACTCCCCAATCATAATAGGTATAAATATTACTATTCATGACCCCACTATCCACATCATTTAATTTATTCAATATTTCTTAATTCAATATTTTTATTTTAATTATTAATTTATTCAAATAAATAAAATAAATATTATGAATTTATATTAAAAATTAAATAAATTGTATTTTTTTAATATCTTTAGCATATCAAATTAATGGTAATTTTGCATAAATTTGTGGCAAACAAATTTTAAGATTTTATTTAGAATTAAAAACGAGTACAATATTAAAATAAATCATAACAATACATGAAAATAATAAAAATAATAGAGAGCGCTAAAATATTTGGTCACTAATTATGATAACGTGCCCAAATATGTTCAATTAAATCGGATCGAAGTTGTTGATGCATTTCTTTATCACGTAGTTGAGCCCGTCTTTTATCAGATTCTCGTAAATCCTCCGACGGGACCTTGGAATATTTCAGAATTGTATTATCAAGTTATCGTTCGCTTCCTCCGACCGGTTGGATGCTTTGTATCCCCCTCATCCTCAATTATCATGTTATGCAAAATAATGCATGTATACATGATATCCTTTAAGTTACTCCGGTACCAAAACGTGATGGTCCTCGAATCATTGCCCAACGAGCTTGTAAGACCCCAAATGCCCGCTCGACATCCTTTCTTGCAGACTCTTGCATTTGCTTAAACAACGCTTTCTTGGGATCATGGGAGCATTGAAAACTCTTAACGAAAGTAGCCCATTCAGGATAGATTCCATACGTAAGATAGTATCTGTAGTGTATTGTCTATCATTCACCGTGAAGTTAATCTCTGACTAATCCCTTTTAAAACGTCCTGAAGAGAGGGCTTTGATTAAGCACATTGATATCATTATTGGACCCCTGCGACTCCAAAAAAAGCATGCCATATCCACAAGTCGTGAGATGCTACTGACTTCAAGCATTATTGTTGGTGTTCCATGATCACCTCGAGTAAATTGTCCTTTCCAAGCGACCGGACAATTCTTCCATTCCCAATGCATACAATCAAGGCCGCCCAACATTCCAGGGGAAGCCATGTCTTTGCTCATGCATATGGAGCAAACGTTCACAACTGCAACAGCTTGGTTTTCTCAAGTATCTTTCTCCGAAAACGCCGATTACACAACGACAAAAATTGAATAAACATTCAACGGCGGTTGTTTCAAAGAATACGTAGGTACTCATCGAAAAGGTCTCCGGGTCCTCCGTATGCTAACCGACGAATGGCAACCGTGCACTTCTCAAGTGGTGAGAAACTTTTTCGCCCCGTTGCGTCTACCCTCCACTTAAAATAGTTATCATGAGATTCTAAGGCACCAACAATGCGCGTGAATAGGCCTCTCCCCATCCGAAAACGGCGACGAAAAATATCTGCTGGTATGTTGGATTTTCAGAGAAATAGTCATCCACAAGACGACTATGTCCTCCTTCACGATCACGCTCTATGTATCTTCTTTTTTTCTTTGTCGTATTAGAAGAGCTTTCTACGTATTGAAGAAGCATTTGTTGTTGTTGTAGAACTTCATAAAACATTCGATCATCCGAATCATCATTCCACAAGTCTTCATCGGTGTAGGTGTTTGTGTTGGTGTTGGTATTGGGATGCGAAGACATGTTGTTTTGGGTGAGAAGAAGATGGTATGAAGAGAAAATTGTTTTGAGTATGAGAATGTTATGAAAAGAAAATCGAAGACTCCAATATATAATGTTGTCTAAAACGGCTAGTTTTTAACGGCTAGTTTTATAACGGCTAGTTTTTAACGGCTAGTTTTATAACGGCTAGTTTTTAACGGCTAGTTTTTTAACGGCTAGTTTTATAACGGCTAATTTTATAACGGCTAATTTTATAACGGCTAGTTTTTTAACGACTAGTTTATAACGGCTACTTTTTTTAAACAATACAACGAAATTTCAAATAATACAATAAAATTTCAAATAATACAACAGTAATTTCAAACAATACAACGAAATTTCAAACAATAACAATGCATACAACATAATTTCAAGCAATACATAAAATAACAAACTACAAGATAATAAATAACTAACTACTCGGCTTCCCATTTCTTCGAGATCTCACAACCATTTTGAGATGTAACTTTAATTGCTTCGGGGTCATTCCAAAGTGGTATCTTTCATGATGATCTCATATTCCGCTAATTTGTTACATGTTTTTGTTCCTTCAACTTCTCATTGGCAATTGCTTTGTATTCCTCCATGTTATTTTCAATGCTTTGTTTCAGCTCCTATAGCATGTCATTCTTCGATGATTGATTCATCTTAGCCTTTCTCTTCACTGCTTTCGACCAATCGGACGTGCGTGTTCTTCATCGGCATCATCTACATTATATGAAGATGTGTATCCTCCTTGAGCAGATATTTTTGTCTTTTTTTGCCGCAATGATCACGTTCCTCGCCGAGCAATCCACTTAGGACATTCCTTGAGAATATTCCACATTCCCAAGTGAGAAAATGCATGGTTACCATGGCTCGTGCCCACTCGTTCATTGCATGCATAAGTATATCAACATCGCTTTGTCCACTTCCCCAATCCCTCTTCATCTGCTCGTACAACCCATTAAAAGCACTCACAAACCTTTGCAGGTGTAAAAATGCGATTTTAAAAGGTTCCGGTGTCTCTCGGGCGGTTTGCAGGGCGATTTTTGTTGTAATCTGCGGTAATCCTTTTCCACATGGCATCCAACTTGATCATTGCCAACAATTGAATCTTCACTAACATTCACCCAACTTCTTGCAAGGACCTCATTTTCTCGAACTCGTGTACCTTGCACCATAAGTACGACTCTTTTGGCCCGTCGAGTTCGCTCCATCATCGGTATCTTCACTCGCATCTAAATTAATGGCTTCGATGCCGGTGGAGACGGATATGGAGTGAAAGGGAGAGCCTTGCCCAGAAGATGGTGTTCCGCACTCCTTATGCGTGCTCGTTTCATCTATACTAGCTCTTCTCGACGATTTGGAAGTCATCCCCGGTGCTCTCGGAGGACTTATTCCATAGAGAGGGTTTGGTATGTAGGAATGTTGATACATTTCTTGAGGATAAATGTAAGGAGAGGTTGACATGTAAGGATTCATGTGATGGCTCGGATGAAACAATAAATTGTGGGGACGTAAGTTTGAATTTTGAGGATAGACGTTGGAATCTTGAGGAGAGACGGTGAAATTTTGGGGACGTAAGTTTGAATTTTGAGGATAAACGTTGGAATCTTGAGGAGAGTTAGTGAAATTTTGGGGACGGATAAATGAATTTTGAGAAAATGAATTCTCTTCTCGAATTGGAAGATCCAAACCAATTCGTCCCAAGAATTATTTTCCATTTTCAAATTTCGAGTTGATATAATTTGAGAGAAAATGTGAGATATAATTGATATGGTGTGTGAAAAAAATTTGTCTAAGCATCTATTTATAGAGAAAAAAATAACGGTAACATTTTTTTGAATATGCATTTTAAATTTTAAAAATAAAAATTCAAATATATTTAGAAAAAAATATTTATATATATATATATATATATATATATATATCAAACGGCTATATTATTAAACGGCTATATATATCAAACAACTATACATATATCAAACGGCTATATCAAAAATATTTAGGAAAAAGAAATATATATCTTGTGGCAATTTGTAAATTGAATTCAAAAAAATAATAAAATAATAATAAAGCATGCCATGTCAATTAATTCTACCGGTAGAATTCTTTCTACCCAATACCTTCTCTCTCCTAATTCTACCCAAACCCCCATTTGTATACCTAGGTTGAATTGGTTGCCACGCCGGATTTCTACCCGCCGTTGGTCATGCCCTTACAATGTATCACCCACACCCTTCCCGAAATACGCTGCCTTTGTAATAAGTACACGTCATCTTGGCCCCTCGTATGTGCGAATTGTCGGAACAAAAGTGGGGGCAAAATTTTCATGAGTTCAAGACGAAATATTTAGACGTTTTATTTCGACTGAGGCTATGCCCGTACTAAAAAAAGTGTTGTTTAGAATGGGGTTTTTGTAAAAACTAGTTAGCGGATATATCAACTACTTTTTTTTTTTTTTCAGGCAAACAAACTTTTATTAGTGTATCCTAAAAGAAAAAAAAACTTTTATTAGTGCAAGTACAAGGGTTACACAACCCTTAAGTACAAGGATTCAAACAAAGAGTTTAAAACAAGATCAAGGGTCTCCTAACCAAGAGCTAACATTAGAACTTAGTAAGAAAGACTCTTTATAAGAAATTCAATGTCAAATTCTAATTTTACGGATATTGATCCCCTTGCCCAAAACTACGCTACCATTATTAAAAGTAACATCATTCCTCAAATTCCATATGGACCAAATAACACCTATCCATATGCTAATAGCCACCCTTCTCAATTTTTTCTTTCCCAAATATTCACCGAACCGAAAGAAGTTCATGAGAGAATTAATGTGAATGACAAAGGGAACTTTCAACCAAAAAAATATCTAACCAAAATTGAGATGCAACCTTACAAAGAAAGGAAAGATGGGCTACATTTTCTTCAATCTCGCCACACAATTTGCACTTAGATTTTGATTGTTGAAGTGGGACTCCACGACGAAGAAGATTAGCAGTGTAACTATCCGGTTCTTGAGCAGCTTCCATGCAGGGGTAATGTTTTCCTTGGTACCCAACCTTTCCAAAGGCGAGTGAATGCCGATTTCTCCATCTCGGTTGCTTGTAGCAAGAAAGAACCGAACGAGCAAAGAGAACATCATAAGCGTAGAGGTAGAATATAGGCCTTTTGGAAAGTGTCTCAATTCCCATCTATCTTCACCTCCAAATTTTGGAGAGCAACAACTAATAAATGACAATAGATATCAAATTGGTCCTTATTCCTAGATGACAACTCTCTATTTCATTTTAAATCTCAAATCCAAATATTATTTGACCACCTACCTATTTTTGCATTCTTCTGACAACTCAAATTAAATAACCACAAGAATTTTGTTTTCAAACTCTCACCATCCACCCCTCATCTATCAAACCAAAAGAGAGTATTCTCCCCTTTTCCCGAGATTTTGATAAAATCACTTCTAAAACCCTCCCCATTATTACCCCAATATAACCTACACAAATCTTTCCACAAACAAGAAACCTTCAACCCCTCATCTCAACTACTTTTCTATTAAATAATTCCATTTTATAAAAATTCAGTTAAGCTCAATATAATAAAAGTAGTTGCACAACTTATTTTCTAAATTCTTAAGGCGATATTTGGTTAGGGATGAAAATCGAGATAAAAAAGAAGCTTATTTTCTAAATTCTTAAGGCGGTATTTAGTTAGGGATGGTGGTAGATGGGATGAAGATAGAAATAAAAGAAGGATGGGGTAATTTATGTCTAAATTATCTATCTATGATATGATAAAATCAATGTACTCCTTCCGTCCCGAAACTATCTTCATATGTGAAGAGGCACGTTTATTAAGAAAACTTAAATTAGTGTAGGAGAGAGAATAATGTGTAAGGGTATTTTGAGTGGTTGTATGAGATAAAGTGTGGAGAGAGAATAAAGTAGAATAAAGTAAGAGTGACATTTTTTAAATAAAATTGATATTGCGAGGGTATTGATATTGAGTGTTATTTTCAAATTTGGGGTGTGAAGATAGTTGTGGAGCAGATCGAAATATAAAGTGTGAAGATAATTTCGGGACGGAGGGAGTAATATTTTTACATATATATTTATCTTTGTTCTTTATAACTCCAAAATTGACCAATGATGTGATTAGACTATGTGTTGAAAACTATTCATCGCCATTTTCCTCGCTTCTGTGTTGTGTATTGTCAGTATGATGGCCAGCATTGTTTGAAATTATTTAAAATGATTTTTGTAAATTGCTTTTGTACATAGAGTAATTTTGGCCAAAATTTCAAAAAGTTGACTAAATAATCACCTCTTTACACAAATTTACCAAAGAAAACAAAAACCTTTACAATTGAAAATTTACAAAAATATATCATAATAATGTAAAAAAATTTGTAAATATTTTTAAAACATATTAAGAAATATTGAAATAAGTTTTAATATTTCTCGAAAGATATTAAAAGTACTTCATTCTCGAAAATTATAAAAAGTAATTCACGATATTCTTAGAATAATCCTGGCATTTTAAGTAATTTGTCCAAAAATAATTTCATGTAATGAATTGAAAGAAAATAAATAAACATGATTACATTGTAAAAAAATCAAAAGATATTGAATTTCATGCAATTTACCCTGCTCCGAAATACCTTCAAATTACTCATCTATATATAGGACAACAAAATGAATCATATGAATGAGAACTAACCTAGACTTCTCATTTACCATGGTTTTCCACCCAGTAGTAAGACTAAGACTTGTATCAGACGGTTGCATACATGAAACGAATCTCATTTCCTATATTATAGTATAACCTATGTGTTTTGAGGGGCATCAGCATGATCATGTTTTAAAAGGAAGCATGACTCAAATACCAAAGTGGAGATCCGTTTGTAGAAATTGTTTATCACCCCTCTTAACTCGAATTTCCTAAAACTTGATATTTTCTGTTGGATATCTCCCGTTCCCTCCTCTTCTTGTCTGTTGCTTCGTGGACGAGGACTTTGATCCGTTGAGATTTAAAATCTGGCCGTTCCGTGTAGTTTCTTGAGCATTATTGCCTTTGCTTTTGCTACTTTCGGAGGAATTTTCCATCAGCAAAATATCATTAAGATGAGCATATAAAGACACAGAGGAGACAAGAGTCCTACTTGATATGCAGTAAGATAAACAAGAGTCCAGCAATTGCTGTGCCTTTGACAACCGTTCCCAGCAGTGGCCTTCGATCATGCTTCCTACGAGCCGGTTGAGGAGTCGTATCCTTCCTTTCCTTTGAAATGCTTTCTTCCACCCTACCCTCATTGTGTTCTCCTTCATCCTGAATTACAAGAAATAGATAAACATTAATAATTATCCAATATTATGACAGCTAATTAGTGTTCTACCATGAGAATTTAGTCATAATCACCTGACTACCATTTTCAGCATCAGAAGAAACCACTTGAGCTGTGTTCATGTCTTCGAGATACAAACTAGGGTGATTTCCTGCCATTTCAGATCGAGCCCTTTTAGAATCGAACACTGCAGTGTGTGATATTTTGTCATACGTATCTTCCTTTGGAGGTTCGGATAATACAAATGAGTCTCTGTAGTGATTTTCATGTTCTTTTGATACAGAAGGGTTAACATTCGTACTTAATGAATCATCCTCATCAAACTGGTTGTCGAACTCCAAGTTGAGTAACCGGCCTAACACAGAGCTCATACTGGTGGTGGAAGAAACCTCTGTATCTTCATCATCGGAATTGTGGAAACTCCTCTTATCTGAGGTAGTGTTTTGAGAATCAACATTCAAAAGAAATCAAATATATTGTTTTCTCCATCCACCACCACGGAATTGCTGCCATCAGTTGCATGGACCATTAAATCTGAAAATGCCAAGTAATCGGAGATGTAATTATTTTCTTCCGCATCGATGCATGAAGAATCCCCATGAAGGAACCATCATTCTCGAGTGTTACGTTGATATTAGAAACGTCAATATTTCGTCTCCTATCTTGTCCGGATGTAGGACGTGTTTGGGATAAGTTTTCCAAGTCGGAATTTATTCCATCAACATATTCAAGCTTTCCACCAGATGAAAAGGAATTTTCACCCATATAACTGCTTTCTGCCTCATCCGACTCCTCTGAGCTACTAGAATCATCGTCTCTTTCGGATGGTGCACATAGATTTTTCTATATCAACGAAAGATCAATCAGTAAAACATGAAACTGGCATCATGTTTTTTAAAAGATAACACTTACTGTTCAATGAAAACAACTATTATTATTCTGAAAACGATTAATATTGGCAAACTAATACATTTTAGTAAAACAACTAATACATTTAAAAATAAACTTGAGTTATACGGTACAACGGGTGCATATAAGTATTTACAAAATACTAATGGCTCACCTGTTTGAGCTTCAATTGTGAGCCTTTATGTGAACCATAACTGGATGAACTTGAAATGGTGCACTGAGATAATTCCAAGCTCTTTCGAATTATCCCTACCATATCTGTTGGCATGGTTGCGGAGTATCTAACCATATCGAAATCTGGGACCTGATACAAAAGCAAATATAAGACTCGACCGAAAATTTGGAATAGATGCTGCAGAAACAAGTGAAAACTGTGCAATCACTTTTCGCAGAAATAGTAGGGAATAAAACAGAGATGAATCTGACTCAGAAATATCTTACACTTAGCAGCTTCGACCTGGTTTTCTTTGAGAGAGCTCTTAAGCAAATGCAAACTTTTCGAATGTCTCTTTTCTCAACAATATCTGATGGTGAAAAGAGGTCAATGCCACTCAATCCCAGAATTTTGCATATCTATCACAAACGAGAACTAATAAGATAACCAAGCACTAGGCATTACAAAAGCATTACAGAGCTAGTAAAAATGTGTAACCATTGCAACCTGAGAAATTCAAGGAAACTAATAGCGTGCAAGTAAACCGGAAATTGTGTTAAAAGATGTGATGAATTACCTTCAGAAAGGAATCAACATTGGAGTAAGGCCTGTACCTCCCACTGCTCATTTTGGAACCAAATGGACCATATTTATGTTTCAAATGTCTGAGCTCCATACATTTGGTCAACAACAAATCCCACACTAATTTAGAAACATCAAACCTAAAACACCAGAGATTTGATATAACGATTATCAGTTGATACAATGGAAAGGCTTCGCAAGAAGAATATAGAATACTAAACACTTCCAACACGAGCCAAACATGACAAAAACATGGATAACTTCTTGTTACAGAGATGATCGTGGGATCAAAATCAAAAGCCTCATCCAATCAATCGAGCAATGAAGACAAAATACTCTTGCAATTAAAACATATCATAGAAAAGTACTATAAATTGAGGCACATCCCTAAACCAACAACCAATTAACAAATGAATAGCAAGAAACAATAACAATAACAGAAGCGATTTTCAAAAATTAAGAAATAACAATAGAGAATCAAAAACTAACAGTATCTCCCCATCTTGAAGCAAATCGGATAGAGGCAAATCTTCATCCAATCTCATGTTGAGAAGTTCTCCGAGCCAAATTCTCGTCTGAGTCTGCACACATAAACACCAAAATCAAACGCTTAACAAAATCTAATAGAGCTAACTAAACTTCCCAAATACAGAAAAATTACGAAAATCTTATGAGTTTTTGCTGTAAGAGCAAAACAGACCTGCAAGAAAACGTCGTCCAGTTCCCGGAAGCTGGATTCCGCCGACGACGGCGATGAATCAATCATTTTTCCCGCCTAAAAATCAATCATCAATTCAACCAACCCCTTTTAATTTTTGGAAAAGAAGAAAAAGATGAACAGAAAAGAGGGAAGATTGAAGTGAAGGAGCACATCATGATAGACTGCACTGACTGCAGTTTGAAGAAATTTAAAAAAAAAATGTTAAATTTGTTTTCAAGTTTACGAGGTATGAATAGTGGCCGCGTGGGTGGTTTTACTTCCTTTTCTTGTTTTTATTATTTCTGTCCTTGAAAAATGAAAATTCACACAATCTAATTCTCATTTATTTATAAATTTATATTGCCTTCTATTTAAAATATGTATGTTATTTTGGATGGATACATACTATAGGAAATAATTTATTTTTTATTATATTTTTAATAAATGTTGATTTTATCATTAAGATAACATACTTCAATAATTTTAGAAATAAATTTGAAAAAATACAATTAATTTATATTAAAAAAGGAAAACATCATCTAATTTATAAATGAAATGAAGGATTGAATCATCATTTATTTTGAATGGGAGGGAATAATTTTTTCAATTGACTAGTTTTTATTTTGGGACTGGGATTTACATGCTATTTTATATTTTTTTATTATGATTCCAAATCTATTTTTATTTTATTTGGGGTTGGGATTTACCAACGTTAATCACTCATTCTAATTTGTTATTTATTTTGAATTTGATTATCTAAATATACGTATTACCAATAAAATGAACCTTGAACTTTTTTGTTATAAAATTTGTTTATATTTTGTGTAATTTTTTATAAGTTTTTTTGTCATTAAAAGCTATTAATTTAATATAATATTATATAATAAAAATAATTAATATCATTTTAAATTGCACTATAAAACTAATTTATAAAAAAATTACTTAAAATGAAAGTTACAATTGTGTGAACCGAGTACATATGATGAACTCTACTTTTTCTGTCATTGTCATGCAGATGAATTATCAATATCATGCACATTTACTATTAAGTTTGTTATATACCCGATTCACACAAATTTTTATCTTAAAATGAATAATAACGAATCCCATCTTCAAAGACTATCATTGCCCCTACTCGGAAATGTGGTGAATGTAACTCTAGAAAAAAAAATCATACTTGTGACATTAATCGCGAAAAATAAATCTCTTGTAAATTAATATTATCGTGTAATTTAAAAATAATACTTCCTCCATCTTGTATTTATCTTCACACTTTTCTTTTCGATCCGTCTCAAATCTATATTCAGACACTTTAAAAGGAAATAACTTTCAATATAAACATCTTCACAATATCATTTTATTTTTAAAATTGTGACTCTTATTCTATCCTACTTTATTCTCTCTTCTACTTTACTTATTAAATCACCCAAAATATCATTACATTTTATACTCTCTTCTACACTTTATTATAATAAAAGTCAATAAAATTAATTTTTCTTAAAATATGTGCAAACACAAATGTTAAGATAGGTACGAGACTCGAGAGAGTATCACTTATTTTTATTAATATACTTTAATAAAATAATTATTATTATTAAATTATATACATATAATATAAATAAAATTTATTGTAAAAGTGGTTCACAATATACTCTGGAACCATAACTCTACAACTATCAGCGCTGTTCAATAAAATATTAATTAAGATGAATAATAAAATTCAAGATAAATTAATAAAAATTAAAATGAATTCTGACATGATTGGATTCAAATGACTTTCCACATGGAGACCAGCGGCGGATTATGGGCGCTGCCTTTTTGTAGTTTCTCACTTTTTCCCCAATTTCTTGTATACTTTCTTTTCTTTTCCATTTGTATCCTTTCCATTTGGATTTTTATTAGATGAGTGCATGTGTATTATGTGAATATTTTTAAATCAATTAATATTATAATGTATTATATATATATAAATCAAATCATTCATCTTTATATAATATAATTATATTGTATAATACGTATGTTCATATAATATATGTATAAGATTATAAGTTACTTTTTTTGAAAAAAATTATAAATAGGTTCAAAAAAATTCAAAATTGCAAATAGGTTCATTGTGCAAATATTTTTGTGCTTTTGTGCAAATGTATCTTGTCTTCTTTGTGCAAATATTTTTAAACTTATTTATAAATGACCCTAACTTTTTATTAATTCATAACATTTAAACTCAAGTTAAATATAGTAGATCAATATTCATAACGCATAAATATTTTTAGTTTGGCTTGATCTCATGACTCATGAGGTACAAGGTTCAAATTCTATGTACATATATATTTTTTTTTAATTAAATTTCATATTATAGGACCACATGAGATATACACATGATTTTTAAGAAACCGAAATGACACATAAGCAAATCTAATAAAATGACATGTGTATTCAATTTGTTCAAAAATGACACACACGTTAAATGAATGAGAGATTGACATATCACAAAAATTAAACTCCCTATTATGATAATATATATGTATACATATTTTTTTTTTTTTTTTGCAGCATAGGAATATAGGAATATTTTTAATAAATTCATGTCATATGAATTTATATCATCATGTAAACTATTAATTATTTATATGTAATAAATATATATAGATTCACATGTTTATTTCAAATACTCTCTCCTTTATTTTTAATAAAAAAATTATTTATTAATATTAAAAGATATGAAAGATAAGAGTAAATAGGTTATTTCAACTTCATTGGAGGGAGGTTGTGTAGTTTGATGATTAAGTGGGTAAAAATATCAAGGGGTGTAAATAAAAGATGTTTGAAAGGGTTTAGTTTGAGAAAATAAGAGTTAATTTATTTTATTTTGGGTATGAAAAAAACATTAATTGTTATGATTTTGATAAATTGGACCGTGGGAGTATATAATATTTAAATATTTATTTATTGTGGCGCTTACCATATACATTAATTATTTGACCATGAATTTACTATTTCACCTATGTTCAGTTTAAATGTATTTGAGAGAGAGAGGGAGAGGTAGAGTGAGAGAGAAAGATCGTGGCGGCGCTTTTCTTCTCGGCCAAATCTACCGGAAAAGAGATCGGTGAGGCAAAATGCTATCCGTGGCAATGAAAGACGTAGCGGGGAGTTTAGTAGGGATAGGGTAACCTTCTTTTTCAAGAATTTTTCCAACTCTATCGGAAGCAAGGTTACGGAGAAAAGATTGAATGAGATAACAAAGGTGGCGATATTTTTATACCGAAAAGGAAAGACAACAGAGGGATCGATTTGGATTCGTTAGGTTTGAAAGCAACGTAAAGCTGTATGGAGGTGGAGAAAATCTGAATGAGGTTTGGTTTGGGACATATAAGTTGATCGCCAATTTACCGAAGTACTCGAGGACGGGTAACACAAAAGGTGGGGAGATAGAACGTAAAAGAATGAAGGAAAAGGGGACAAAGGACAACATTACTCATAAAGCTATCGGGAGAAGTGAGATGTCATATGCAGAGGCAATAACAGGAAAAATATGTCCTAATGAGGCCAAGAACTCAAAGGAGATGGACGAGTTTAGGGGACTCGGCTACAAATCGGAGGAGTCGAGAAACGTGGCTAAAGGATCGCCTAACCGGGTACTCAAAGATAAGTACTCTTGGGTAAGCGATGGAGAGTCCATCCAACGGGAATGTGGCCAGAAACTAATAACTAGGTACATAGGAGGTGACTTAGTACTTATCCAATCTGCAAGTGGTGAGAAGACTCTGATGCCATTGCCAAGCAACAAGACCGGTCGCTAAAATGGTTTGAATCGACAACAAAGTGGAGCGAAAGTGATGTTCATTCAAGGAGAACCATTTGGACACAATGGTATGGGGTGTCATTACACGCATGGAATGAAAAATTCTTTCGGATGGTATCAACCAAAATTGGTACCTTTGTGAGAGCGGATAATGACACGATATCGAGGAGAAAAATTCGGATGGCGAGAATTCGGTAAAAACCTCCTATCCAGAAATACCTAGAATACCGTTGAAGGTGGCGGTAGATGGCAGAATTTTCGAGTATTAGAATTAAAGAGGAGGACGAGGAGGTGGACGATGACCGTGATGAACGACTAACTAATGACTTTGCGGTGGATGACGATGAAGATCCATGAGTCGGAGGAAAAGGCGAGAGGAAGCATTTTCCGATGAAGAAAACATCGAGAAGTCGAAGCGACAACTAATTTTGAGCGAGATAATCCGAACATGAAATCGCATTGAATGCGCCGAATTCTTTTGGTGTCGTGGCATAAGGGGAAAAAGAAAGGCAGCCATTGGGTAAGGAAATATGGTATGCGGTTGAACAATCATGTGGAAATGAGTCCGAGAATCGAGGAGGGGGAGAAGTCATTAGATGAGATAAATCGGGAGTATGACGTCACAAATGGCGCGTGAGCCAACAAACACCATACAAAATGGGAGCATAATTCATTTGGTGGGCCATTACGGAAAATCACACTTTGTGAAGTAGAGAATGGGCGGAAAATTATCGTAGCCCAAATAGTAACCAAAAGAAAAGATGGGCATCCAAGCCAGAGCTAAGAAGAGACAGATCGAATGGGACGAAATAAATAATGAGGAAACAGGGAGGCCCAAAATAATATACAGTGTGGTCCGATCCACTTCATTGCAAGATACTAAAGCTATCCAGTGTGAATGTGAAGGAATGGAATCGATTCTTCGGAATCATGTGAAGACCTAGGGAAAACAAAGGAGAAATAAAAAAAAACCAATGAAGACCCGAAAGGTAAAAAGAAAATCGAAGGAGAAAAACAAAAACAAATCAAAGGAGGTTGCGATGGTCTTAAGCGTGGAAGAACTTAGGTGGGATTTTTACAAAAGGAGCGTGAAGCGAGAAGAGGATGCAACCAGGGTTTGGGAATTGGGAAAGCACCGGGTTTGATCGGAAATGAGAAAGAGATGGAGATCCATAAGAAATTAATAGCTATGGAGAAAAGAGACAGAAAATTGAGAGGAAGAATAAGCAGGATGGAAAGGAGATGAATGAAAGATTAATCCAATGTCCTAAGTTATAATATCCGGGGTTTGGGGAAGAATGTCAAAAGGAAGGAGATAAAAATTTGGTCCTAAAATTCAAGGTGGATATGTGCTTTGTATCCAAGAGACAAAACTTGAGAATATGGAAACAAGATTTGTAGATCGTTGTGGGGAAAGAAAGATAGATCAAGGGCGTGCAGAGACTACGAGGAGAGGTCAGGGGAATACTCACCGTATGGGATGACGATGTATTCTCAGAAACTAGCCTTTGGCATATAAGAGGTGCGCTAATAGTTAATTGTTTTTTGAGAAAGGATGGGACAACTTGTTGTATTGTAAATATTTATGCTCCTTGTGGTACTCAAGAAAAATTTGAACCTGTGGGATTCGATCAAGTAGGTTGTGGAACAGTAATGTAGGGGTATGTGTCTGCGTGGTAGGGGATTTCAATGCTATCAAGAGAGGGTGAAAGGGTCGGGAATGCTAACGGGAATGACAGTGAGAGATGATGCAATTTGACGATTTCATTGAGCAAAGCAATTTGGTTGATCTATCACTTTGTGGAAGAGCTTTTACATGGTACCACCGGATGGTACATGTAAGAGTAAGGCTGGATAGGGTATTCGTAAACGATGAGTGGCTAGGGAAGTGGCCGGATATTATGTTGAGAGGGATAGACCGGTCCTGTCGGATCATTGTCCTATCTTGCTTGATATAAGTACAAAAGATTGGGGGCCTAGACCGTTTAGGTTCTTCAATGTATGGATGAATCACCCGAATTTCAGCATCTTTGTGGAGGATAAATGGAACAACTATGGAGTCTCAGGGGAGGGCAGGTACGTACTCAAAGAGAAGTTGAAGATGTTGAAAACGGACCTAAAAATATGGAATAAAGAAGTCTTTAGGTGGATGGACTCGAATATTGCAGCAAAGAAAGAAAGAATTGGCGAACTAGATAGAGTAGATGATGTATTTGACTGGAAGAGGAGGAGGTGATAGAGAGAAAGAAAGTATCGGCGGAGTTGTTGAGAGATTTGCTATGGAAAGAACAAATGCTTCAACAAAAATCGAAAGCAAGATGGGTGAAAGAAGGGGACATGAACTCGAAATATTTTCATTCCGGATCAATAGAAGGGCTGAGATAAATGAAATTGATGGCTTAATGATTGGCGATAGATGGGTGGATGAAGTAGACGAAGTTCGACGAGAAGTATTCAACCACTTTAAGAAACAATTTGAGGCGGTCGATCCTTTAGGCCATCTCTTCCGAAGGACCTTGGGCAACAAAAGCTAAAGGATGCGGATAATGAGTTTCTATCGGCACCTTTCACGGAAGATGAAATAAGAAGGGCAATATGGGACTGTGAGTCGCCTAGAAGTCCCGGTCCGGACGAGTTCTCATTTGGGTTCATCAAGAAGTATTGAAATATGTTGAAGGGAGACTTTCGAAACTAATGAATGATTTTTTTGCTAATGGTAAGATTGCAAAAGGGTCAAATTCTTCATTTATAACCCTTATTCCCAAAAAGAAGGTGCCCAGAGGATGAATGAATTTAGGCCTATATCTTTGATCGATGTGTCTACAAGGTGATATCTAAAGTACTTGCAAAAGAATCAATAAAGTGATGGAGTCGATCATTTCGGAAAATCAATCGGCCTTTATAGGGAGGCGAGATTTTGGACGGTATTGTCATTTTAAATGAAGCGATCCATGAAGCAAAACGAAGGAATAAGGATTGCTACATATTCAAAATTGATTTTGAGAAAACGTATGACTCGGTGAATTGGAATTTCTGGAGGATATGATGACATTGCTCAACTTTTATCGGAAGCTTTTGAAGTGGGGAGGGACAGGATCCCAATATCTCATCCGCAATATGCAGATGACACGATCTTTATCTCGCTCGGGCAAGGAAGGTAATACAAAGGTAATCAAACAATTATTGAGGATCTTTGAACTAACATCCTGGGTTGAAGGTAAACTTTGATAAGAGCGGCCTCTATGGAGTGAATATAGAGCATAATACATTGAGAAGTAAAGCGAAAGAATTGGGGTGTGAAGTCGGCTCTGGCTCGATCACTTACCTTGGAATAAAGGTGGGTGTAAATCATCGAGCTCCATCTCGTATGGAATGACTTAGTTCAAAGAATACGGAAAAGGATGGAGGCGTGGAGTGGGAAGCATATTTCAATGGCAGGGAGAGTTACACTAATTCAAATTCCTATCGGCCTTACCAACATATTTCTGTCTTTCTACCAAATTCCGAGGAAGGTAATCCGAGAGATTGTCAAATTGCAACGAGATTTTCTTTGGAAGGGAGAGATCTCGAATGGAAGAGGGATTTCTTGGGTAGCTTGGTCGATGTGTGTCGAGATAGGAATGATGGAGGACTGGGAGTTAAAGACTTAGACACCTTCAATAGAGCACTTTGCTCGGCAAAATGGATTATGCGATTATTAAATAATCCAGATAGTTTGTGGACCAAAGTATTGCGATCAAGTACGGCAGATTGGAAAGCTTGGGTTCGGATAATGGACGACACAGAGTTTCAGCCTGGTGGCAAGATTTGTGCGGTGGTCGGGGACATGAAAATTAGAACAAAATTCCCGAGACTTTTCAACTAAGTACGCAAAAAATTGGAAGGTAGGCGACGTGGGTACATGGGAAAACAATGTGTGGAAGTGGAATCTAAAATGGAGGAGGCCCTTACGACAAAATGAGGAATTAATGGCAATTGGATTAAAAGATTTGTTGGATGGAATCAGATTGAACCGTGAGAACAATGATGTGTGGAGATGGAGACACGGCGGGAATGGTATGTATTCCACTAGCCTAGCATATAAAAGACTACAATCTGAAATTAATGGTGCGGCAGGAAATTCCCATGATCATGATAAAGCTTTTAAGAAATTGTGGTCCAGCTTTGCACCTAGAAGGGTCCCAACTATAGTTTGGAAAATGATGAGACAAAGATTACCAACAAAGGATAATTTAAGAAGGAGGAGTCCATTTTGAAGATGAGGAGATGTATTGCGTACTTTGTGATAATCAAAAGGAGGAGAGCACACCACACATTCTTTTCGAATGCAAAGCACCTCCAAAATCTGGGTAGGAATTCATAATTGGTTGAAGGTGCCGATGGTAATGCACAATAATCCACGTGAGAATTTCTTACGAGAATAGAGCTGTGATGAGAGCAAAAAGGAGCAGGTGATTGCAGATACGATTTGAATATGTGTGGCGTGGTCAATTTGGAAGATGCGCAATGAAAAGATTTTTAGGAACAAGAATATAAACACAGAGGCTACGATCAAGAAATTAAGGCAAGGGTGTGTGTTGGAACCA
Organism: Paraleonurus japonicus; assembly: GCA_030762865.1. Taxonomy (NCBI): domain Eukaryota; kingdom Viridiplantae; phylum Streptophyta; class Magnoliopsida; order Lamiales; family Lamiaceae; genus Paraleonurus; species Paraleonurus japonicus. Next base: position 39,857,955 of record CM061057.1, on the reverse strand, counting down.
CCGATCGCCGACTCTACGAAATTATCGATTCAGGATCGTAATCACATAAACGCAGCGGATAGAATTGTACCTTTATTCACCGTAATAGGTGAAGACAAACCAGCTTCTAAGGTCGAACCGTGATCGAAGGATGAGCCTCGAACCTCACGGTCTTCGCCGTATTCCTATCCCTTTCCCTTGGACGTCCGAGTGGTCGACGATCCTCCAAAGAATCAGAATCCGCCTCTCTCTCGATCTCACGTTTTTCACACGCTGGAGGCTCGATGTTAGGGTTTATTTATAGGCTACAATAGGGACCCTAAGGAGGAATTAGGGTTGGGCCTCCCGATGGGCCTAAATATCCTCGTGGTTCGGTCCGAACACTTTACTTAAGCCCATCAATTATAACTCACTCCGCTAAAGAGTTATAATTGAATTACCGTCCTAATCCCATATTATAATATGGGCTTCTTTATTATGTGTACGTTTATTTCCCCGTGTTTAAGATATCGAATGTCCATAAATTAATTAAATTATCGACAACTTAATTAATTTATATCTAATTCCAAGAGTAGTACCACTCATCTTTATTATTATGTCGGATTAAATCCACTTGCAGTGGTTTACATAATAATCTTTATGAGCTCCTCAAGGGGACATCATCATCCTAAATAATTAGGACACGGATTCCTTCTATAATCAACAAAGACACCATATAAACAATGCTATCTCCCAATTCACCGAACCTATTGATTTAATAAATCTCACCCATTGGCAAATCAAAGAAACATACATCGAGTACACGTGCCCATTATTATATAGGGATTAAGAAGACGTATATCCATAACAACAGAGGTCTTGTTCTTTTATATAGTCGACAAATTGAACAACCTCATATGGTCCCGCTTTCAATACATACAAAATGTACTAGTGTAACTTTATAGTCAAGATAGACTAGTACCAAATTACACTACAACAGTTCCAATGGTTTGTCCAAATCCATCTTGGTTGTGAGCTATTATTTATAATCTATAAGGAACTGATAGCATAATCTTCAGTGGTGACACCACACACCATGTTATCTACATGATAGATTAACCCTGACAAAATAATGATATATATAACAATCATAAACAATAAGTATTTTGATCATTTTTTTTTTTTTTTGAAAAGACAAATAAAGTTCCATTAAATTGAGTACAAGGGGTACTCAACCCATGGTACAAGAATTACGAGATCGAGTTTAAACAGACCAAGGATCTCCTAGCCAAGAACTAATTGGGAAATTAAGGAGAGAAGATTCCTTACAAGACACCCAATGCCAAATCCTAATTTTAAGAATTGAAATCACCTGTCTAGGAGATAAGATGAGTTGTTGAAGACTACATCATTTCGAGGTTCCAAAGAGACCATACCGTACCAATCCAAATTGTGATTGCCACCTTCTTCATTTTGCCGTTACCCATACTTTCCGAAAATTGGAGGAAGTTAATCACCGGGTCAACATGTATGATCACCTTCAATCCAAGCCATTGAAAAATATTGTGCCACACATAGGAGGAAGACTTGCATGTGAAGAAAAGATGACCCAAGCTTTCCTCTTCAACTAGGCATAACTTGCGATTGCTTCCTGGTTTCCAATATGAATTCCCCTTTTCCTTAAGTTTTCCACAGTAGGCATCCTACCTTATATTAAAAGATGTTCATACTCAAAAAGATGTTCATACAAAAGCTAGACTTATAGTATACATCCTAACAAAGTGTGGTCATGGGTGTCGATAAAAGCTCCGGAGTTGGTGAATGGATCCTTTAGAGGTTGGTTAAAATTGCCTTGGATAACTAGATGAAATTTGAGTGTGAAATGCAACCTGTAAAGGAAAGCGTAATGGGTATTTTGGTGAAGTATTTCTTGTGCTTCATCCGAGTATTTAATAAAAGTTTTTCTGATAAAAAAAAATGTATTTGTTTATAAATCATTTTCATCTCTATTTAATTTATGTACGTTGAATTAATACTAATATTTAATACTAGTATTGAATTAAATGACAAGTTGTTGTCACCTTTAAAGTCAGTTACCCTAATCAGAAAGTAAGGAAAAAATATTTATGAAAAAACGATAATAATGAAAACATAAGATCTTCTATGTATTATGTAATTTAAGTATATTTTTAAATAATTTTTTTATTGAATAATTGTAATTATTTGCATTAAATAATTACAATTGTTCAATTGATATTAGTCAATGAAAATAATTGTAATTGTTTTAGTAAAATAATTAAAATTATTTAAAAATATATTTGAACTTAACAATTCACTTGAAAATTTATTCTAATAAAAAAATTAAATGATTTAAAATTAGTCATAAGCTAACTTCCATTATTATTAAAGAGGTATCAACTAGTCCCCGCTCAAAACAAAAGGAGGTATCAACTAGTAGCCTACGAGCGTCCAATCTATACAAACCTAGCCTATACTACCAAAATAAATAAACAACAAAGCAATAAAATAAAAATAATAATATTTTAGTTTTGATTTAAAAGATAGATAAAAACTTATTAGTTTTATTTCAAAATGTTATACACATAGCATATTACTCTCTCCATCTCATAAAAATTTGCATATTTTTCCTTTTAGTTTATCCCAAATAAGTTTGCATACCCCCAAAATAGAAATATTCTCATCACAATACATACATATTTACTTTTAATGTCATTATTTTTTAGACCCCACATACATTCATTTCAATTATTTTTTTATTTTATTTAAAAATTTACAAAATCATTCCTCAATATTCCACTCATTACACTTTTTTTTAAACTTTGTGTCAAAAGATTCTCGCACACTTTTCTCGGGACGGAGTAGTATCAATCAAAACCTTTCACAATTATTTATATGTTTTTTCTTTGAAAAGCAATCTAAAGAAGAAAAAGAAAATATTCTTTTTCGTTTTGGTTCTATTCGCATTTTCATTATTCATTCATTCTAAAATTATTTGTACACATTAAAATAGAAATATCACACAATATTAACACCTTCATAATTTCATTTAAATTTTAAAAATGTGAGGTTCAAATACAATCTGATGTTTGCTTGTCATGATCATTTATTGATGTTTCGCTCATTTCTCGTTTCTAAACCGGTCTTATAATGCTCTGAGCCGCTGGTTGGTGCCGAACCGGATTTCTATTATTGAACCAGAAGCTGTTTGGAAGTTTGTTATTTACTTTCAAGGTCGTTAGTTTCGGTTTAATCCGATGGCTCTGATTATGCTCTCAATTAACCGAATTGATCTCTCGGGCTTCATCAATCTTTGGATGACGATCATTGTAGTTGAAGTTTTTCTCCGGTAACCGCCGAGAAACACGGTTGAATTTGGTGAATTAGGGTTCTTCGGGTTTATCGATAGAATCGGAATAATTCTTGGGATTCATCTTTGTAATCTGTAATTGATTCATCTCAAGTGTAGTGGATTATTGTTCGACCTTCCGTGGATGTAGATCTTTTGATCGAACCACGTAAATCCTGTGTCTCTTGTTCTTTCTCATTTTTCATTTCGAGCTTGCTTCATTGTTTTCAATTTTCGGAGTTTAGTTCACCCCGTGTTTGTTTAATACATCCTTTTGTATTAACAATCGGCGCCGTCTGTGGGAAGGGAACTACAAAATTGAAATGGGATCTCTAAAGCTCGACATTGAGAAGTTTAATGGGAAGAATGATTTTGGGTTATGGAGGATAAAGATGGAAGCCTGTTAATTCAACATGGTCTTGATGGTGCTCGGAGGTTTCGATAATGAGGCATCTTCGAGTAATCAAGATAAGAAGATTGAAATTCGAAGAAGGCACGAAGCATGATCATACCGTGTCTTGCAGATAAAGTCCTTAGAGAGGTCTCAAAGGAGAAGACACTCTTGATATTTGGAAGAAGCTTGAAGATCTTTATCTTGCAAAATCTGTCTCTAACAAGTTATTCATGAAACAAAAACTTCTTACGTTCAAGATGGTAGAAAGTAAATCTTTGGATGAGCAACTTGATGAGTTCAATCAAGCAAGAGACAACTGGAAAATCTTGAGGAAAAGATCAAAGATGATGATAAAGCTTTGATGTTCTTGAATGCTTTGCCAAAGTCCTATGAAGTTCTTCAAGGACACCTTATTGTTTGGAAGGAGAGATTCAATATCATTTGAAGAAGTTCAAACCGCTTTAAAAACAAAAATTTGAACATGCAGCTTCTATGGAGAATAAGGCATAAATCCTCGAGAAAGCTTGAATGTTAAATTCAAGAAAGGGAAGAAGAAATTTGAGAATAAGAAGAAAGGTGACAAGGAAACTCATCAAGAAGGAAAGAATCAAACTGATTGGATTGAAAGGAGGAAATGTTTCTCTTGCCACAAAGTGGGGCATTTGAAGAAAAATTGCCCAGTATAAAGCCAAGAAGAGTCAAGATTCTCAAAAGGCGATGCGGCCATTGCAGAGAATGGTTATGATAGTCTTTGAGGTGCTTACTATTTCAGATGGCAAGGTTCATCAAGAATGGATTTTAGATTACGGATGTTCGCTTCACATGTGTCCTCAAGAATCCTGGTTCATTGACTTAAAATACTTTGATGGAGGATCGGTAATCCTTGGAAATGATGAGAGTTGCAAGGTAAAAGGTATGGGATCGGTGAAAATTAAGATGTTTGATGGAAAAGACAGAATTATTACTCATGTTAGATACATACTCGATCTTAAGAGAAATTTAATTTCTCTTGGTTCTTTAAATGCTTGTGGCTATGAATTCAACACGAAGGGGGCTTCATACATGTTACTAAGTCGAAAGAGTTGTGATGAAAGGGAAGAAGGAAAATGGTCTATATTCTTTGATAGGCTATACCGTTGTTGGTACAAATTGATAACACAAAGGATTCAACAAGTACTAATCTTTGGCATAAGAGATTGGCTCATATTAGTGAAAAGGGACTGATGGAATTATCAAAGCAAGGAGCTATACCTGGTAACAAGATCTGCAAATTAAGTTTTTGTGAACATTGTGTTCTTGGAAAATCAAAGAAACATCCTTATAAAAGGGGGTCCACAATACAAAAGAAGCTTTAGATTATGTCCACTCGACGTATGGGGCCATCCAAAACCGAAACTCATGGGAGAGGTAGATACTTCATGACAATCATAGATGATTTTACAAGGAAGGTCCGGGTGTTCATAATGAAGCATAAAAATGAGGCTCTATGCAGATTTAAGGAATGGTCATTCGAGCAAGAAGCCAAGAAGGGTAAAACTTTGAAGTACTTGAGAACCGATAATGGGTTGGAGTATGTTTCAGAGGAGTTCAATTCTTTTTGCAAGGAAAGGTATCATCGAGCACAAACCGTGCACTGAAATCCACAACAAAAGCGGCTTGGCGAAAGGATGAATAGAACTATCCTTGAAAGGGTGAGATGCATGTTGTCGATGCTAATCTACCTAAGGCATTCCGGGGAGAAGTTGTAAGTACCGCTTGTTACCTAATAAATAAGTCTCCATCATCTCGCTATTGATTTTAAAACACCCGATGAACTGTGGTATGGCAAGATTTCGATTATACTAATCTGAAAGTCTTTGGTTGTCAAGCTTATGCTCACATACGGCAAGATAAACTTGAACCTAGAGCTTTAAAATGCATATTTGTTGGCTATCCTAAAGGTGTGAAGGGGTATAAATTGTGGTGTATTGAGCCTGGAAATTTCAGATGTATTATTTCCAGAGATGTAATTTTCAATGAGCAAGTTATGGGGTATAAAGTCACTGAAACACTCAAAATAATGGGAAGGGTATTTCGAGGAATCTGCTCCACTTGAGGTGGAGCCTATGATTTCGAAAAATGAGGAGCCCATGATCCCCGGAGATGAGCAGAATCATCGATGAAAATCAAACCACTACTTCCGACACTACTTTACCAGGAAGTAATACCGATCATCATGAATTTGTGAGTGATGAAGATGATGATCTATCAATTGATTTGAGAAACTACAGCTTAACAAGAGATGCATCAAGAAGGCGAGATACATCCACCTCTTAGATTTGGGCAAGCCGACATGATTTCTTATGCTTTGGTCACAGCTCATGATCTTGAATTTCATGAACCTCAAAATTTCAGAGAAGCTATTTCATGCTGCGAAAAGGATAAATGGATTGGTGCAATGGCTGAAGAAATCCAATCACTTGAGAAAAATAAGACCTCGGATTTTGGTTCCTAAGCCTCGATAAATGAATCGATAAGTTGTAAATGGATTTACAAGAGGAAAGTTGAAGTTGGTGTTAAAGAGCAAGTCGATTCAAGGCAAGATTAGTAGCAAGAGGCTTCACACAGAGAGAAGGCATTGACTTCAATGAAGTCTTCTCACCGGTGGTTAAACATTGTTCTATCGACTTCTTCTTTCAAAGGTTGCACAAGATGATCTTGAACTCCAACAACTTGATGTGAAGACAAATTTTTTTCTACATGGTGATTTGATTGAAACAATTTACATGACACAACCGTAAGGTTTCATCATTCCAGGAAATGAAGATAAAGTATGTCCGCTCAAAAGTCTTTATATGGTCTCAAACAGAGTCCAAGGCAATGGTACGTAAAATTTGATCATTTTATGTTATCCATTGGTTTTGCTAGATGCAGCTATGATAGTTGTGTATATCTCGGAGAAACAAGGAAAAGATGTGATCACATATTTGCTTTGTATGTGGATGATATGCTTATAGCCAAGAAGAGTATATCTAAAATTGAAATACCGAAAAAGAAGCTAAATTCAAGGTTTGACATGAAGGATTTGGGTGAAGCTAGGAGAATCTTAGGTATGGATATTCCGAGAGATAAAAATTCTGGGAGGCTTTTCTTATCTCAAGCAAATTACTTGGAGAAGGTTCTCAAGAGGTTTTTCATGCATCGCCTAAACCTCGTTAGTGCTCCAGCTTGGTCAACAATTCAAGTTGTCAGTTTCTCAAGCTCCTACATCCGACATCGAGAAAAAGTACATGGAAAATATTCCATATGCAAATGGAGTTGGAAGTTTGATGTATGCCATGGTGTGTACAAGACCCGATCTTGCTCATAGTGTCGGTTTGGTGAGCAGATTTATGGCAAATCCAGGAGGTTTCATTGGGATGCACTCAAATGGATCCTAAGATATGTGAGAGGATCTCAGAATTTTGGTCTTCTATTTGAAAAGACAAAGGAAGTGAAGAATCCTTTATTTGGCTATGTGGATTCGTGACTTTCTTTGGGAGTATTGATTCTAGAAGATCACAAACAGGATATGTGTTTGTTCTCTATGGAACAAAGAATCACCGGAGGGCTTCATTACAATCCATTGTAGCACTTTCCACTACGGAGGCGTAATATATAGCCATGACAGAAGCTATAAAAGAGGCTTTATGGCTCAAAGGAATTCTGAAAGATTTTGGGATAAATCGAAGGTTGTTACCGTGTTACGTGGACAATCGTGAGCACAATTCATTCGGCTAAACATCGTGTTTTTCATGAACGCTCAAAGCACATAGATGTTAAATTGCATTTTGTGAGAGATGTCATTGAGAAGGGAATCATCTCTCGTTAAGAAGGTCGAATCAAGAAAATGCTTCGATATGCATACTAAAGCTTTACCAAGCAACAAATTCAAGCATTGTTGTGATCTGGTAAAGCTCACTACTTCGATCATTAACTAATTTGAAATATGAAGGTATGATGAACATGATATATTGCATTTGAGGTGGAGAATTGTGAGGTTCAAATACAATCTGATGTTTGCTTGTCATGATCATTTATTGATGTTTCGCTCATTTCTCGTTCTAAACCGGTCTTATAATGCTCTGAGCCGGTGGTTGGTGCCGAACCGGATTTCTATTATTGAACCGAAGCTGTTTGGAAGTTTGTTATTTACTTTCAAGGTCGTTAGTTTCGGTTTAATCCGATGGCTCGATTATGCTCTCAATTAACCGAATTGATCTCTCGGGCTTCATCAATCTTTGGATGACGATCATTGTAGTTGAGTTTTTCTCCGTAATGCCGAGAAACACGGTTGAATTTGGTGAATTAGGGTTCTTCGGGTTTATCGATAGAATCGGAATAATTCTTGGGATTCATCTTTGTAATCAGAATTGATTCATCCGAAGTGTAGTGGATTATTGTTCGACCTTCCGTGGATGTAGATCTTTTGATCGAACCACGTAAATCTGTGTCTCTTGTTCTTTCTCATTTTTCATTTCGAGCTTGCTTCATTGTTTTCAATTTTCTGGAGTTTAGTTCACCCCGTGTTTGTTTAATACATCCTTTTGTATTAACAAAAAATATCACTCTTATTTTATTCTACTTTATCTCATTAAATCATCTAAAATATTCATATATTTTATTCTTTATCTTATACACTATTTTCATAAAAATCAATAAAATAAATTTTTCTTAAAATCCATATTAAAAAAAGTATGCGAATAAAACTGAGACAGAGTAATAATTTTTTCTTAAACCATATTCATGGGAGGATAGATCCGCCTCCTTTTTTAGTTCTCACAGCTTTCTAGTTGAAATAATTTTGGCATTCATAATACGACAAAAAAATTTCAATGTCAGATATATTTTTAAATATTATTAATTATTTTTATTAAAAAATATAGTTATATTTACTGAAAATATTAATAAAAGTAAAGACATATTTTAGTTAAATAGCTATATTTTTTTAATAAAAACAATTGATATTATTATAAAATACACTTAAATTATCTAATACATAGTGTAAAAGATATATATCCTAACATCATAAAAAGTTAATACAAGTATATTTGGTATCCGATGCGGACTCGATTATCTATTTACCGGTCTTCATATTCTCCACTCAATCGTGTTCAAGCTTGATCCGTCGGACCTACAAAAACACGCTGAGTAGGTCCCTGCAAGCTCAAGCCAGAATTTATCAAGAAGAAGAGTATAAGAGTAATAGTCAAGAAGAAGAGGGGAGGATAAAATTTGAGTTATTCTCTTACCTTTTTTGTAGAACTAGTATATATAGTTAGACCTTAAAACATAGAAATTAGGGCAACATATATACTATTGGGCTTGTTAAGTGAGCTCTAGTGCATAAAAGACAAGATCTCTATTGACTTGTCTTTTTCGCCTATACTTAAGATGAGTTAACTATATTCGATCGTTTATACCTTGTGATGCATCACTTCTCATGAATATCTATTCAATTTCCATCTACTTTATGCTGCTTCTTGTTTCATATCTAATTCGCGCTTTTCAAAATTTAAAATTTGAATTTCATGGTATAAATGTTAAATTCGACCATTATTTAATACACCATAAAACATGTATATTATATTGAAAATAATATCTCCTCTGTTTCATCAAAAACACGTATGCATATCTTACTTGCTTCTGGATCTAAACCATTGGATTTGTTTCTACCTAATTAATTACGAAAACTCCGTTTCGAATTTATGTCTGACTACCTACTTTATTAAATATTCAATTTATTCAAATTTCAAAATCTTCAAATATTTTACATTCAAAGTGAATATAAAAAATCATTTATTAAATTCAATTTAATCAATTAGGAAAGTCGGAAAAAAGTGATTGAACCATGGACCTCTTTTTAAAAAGAGTAGTATTTGTGTGCATATTGTGCACAAAATTTGGTTCCAGTATAGTATTATTTCGGTATTGTATAGTCTTAGTTTGGTTACGGTGTAGTATTATTTCAGATATTGTATAGTATTAATTTAGTTACGGTGTAGTATTAGCAATATTATGTAGTATTAGTTTAGTTACAATTTAGTATTAGGTAAAAACATTGTGCACACTATTTTTTAGTATGCACAATGTGCACACAAATATTCGTCTTTTAAAAAACCAAATCAAATACCAACTGATCACATCGAAGTGAATTTCGACGAGGCTCTGCAAACTTAAAATAAAATAAAATATTTTTTTAGTCATTCCGAGATAATTTTCACACATTCCTTATTCGAACGTCCTAAAATAATTTTTACATCTAAATAAGGAAATCCAACACAATATTAACACATTCATAACATCACTTTAATTTAAAAATGTCATTCTTATTTTAATCTACTTTATTATTTCCTAACTTATGGATTATTAGATTTTTCTTTTTTATAAAATAACTTTGTAGACTTTAGTAGTGTAATGCCTGCGTATTGCACGTTTTTTTATGTATTTTATATAAAATTATTTTTAAAATTATAGTAATATTTATAATTTTCAATTAAAAATTATTTTATAATTACTTTAAATTTTTAGTATAATTAATATGCAGTTAAATACTCACACACTAATTATTGTATTATGTAAATTATTAGTTACTGTGATTAAAAAAATTAGGTTAGAGAACAAAAATAAAAAAATATATGAATGTAATTTAAGATATATATATATATATACATATATATATCATGTAATAAATTCATGGGTATGATGATTCATGTATTTTTGTAACTCCTTATAATAAGAAGAAATAGAGAAAAATATCATATTGTAAAGAAAGAAGAAACATATATAGAGTAAAATTATATTGTAAATGTAAAAAAATATATATATTTTTTAAATTTATGCAAATAAAATTGTATTGTATTCTTAAGTTAACTTCACTTATATGTCGAATACTAAAACACAAATTGACACGATTTTCTTAAATATATTGAGATAAAACATATGTTAATATAATCACAATAAAATATCTAATACAAATTTATAAATTTAACTTAAAACATATATAATAGTATAAATTCATTTGTGAGTTAGATTTAAAATTAAGATTAATTGCAAAAAAAGTGTTCAATAATAGTTATACAAAACTTATTAAGATTTATAAGTTAGTTTAGTTGTCATGTAACATAAAAATTATTCAAGGTGTAAGATTCAAACCTTTGTTATTATATTTTTTTAAATTGAACTCAATATTATTATGCCACATATTGAACACAAACCAATAGAAAACTAGCACATCGTTAAAATATATTTTAAACTTCATGAGAATGCAACACACCATTCAAATCAATCTCGAGACGACACATCATCAAAGTAAACTCCCTATTAGTATAATAGAGATTCTCTCCTAACTTTATCTCATTCAACCACCCAAAATACTCTTAGATTTTATTCTCTTCTACACTATTTCAACCAAAAATAATTGGGGTCATTACAAATAGGTGCAAAGTCCACCTACATATTACAATCAAGTGATTGTACGGTAATTCATTACAAATAGGTGCAAAAAAAGGGGTGAATTGACACCATTACCCTTGAGCTAAGGCGGGTTAATTTTCATCACTTTTGTATTCCAAAGATTTTTCGAGTTGATTGATTTGGATGAAGCTTGACCGGTGGAAGGCTGCAGAAAAGGGGAAAATTTGCAAAGCCCATGCATTTCAATTTCATTTTACAATTTGAGATATAATCGAAAATCAAGCTTCCTTATCCCGTGATTCTCCGCTAAAAAATTTCGAATCGTTGCTCCAATTTTTAATTCTTTGAAAGGTAATACAATCCATCCTTTCAAAATTGATGTTGTGCAAAATTTTTGAATAAGCAACTACTATTTTGTATGTTTTTAGGTCTGTAAATGGGTCGTACTAAGCGAAAGAGATTGTGTGATGACGACGATGAACTCGCAAAAAAGAAGCGAAATAGCAGGAAAAAGAAGTATGTCAACGACAAAGGAGAAGAAAAGAGCAAGAAGATATTTAAAATTTTAATTTTTTTAGAATACCTAATTTCTTCCCCTTTCTTCTTATGAAAAGTTCAATTTGTTTTGAAGGATTTCGCAAAGAGACGCGTGGTTGATATAGCCATCAAAAGAAAAGGTTTGGTGACTTCCAACTTTAATTTCAATCATTTTAAGTTCGTATGAAACCATTCACCTGTAATTTTATCTCGATTTAGTTATCTTTTCAGGGAAAAGAGTTGTTCGATATGTTTATAGTTCAACCGAGTCAGTTTCCAATTTAAATTCTAAATTTCTTGTTTGCATATTTGTTGTAATAATTAGTGCGTGTTGATAATTCTCTGTCTGTTTGTTGTTTTCTTTAGAATCGATAGCGATTGCGTTGTTGTTGAACGAATACGTAAACGTAGGAGTAAACATCGTGAAAAGAGCAAACAGTGAGAATCTGAAGGTATACCTATAACATAACATTGAGCTAATATATGTGCGACTTTTGATACAATCGATGTATTGAATTAATCGAATATAATGTAAAACGAGGTTTAAGAATGGGGAAAAGAAAGGATAAATTGAAGAATATTGTTTATGAATCATCATCCGATTGCGATTCCGGACAGCCCAAAAGTGAAAAGTGGGAAGGTCATGAAGCCTAGAAACTGCTTTGGTGATGTTCCCTTTAAAATTCCTTTGCTTCGCATAACCGAGAATTGGTTTCTAACATAGTTGTGCAAAACAGCTTAACTATTGTGCGATTATGTTTGTACTGTCTGCGTGCAAAATTATAATGATTGTGCAAATTAATTTTATCTTGTCATCTATTAATTCACGATGTTGTGCAAAAATTATTGTTTATGTGCAAATTTTTGGTTAACGTGCAAATATTTTTATTAGTCTCGTAATATATTATTAACTAGAATTATATGTTTTACCTGTTTTTAGGTTCTCACAAAGTGGTTAAAAATGAGACGTATTATAGATCAAATCTACGCACCGCTATTAAGGAATTGAAACAGTCTTGAATTTAGGCAGAATATATTAGAATATTGAAGTTGACCCCATATTGGTTGTTGTTTGAGGCGATATATAATAGAGAACATGAGAAGTTAATGAAAAAGTGTCACAAATTTGAGGAGGATATAAGGCGAGATAGTTGGTACTTTTGATTTTGATAGTAGATGCTTTATTATTGGAGGAGAAGAAATACCCTTGTTGAACACGGAAGCACAGCTAATATTTGGCATTAGCGGAGGTAATGATATGATAGAGAATAAGGGGGATGAATACATAGTTAAACCGTGGATCCAAAGGTGTTTTAAGAGGGAGATTGAGAGTACCGACAATGCATTTGTGATGTACAGATCAGTTACATTCGAGAAAATAAAGTCAATCATTGGTAGTGATGATGCGAGAGGACATAGACGATGTTGCTAGGCTAGTACACTTTGTTATTTTATGGCATGTGTCCCGTCTCCGCTTTGAATGGATCATGTTCGTTCCACTTGTCTGCTTACGTGGAAGATATGGAAAAATATGCAATTATGACCGGAGCACATACATTATTGATATGTTAAAAAGTCAATTGCTTGGTAGCAAGAAAATGAAAATTTGGAGGATGTGCCATTATACTTCTGTAAGATAATAACGTATTTATAGAAATACAAATTAGATTGTTATTTGTTTAAAAGATGTTTGTATAATTGCTATTAATTTTTGTTTTCAGCTTTGGTTGTGTGAGCACACAAACTTGGTTGACAGGAGGCAAGTTGCATCGTTCCCTCGCTTTTTGAACTGGGACATGAATGATATTCATAAGAAACTTCAAATGAGTGAAATTATCAAAAAAAGATCAGGTAATTAATATTAAAGTGTTGATGTATATTTGAATCAAAAATACAATTTAGATTTTTATTAATATTTAACTTGATGTTAGAATATTCAAATGGTGATGAAGGCTACAAAAATTGAGAAGCGTATAATGGGTGTGTTGTGTGGATATAGAAAGAATTTTTTCGAAGAGACAAAAAAATACGTTGAATCTGATGAGTTTAAGGACAACGAATATTGCATGGACACAGATAGGGATAATATAGACCGTGGTGATGGTTTGAGTAACGGGTCTAGTGATGACGAGTTTGTTGAGCCAACTTGCGAATTTCCGCAGATGGTTTAAAAGAAGTTGATGATGTTGTTATTACAAACCAAAAAGATGAGGGCATTAAGAACTCAAAGTTAGAGGAGATTGTGGATTCTACGTCGAAGTTGATTGATAGTGGAACATCGATGGTAAGTTGTCACCTAGAATAGACAAATTAGAAATGGATAATCCGACTTTAAATGAAGAAGCAAGGTCTCGCTAATCAATAGCATGCTACCAACATTCAAGCATTAATCTTACACAAGATTTTGAGAGAGAACTGTCTCCAATCGAAACAGCTTAGAAATATTCGGGAGATTTGAAAGGTGTGGATGACGGGACATTCTACGACATTGAGATAATCGGCACAAGGAAAATGTTAAGACTCGAGGAAGATGAGAATCTCAATTCGGTTGTTGAAAGAATAGGTCGTGAGATTGAAAAGCTGGAAAATGAGAACAAATAGATGAAATTAAGATATGAAATGAAATTTTAAACCCGAAGGCTTATAATGATGATTTGAAGAGAAAATTGGAATAAGCAACAATTCCAACAAAGAACACAATTGTATGAAAATCCTGTCAACATAGCACACTTGGAGGCAATCGAAAAATTGCACATTGTTGAAAATGAAATGGCACATACTGCGAAAGGAGAACTCAATCTGCGTGAACTGAATGTTCTTTGTGAAGTTGATAAAGGAAAAGAGAAAATACCAGTTGATAAAGGCAAAAAGCGCAAAATTATCCTTCACCAAGCACACCGATCAAAAGAGTTAAGGATAGAACGGAGAACGATGGTCGAAAACAAGTTGTAATAACACCACAACCGAAAGCACAATGGAGCTTGTTGTTTTGTCCGAGAAAGTTAATGATATCGAACAAGCAAGAAATGATGAAATTGGGAAAAAGGGGTTCGAACTTGATGAAAAATGCATTCTTGTTAGAAAAACAGAGAACAGCTTTAAAAGAACAGATACAATACCTTCTCGAGACAGACGGTGAAGGGTATTTTCATTACTTAATTATTTATATAATTCATTATATTTTAACAAATATGATAAATATTTTATTTTTTATTTAATGTGCAGGATCTTATTTGGATAGGAAGGAATCAATTCTCTCAACTATCTCACAAAGATGCAATTGCTATTCTTCAACATGAGAGGATTTCAAGCACGGTAAAAAAACTTGTTATAATTCTTGTTGTTTGGTTCTTTGTTATCTTTTTAAAAACCATGTTTTATATTTTGGCAATCTTCTTTGAAAAAAATAGGTTATTGATTCATGGTCGGAGATGATGCATTTAAAATACGACAACGAGAAAGCGGGTGCAAAAAGAGTTTTGATTTTCACTTCACATTGTTGGGTAAGCATAGTTCTTTTATTATAGCGATACGGCTAAAACTAAACATACAATACAACATAAATATGTATTTATTTATTTATTTATTTATTTTTTGTGATATGGAACTGTAGTCCTTAATTAAGTCCAACGAAAGAAATCCAAAAGGGTCGTTGGTCAACTTGATTGATAAAGTTATTGAGGAGTCAATGGATATGGACTACTTGTTATTTCCAATACTAGCTGGAGCTGGTAGTACTAGTTTGAGGGGAATGAGTGACCATTGGACACTTCTAAAACTTAACATGAGAAAGAACGAGTGAAAGTTTTTTAATTCAATGCGTCCACGAAGGCGAGGAGAAGCAGATCGGCATTTGTTACGCCTTTTGTTAGTAGTAAGTATTTTTGTGGTCAACTTATTTAATTTAGAATATGTCAATTTACATTAAAAATGTAATAGTTATGACGTTTGTAATGGTTACGTGTTAAGTACGTGAATCGAAATTGCGTGAAGTCTTTTCAAAAATAGACCTTCACACCCATTTCTTAGAAAGCAGATGATTCAACCGATTTCGGAGGATTGCTTGCGGTAGGTATCGGATTGAGATTGTGGCATAATAGTATGCAACTTGATTGAGTCAATTGTGGCACAAAAGAGTATAAGAAAAGGGAGTACGATCGCATCATCTGGAAATTATAGATCGAAGATGGTAAAATTGTTCTGGATAAAGAAAACGTTGTATTCTAAATTGCTTTGTGAATTATGGATGATTAATTAATGTGTTGCTTAGGTTATAATTATGTATGTCTAACGACAAGTGGATTGTGATATAATACTTACCGATGTTTTGCGAGGTTAACAATTAATCAATGTTTTGCTTAGATTATTAAGTATGCAAAACTAATGTAGATTTGGATCGTGATGCGGTATTTATTAATATTTTGCAAGTTATGTATTACGTGTTTAAAGTATATTATGTTTACTACTTTGGTACTATTACGCGTTTGAGAAAAATTAATGGTAGTGTGCAAACTTATTACTATTGTGCAAATAAATTAATGCGTCTGTGCAAAATTACTAATGACTGTGCAAAAAAATATCTTTGAAACTAACGTATATGTGCAAATTTAAAATATCTGTGCAAAATTAATGTATTTGTGCAAAATTTGAAATATCTGTGCACAAAAAAAGAAACGCCCGATAAAATGGCAATATTTGCTTAAAAATAAAATATAAGAAAATTTGCTTAAAAATTTGTCGATAAAATGGCAAGATTTGCAATTACAAAGGAAGATGGGAATATTTGCTTAAAAACAACGTGTCACTAAAATGTCTAGCCTTGCAAATGCATATTAGAAGTTAATGTCATGTTTTTTGCAGATTATGGTTAAAACATTTTTGCACCTAATACATGCCAAAAATCAATGAAAAGCATCGGCATAGACATAATCAAGCAAGAATCATTATGCATCTTCATTATAATACTACGAAAAAATAACAACAAAATAAACATTGTTCGGTTCATTAAAAGCAAAAAAAAAAGGAAGATGCATAATTTTAATTTAAAATGGAACAGGTAGGGGCAAGAAGTCGGGCTTCGAATTTTGCTTCAAAATGAAGATGTTCTTCCATCGCAACCTCTTGAAGCACGGTGAATCGGATCCGGTCTTCATCGTTCGTAGCATTATCACGATCGATGCCTAATGACACGATCTTGGTCTTCGCCGCATGAGATTTCGCCCGCAAGAGCTTGATTGATGATGGGCGATTACTGCAAGAACCTTCTCCCTCTGCATGTATAAAAAAATGTGAGACTCGAATATAAGAACTATAAAGTGATAGAAATTTAAGAAATTTTTTCAGGAAGATTAACCTCTGTTTTTTAGCCACCTCTATTAAGCATTTATTGTTCTTCTCGATTATTTCAAGAAGACCTTTCATTTTGGAATGATCCTATAAAAACCGAAAAGATCAAGAACATGGAATCGTGGAAAAAGCATACAAGTACATAAATGTATATGAACCTACCATTCTGCAGAGGAGAGAAAAATATTAAACGTTTGATAAGACAAGAATGAGAAAGAGAAAGAGATATGGAATGCGTAGTAATCATGACAGCAGTGTTCCTATATAAATACCCGATTAAAAGTTTGTATTCAAACGAGAAACCGTGTAGATTGAACCGAGCGTGAAAAAAAAGCTGCTCAAATTCCACCGATTAGATTTTCAACCGCTTGTTTTTATGAATCAATTTTGAACAATAATTCTATTATTTTTGAACAGCCCAAACAAAAATATTTATGAAGCCCAAGATGTTATCCAATAACCGTGTACACTATTTTTCGTTTAAAAGAAAAATACATTAAAAGAATAGAAAAATTACACATTTGATTAAATTGAAATTCAAAATTGCAAATAGGTTTATTGTGCAAATATGAATTTTATGTGCAAATATATACTCGCTTACGTGGTAATATTTTTAAAATTCTGATTTTTTTAACTTATATTAAAAAAATGGGGCGATGACTCTAAGATACAATTTTACACCCCCTAATACTATAAGATACAATTTTTTTCCTAATTACTACTGGATACAATATTTTCAGCTATTCTACCTATTTTACCCTTGCTCACGAAAAGCTTATTGATTTGACGTCCATTCCTTTCCCCCATATTTTCTCTTCCAACGTTGTGATAATTTTCTCTCAAAGACAAGCTTTCAGAAGCTACCATTGATAGAACGAACTAAGGTTTCTCAAACAGGAAGGAGGAAGGGAAGTCGTCCTAAGTGTTTTTCTAAACCCTTTTGTCATATTTTCACCGGTTTACGAATTTCATTTAAATATTTTGGTTTCATTGGGGTTTTGTTTTTGGAAAAGGTATGGCTCGACGAAGGCAAAACGAAAATTGAGAGTTGAAAAAGGCGAAGAATCGGGCAGAGGAAGACAAGAAAGACACCAGGTAAGGACCCATTGTTGTGTGTTTCATTGCGTGAAAAACCTCGTCTTTGAACCCGCGATTTTTCTCCGTTTAATTTTTCGTCCTTTTTTACGCACATAATGGTTGACAAAGTCGAAGAATCGTTGAAGAGGAAGTCAAGAAAGACACAGTAACGACCCCATTGTTAGATATTTCATTGCGGGAAAACCCTCTTTTTCTCCTTTTAATGTTTTCGTCATTTTTTTACGCACATAATGGTTTGTTAAAGACGAAGAGTCGAGCAAGAGGAAGACAAGAAAGACATTTGGTATTTCATTCGTTGAAACCCCCTCGTTTTTAACCCGCGATTTTTCTCCGTCAATTGTTTTTACGCACATCATGATTTTTGGGGAAATGCTATTCTAATCTTGTGTTTTAATTTTCGGTTTGAAATGGGATGAGATTAAGAGGCACTAGAAGCAAAAAAATGACAAGAAAGGTTGTTAACAATTTCATGAAAGTGAAATTATGAGTAAATACTATCGGTTCATTGAGTTTCATTTTTAAAATTTGGAGCAATGTAAAGAAAGATAGGCGCTCAAAAAGATGCTCGGTCTAAGGGCGGGAAAAGGAAGGGTAAGATGTAACATGTGCACGTTCTCGTGTGCAGATTAGCGTCACAAAATTGAGACATGTGCAATGTTTGCTTTGCACGGTATCTTGTGCAAGTTTCATTTCACATGTGCAGTTTTTATAATGATATTAGTTTATCATATTACGTGTAAGCCTCTTAAATGATTGTGAAAGTAGTTGTGTTTTTGTTACGGTACTAGTTTGTTAAAATAGTTGGATTCCTTGTTAGTAAGAGACACTTTTTAATTTGTGCAAACTCATTTTCACATATGTAGGATGATTATGGTGTTGATATGTTGTTAGTTTATTTGGAGCCTTCACGTAATTGTGAAAAATAGTTGTGTTTTTGTTCTAAGTAGTTGGCTTCTTTTTAGTAAGCCCAATGTAATCGAAAAAATAATGGGCTGATTGTTTCGTAAAATCGATCGGTTAAAGAGTATGTGGAACTGAATACGAGTCCGGTGAATCGAAGGTATAGAAAAAATGAACTCTTAAAAATATGTTTAATTATTACTACTAATAAACTTTGGGTCTTAGTTATTTGTTAATTAAGCATATTATTTATTGAAGTAGAAGATTCCGGTGATGATGAAACCTGCGGTAGTATGCAAGAGTACTGACTCTTCATCAAGTAGTGAGGATGATGCAGATTGTTTTGCTAACGAGGAAGCCACGAAAGCTGTTTTGGTATGAGTATTTATTGTTATTTATTGAAAATACATAATAAATATTAGATTGTGAACCGTATGATAATTATTGTGCTTTATCAATGTTATAGGAAATGTGAATGTGAACAAAAGCGTGACTTACACCGAAGCAACCCGAGGACGACTATAAAGGAACTTAGAGAAATCAAGTTTAGAGATGTGCATTTAGGAATGAGATACAAAGGACTCCTTTTTGGCTTCTATTTAATGCTCTATACAAAAGGGGGGACAAGATTAAGAGACAGTCGCAAAACATGAGGATGATATACGCAAAATGTTAATGTGTTATGATGAGGTAGGTGCAGGTTTTGTTCTAGGAGGGAAATTGGCTAAGGTAACAAGTAGAGATGTGCGGCTTATATTTGGGATAGTTGGGGGAGTAGAAAAATACCCGGTGAAATGTTCTAAGTACTCTATTAGGGGGTGGATTACTAGATGTTTTGGATCGAGAGATAAGACTTTGTGTTGGACCTTTTATCTTATACAAGAACCACATCTTTGATAAACCGAAAGAGATGGTCCAATTGGAAGATGAAAGCAGCTTTGGTGATGTAGCTAGGCGACGCATTGCTATTTGCTTGCGTCGGTTCTTGCTCCTAATCAAAATGGAAGTGTATCGTGGCACTTGACGGAGTATGTGGAAGATCTGAAAGAGGTTGGAATGTACGGCGGTGTACCTTCATTGCGAGAGATGTTGGCAAGGCAGTGGCAACGTCAAAGAGTTTAAAGGCCGGAGGGTGCTCGAATCATCCCGGTAAGTTATTTATATTTTTACGCAAAAATGAAGGTAAATATTTTTGATACAATAACCATTGTTGTATTTTGTGATATTTCTGTGTGAGCATACAAGTCTAATTAAGCCAAAAAGGAAGGATATGTTTCCCAGTTTTACGAAATGGGATCTTGGTTACTTGAACAAATACTTGAGTCAGACGAAGGTTTCGAAGTTGTACAAGACATGTGTAAGTTTTCTAATTTTTTACTATTTGTTGTAAAATTATTATAATTTTGTTTGATGCATAATTGTATATAATTTTTATTACAAAAGCAATTTAACGAATCAAGTTTGAAACCAACATCCGAAGAGGAGGCAAAAATGAAGTCGGTGATGGATTATTTTGGTGTTGCAATGGCGGAAGAAGTATGTAATGGAAAAAATGATAAATATGGTAACGATATCGGAGTGGGAGAGCATACGAGAAAGCGCTTATGAGCAGACGATTGATTATGGTGATGAAAAAAGCTGAAGGGGATGATTTTGGTCCGAAAAGTGAAGGCTCTTTGAAAATATTGCGTCGTCGTCGAAAAAAATGGACCTTTTGAATCACTGGCGATCGAGTTGATACCATCGTTTAGCGAACTTGACTCAAGATATAGGTTTGGAAGGAAATTTGAGTTCGTTATTCCAAGGGATGCTTGCTGTTAGGATTTGAATTTGTATGTTTTGATGATGTTCTTAAAACCTATGTGTAATAGGACCAAATTTGAACTCGTTAGTCGGTGATGATCTAGATAGGGTTTATGTCTTTGTACGAGATAAACTTGCTAGGCTTAACCTTATACATGTATCAGTTGGTTGAGAACTAAAGGCTGCTAATAAGAAGACTTAAAGATCTAAGAGAGATTTCGTTGAAGTCATTTAGAAGGGCGTCATGAAGATCAAGAAGAGATGATAAGAGTTACGCAAAAAGAAGTATTGTCAAGAAAGGTTCAAGTGAAGATAGCAAGGTTGGAATCCATGCTACAACAAGCTTTAGATGTGCTGGAGCAAGGTTGAAAGTTGCTAGAGTTGACTTCAAGAAATTCATCGGGGATAACAAAAGTCGAGAAAGATAACTCTAAGATACTCGAAGTCGATCAAGTGAAGATTTGATTATCAATCAAGATCAATCACGACATAATTGATTGGTATCGAGAAAATCAATTATCCAAAGTCAAACAAATCTTCCAACGATCACTTACCATTTCTTTGAAGATCTGATTGACAAATTAGCCTAACGGCTAGTCAAATTGAGAATCATAAAAAAGCTGAAGTGAAGGATTTTTAAAAAAGATACACACACGCGAGAAACATCAAGAACAACTTCTTCACTCATTGTAATTCACGCTTAACTCTTCATACGAGAAATTGATCGAACACGTTGAATTTTCTAAGAGATTTATTTTTGGTCAAGGAAGTGTAAATCACCTTTCATTATCTCAAGACGAGAAAAGGTTGATTGTTTTAAGATCTAAGAGTTAAACACTCAAAGATCGAATCGATTGTACCAAGGGCGAGAACTTGTTAAACTTCCTGTGGTCGAATCCTCAAGGAGATTAGAGGAGACAAGACCGAGTTTGGTGGATAGTAAGGCCTGTGGAATCGGGGAGAGTGGACGTAGGATCGTTATATCCGAACCACTATAAAAATCTCTCGTGCCTTCTGACTTTACTGCATTCATAATTATAGCTGCTAATTCATCATCGTTTTTATAAACCTGCATTAATCTTGCTAAGTATTCTTCTCAAAGGTTTTTTTCTTTAAAAGGGTTTTTCAAATACACACGAGATTAGCTTCCGCACCATCGAGAAGACTTCTAGTTTAGAAGTCTGGCGATCTCACTAACACACTCTGAGTACCTTGCTGCAGAAGACTTCAAAGTCTTCTAACCTCACACTCAGCTCACGAAAAGTTGTAAAAGTTTTGAGTGTGGTAAAGTCTATTCAACCCCCCTTCTAGACTTTCCACCTCCTTGCACATCTCGTCCGGGACCAACAAGTGGTATCGTGAGCGGTGGTTCAACCGACCACCGGCTTTGGTTACCAATAGTCTTTGAGGAAAGAGCTGTTGTGGTCACTGAGCAGATCTTTTTGAAAAACCGTTTTCATAAAACTCATTGCATTCATTGCATAATCATTTTTATTACTAATAATGAGTGTTCATAAGAGCGGTAAAAAGAAAGGCTGGTGCAATTCATGATAGGATGCTTGAAACACTTGAAGATGGACCAATAAAGTTTTACTTTGAACGGTAAGTTACGGGAGGCGGTGGAGCGAAGCATCTACTCGACAGTAAGATTGAAAAGAAAAGGAGTGAAATGTCAAATGATGAAAGGAAACTATTTAATCTTGATCAAATTGCTCGGACGAGAGATCATAGAGACTCTAACCAGAGAGCTTACAGAGAAAGTCAAGACATGTAAGACCGCAAAAGAGATGTGGGAAACCCTAGCACTCATGTGTGAAGGTTCGGAGCAAATTAAAGAAAATAAGTTGCAGTCTATTCTACATTTGTTTGACACATTTAAGATGAAGCTGATGAGACAATAGATCGGTTGGATCTAAGACCGACAAATATCATCAATAAAGCAAGTTCATTAGGAAAGTCTTATACCGAGAAGGAGATCAACAACAAAATATTGAGATCTCTAACTAGTAAATGGAGAGTCAAGATCACGGTGATCAAAGATACAAAAGAAGCGAGCGGGATAAGTCATCATGAGTTATTTTCACATTTGAAAGCTCATGAATATGATTTGAAACAAGAAGAAGACGAGACGAAGGAAATTCAAACTCTCTTGGAAAGGAAGTTGCTTTCAAGGTCACTTGAATCAGGTCATCAAAAGAACCTATTGGAGAGGATTTAAGCTTGAAAGAACAAATGGCCTTCTTGACCGAGAAAGTTTGATAAAATGAATTCGAAATTTGGGAAATATAGAAGACATTGGAAGAATTCTAAGAAAAGCTGGTTTCGAGTCGAAACAAATCTTCGAGATAAGAGATCGAAGAGTCCAAGGAGGATAGGAGGTTCAAGACTCCGAGAAAGAAAAAGAGAAGAAAGTCCAAGAAGAAGAGACTTTTCTCCTAAAAGGGATTCTAGTCCAAGAAGATCTTCAAGAAGTGATGCTTGCTATAATTGTCATAAATCGGGACATCTCGGTTATGATTGTCGAGATCTAACTCCAAGAGAAAGAGAAGAAAAGAGATTGATGAGGAGCGAGAAAGTTTGCGAGACAAACGTGCTTTAGTGGCTGAAGAGGAGGATACTCTTTCAAGTGATTCAACATCATCTTGAGACTTCTCTTGAGACAATGATTTGTGTCTTATGGCAAAAGGAGATGAGGTACTTTCTCGATTCTGCTCTTAAATGCGCTTCTCGTGTGACTTTTGCAGAAGAGTTTGACCATAACTTTGTTGATAAGTTAATGGAAGATCTCAAAACTGCTATAAATGCTTACAAGCTGTGTGGAAAAGGAGAATGTGAGCTTGAAAGAAGAAATAGATCGATTTACACAAGAATCTATTAGCAAGACATCCGAGACACTATGATTCTAATCGGATAACTTGAGAAGAGTTAAATACTCTTAAAATGAAGTATCTTGAAACAGGGTTTCTTGGTAGAAAGGTTGCTTCTTTGAGAATCTTGAGAAAAGCTGATCGATTGAAGATTCTACAAGCGAAATTCGATGAACTTTTCCATCAGCATGAGCGTATAAAATCAAGTGAGGAGCGTTTAAGTTTGAGGTTGGATCAACTGAACAAAGCTTCTCATGCGGTTCAAACAATAGTTGAATCGTCTCAAACACCTAACGTAAAGAAGGGAATTGGTTTTACCATTGCCCAATCCTCACGAGTTCAAACAAGTGTACTTAAGAAGAGTACACATGTTAAGGGTAATGATTTGGTAGGAGAGGGTTCCAAACCTAAACCTCTCGATAAGGGTAAAAGGTTGCTGACCCCAAATCGGTCGAATGGGAAGAAGAGTAGTTATACTCAACAACCTAAACAAGCGATGAGGTATCAAAAGAAGGGGGAATCCCAATTTAAGAAACCTCGGCAAGGTCGGAAAAAGTAGACTTCAGCCGAAATCATCTACGAGGAGACAGTCTCGGTGAAGACTACACAATCTAAGCAAACTTCAAAGCTTGCTAACCGATCTACTAAGTCATTTGTGCCTGTGAGATATGAATCTTTTGATGGCTCAAGTAGAACGTACCCTTATCATCAAAACCCTCGAACCATTGCACAACGGCTGATCACTCCATCTAGAGGACCTCGGAAAGGGTCAAGTCTTACGGAAGGAACACGATCGACACCCATAGACAAACATTCAAGAAGGCACCAAAGGATGAGGTTGTCTATGTTGATATGTATGGAAGAAGGATAAGATTTTACGAATACGATAAGAAGAATCTATTCCTATGGATTCCTAAAGATTGTGCTAACTCTCAAGGACCCAAATCTAAAGGGTACCTAAAACTTAACTAAACGTGCGGACGCCGTGGGACATGAAAGAGAGGTTCCGGGAAAAGTTTATGCAGTACATCGGCAGTGGGTGCTCGAAGCATATGACTGGAAACAAGCAACTCTTGAGCTCAATAAAATCACAAAATGGCCCACGGGTGGTATTTGGAGACAATAACTTTGGTATTACCAAAGGTGTTGGGACTCTATACATTGGAGATGTACGTGTGGAGGAAGTTTTCTACGTGGAAGGATTAAAGCATAACTTGCTTTCGGTCTCATAATTACGTGATAAGGGATACTCGATTAAGTTTTCTAGTTCTCTGTGTGTTGTTTTGAGTGGCTTAAATGATCGGGTACTTTTAAGCGGCTTGAGAAAGGGCAATGTTTATGTTGCGAGAATTTGTAAATGTCCAAGCAATACATGCCTTGTAGCAAAAGTACTTGAAACTAGTTGGTTATGGCACAAGAGATTGAGTCACATAAATTTCAAAACACTAAACAAGATAGCCAGAAGGTCTCTTGTAGAAGGCTTGCCAAATGAAGTTTTCTCAAAAGATCGATTTGTGACTCGTGTCGAGAAAGGAAAGCAAACTAAGGCCTCATTCAAGGAAGTTTCGTACCAACGTCAAGTAGGGTACTACAGTTACTTCACATGGATTTATTTGGCCCTGTATCCCCATTGAGCTTCGGTGGTAGAAAATACACTTTGGTGGTGGTAGATGACTATTCAAGATTCACATGGGTGATATTTATGTTCAAGAAGAATGAAACCATCACAAGGTTACCGGAACTACGAAGAGATTACAAAACGAGAAAGGAGAAAGTGTTGTAAGGATTAGAAGTGACAAAGGAACAGAATTCTTAAACTCTCACATAGCGTCGTATTGCAAAGAAGCTGGAATTCAACATGAAACGTCTGCGGCCCGCACTCCACAGCAAAATGGTGTTCTTTGAGAGGAGAAAGCAGAACACTCAAGGAAAGCTGCCAGAACAATGCTAGCGAGAATACAATGTTCCTCAGAGGTTTTGGGCGGAGGCTGTGAATACAGCATGTTATACTCAGAATCGAAGTTCTTGACCAAAGAATATGGAAAGACACCGTATGAGTTATGGAAAGGTAGAATTCCTCGTGTTTCTTTCTTTCGTGTTTTTGGTTGCGAGTGTTTCATTCATGACAACGGAAAATCCAAGTTAAAAACCTTTGATGCCAAGGTTGCCGATGGGATATTTTTAGGATATTCCAAAGACAAGCAAGGCTTATCGAAGTTTTTAATAGGAAAACCCTTGTTGTGGAAGAAACACCTCATGTGGTTTTTAATGAATCTACTGTTGAGTCTAAGGACAAAGGAAGAGAAGAGTCAGCTGGCGGAAGGGTTTGAGAAACTTGAACTCAAGGATAAGACAAATTACGTCAAGGTTCATTTACCTATTCTAGATTCCGATTCTCGAAGATGATCAGCAAATCTCAAAGTTGGCGAGAAAAAGGAAAAGGTATTCTTGAGACAAGAGAAGACTCAAGCAAAACAAAGTCTCTGAAGTAACCTCAAGACTCGCCGATGACTCACCTTAACTCCGGATATAAATCTATCAAATCAAGGGAATGATGCAAGATGATGTTTCAATAATGCCTTGATGAGTTGAACGCATCTAATAGAAGGAATTGGATGACAGATCATCCCAGTGATTTAATCTTAGGTAATCCTCAAGATGGAGTCAAAACAAGAAGAAGGATAAATCTAGATGGTTTATTTAGCTGCTATGTCTCTCTTCAAGAACCAAAGAATATTGAAGAAGCACTGGTGGACACAAAGCTGGATAGAAGCTATGCAAGATGAACTAAATCAATTCACACGACAAGATGTTTGGATACTCGTTGATAGACCAAAACATCAAAAAGTGATTGGAACGAAGTGGGTTTTCAAGAACAAGAAAAATGAGAAAGATGAGGTAATCGAGAAATAAAGCAAGGCTCGTTGCGCAAGGTTACTCACATGATCGAGAAGGATTGACTATGATGAGACGTTTGCTCCAGTAGCAAGATTAGAAGCTATAAGATTATTCCTTGCATATGCATATATGAAATTCGAGTATATCAAATGGACGTAAAATCAGCGTTTCTAAATGGAGTTCTTGCGAGAAGAAGTATACGTTGAACAACCTCCGAGGTTTTGTACAAGGAAATCAAGTATACCGACTGAAGAAAGCTTTATATGGACTAAAACAAGCTCCTCGAGCTTGGTATGACACATTATCACAGTTTCTACTTGATCATGGATTTAGTAAAGGGAAGATTGATCGAACTTTGTTCGTAATTGAAGAAGATCGTGATATTCTCTTAGTACAGATTTATGTGGACGACATAATCTTTGGATCACCAAACAAGAAGCTTTGTGAAAAATTTAGTAAATTGATGCAAAGTAAGTTTGAAATGTCTATGATGGGAGAAATGAATTATTTCTTAGGACTTCAAGTCAAGCAAACTTTAAAAGGAATATTCATAAACCAAGCAAAGTATACCAAAAATATGCTAGAAAAATTTGGAATGATAACAAGCAAGGATGCAAAAATTCCCATGGTGACAAATTACAAGATGGATCCAGATGAGGATGGTGAAAGTGTTGATCGGACTATGTACCGAGGACTAATAGGTTCTTTCTTTGTATCTAACAACAAGCGGACTCGACATTTCTTTCGCATTGGAGTATGCGCAAGATTTCAAACCGATCAAAGAAAAGTCATTTGGATGCAGCAAAGAAGATCTTAAAATATCTCAAGGGTACCGCAAACTTGGGTCTTTGGTATCCTGCGATGACAATCTGGAACTCGGTGGATATTGATTCGGACTATGGTGGTTGTAGAATCGATAGAAAATCAACCACGGTACATGTCAATTTCTTGGAAGTAAGCTGGTCTCTTGGTTCTCTAAGAAGCAAACTTCGGTGGCTACATCAACCACGGAAGCAGAGTATATGGCCGCGGAAGTTGTTGCTCACAATTACTATGGATAAGTCAACAATTACAAGACTATCACATTGTCACTAAAGAAATTCCTATCTTACGTGATAGCAACAAAGTGCAATTGCTATTACTCGAATCGATTTCACACAAGATGCAAGCATGTGGATATACGTCATCACTTCATTAGAGATCATGTCGAAAAGAGAAACATTCGAATGGAAAAGATTCATACAGATCGACAGAGAGCAGACATTTTACAAAACCTTTGGCGAAGCACGGTTTAGAGATCTATCGGTGGAACTAGGTCTATTAGATCCAGGAAAAAGCGACTTGAAGAAGAGTATAAAGCTTCTTTGAAGAAGAGTATAAAACTTGCTGAAGAAAGTATAAAGGCTGCTGCGTGAACTTTCAAACCTCGCCGCTACAAGATTACTCGGTGGTATCGATTGATTACAATATCAACGTGATATGTTACTCTTACTCTCTCCCTTTTACTCTCTCGATTTACTTGTTTATTCGCTTAAGAAATATTCTTGATATAAAATATTCCTTGTCTCTTGTAGCTAAAATAATTTTCGGAATATTTTATTTCCTTACTTATCCTCGGCTTTGAAAATTAACGCCGTGAATTGTCAAATCAAATCTTTTCAACCATGAGGTATGGGATAATTTTCCTTTAAAATATTATTTCCTATTCTATTTCTGCGGACCGAAAATCTCTCAATTTTTTTGGAAAATTACCTTTTTCAAATCCAGAGCCGAGGACACGCACTTTTCGGAATTCGAACCGTTTAATTCATAACCGCTCGATCTGATCGTGCAATATGCCAATCAACGTTCAAATCTTATTTTGTATTTTAAAATTTAGCGGTTTCCTTCTTCTTTCTTATAAATTGATGTTCTTTTCTCTCTCTTCCTCATTACTTCATATTATTGTTCATCTCTTTCTTTCTTGATCTTTGTTCATTTTCTTTGAGTTAATATCAATGGCTCCAAAACAATCTTCTTCGAAAACAATCGCGAGGAAACACAAGACTCTGGATCCTCTGGTCCTATCAGAGAAAGTACGGAGTGAATTATCCGTAGATTTTAGAACAACTGGACAGCGAGAAGCGGTGGAGATTTTGAATCTCCTATCCGATCGGGGTTTGTATCAAGATCGCTCGGCTCATTCTTACGAACGACGAACTCTTGATGCTTATGTGGTACAGTTTAAGTTCGTGGTGAATTTGGTAAGAACAGGATCAAACGGCGAGTGTATGGCCGCAGTCGACCATCGGACGAGAGGATGTTCATCAACATTTAGGGTTATCACCGCAAGGTATTGACCCGAGAATCTTATATGTCGAGATAATCATCTCGAAGCCTTTCGTTCTCTAGCGAAAACTTCATGTCGGCATCATGTGTCGGATTTGAAGAAAGCATATCTCAAAAGGAAGTATAGACTATTGTTTGACATCATGGTGAAAGTGATGTTTGGTGAACGCGAGTATGGACTCGATAAGTCGAGGCGTTTGTGTGCTTTAAAGGCGATTGTGGATGGAGTCGAGTGTGATTGGGTCGATAAATTCTTTGAGATTCTGCAGAAGGAAAAGAACAGGTTCTTTCGGAGAGAGGTGGTTGGACATCCAGAAGTTAAGGTATGGGCTGTGGAACAATACGTTTCCATGTCGAACAAGATCACGGTGTTCTTGGAAAGGGTGATGCCCAACACGGCGTGGGACCCAAAGTGGACGAAACCATATACCAAGGCAAAGTTTATCTTGAATAAGGATGAGGAGCTCGGTGGCCCTCCCGATTCGATGATGAAGAAGACCAGTGAGATTGAGGGGGAACTGCGGATGTGTCACCCATCGGAGGAATTGCCCGAAGCGGTTATTGGTGGGAAGGATGACTGTAAAAGATTTGGAAAATTCTTCCAAGAGTATTAGTGATCGAGGCACCAAAGAAGTTCCAAGGCTGCTAGTACGGGAGAGAAGACTTCGGAAGTCTTCTCGGCAAACAAGATCAAATTCCGATTTCTCAATTACCACAGAGAAAGGCAAAGAGGTTCACCGTGGCAACCCGGAAAGATTCGGTGAGCGGTCGTACTGCAGAGGAGCACAGATGCCTCCTAAGGTATCTCTGGAAAGAAAGGATCATCGATGGTGGATGCAATGGAGGTTGAAGATTCTCCGATTTCGGATCTTTGAAGAGATGGTTTCTCATGAATCCGCGGTGAGGAGGAGCAGTACCAATTCCGTTTCCTTCTCTTTCGAGATTCCTTCTTCTTCCAAGCTTGCTGCACCGATGGAAATTGGCGATGATGTTGCGGGCATGGGTGCCGCTCGGAGCCTACCACCCAGGTTCTTTGAGGGTGATCACGGTGGAGATGTGGTTGGAGATGTCCCAATGCGGTTGGTTAACCTTCTGATAGAATTCGTGGTCCATTTGAGAAGTGTTTGATTATCGAGGTTTCTACTTGGGTGGACAACAAGTTTCCTAGATTACAGGATATGTCGAGAGGAGCGTAGCTTGGCCGATAGACATCCTAGTATGGAGAAATGCAAGGAGGAGCAATAGATGATCTTATTCTTCCAGCAAATGAGATTGGCCATAATGAGTTCTCTCTATGGGAGTTCGAACTACGAGAACAAGGCTGGAGTTGCCAAAGCTTTTGACCTAACCACGAGATCATCAAATTGCATGCCTAGTTGCTCGACCGATGGATGAACAGAACCCTGCTTGAAGGTAGTTCAGCTCTTCTTTACAATTCTGAAGAGATCAAGAAAGGTGTTTCTACTATCCCTCCTCCTCTTCCCGATTTTACATCTGTTCGCTTGCCCAACTTTATGCCTGTTATTGTTCATGAGGATCTGTATAACTCTTACTCCTCAAAGTTTGCTGAGTTAACACAACAGTATGCTTCAATGTTTTCTGTATTGGCTGCTAAATACACTCCTCTTGCTGAGTCTATTGAGTCGTCCAAGTCCTACATCGAGGCCGCCATTGACGGCCCCCTCTTTGATCCGTCAAACCGCTGCCGATATGTTTTCGAGCAACAGAGACTATCATCGAAACTCTTTCGGCATGATGTTGAACAACATAAATGAGGTGAGAAAGCACGTTGAAAATGTAAAGGCTGAAGGTGAGAAAGCCGAAGCTACTCTCGGGAAGGTGTTTCTTTGAAAGAGAGGCGGTTGAGGACAGATTTCGGACAAAAATGGAGGATCGATTAACGAGACTCGGTGCCATGGAAGCACGATTACAAGAAGGAATTGATCGAATGCGGCTATTCAATCATCTATCTTTGGACATGGGAAAGCAAATTGCGATCGGCCCAAGAGGCAAATGCTAGATTGACGGAGACGCAGCTATCGTGGGTCGACATCTGCATTGCTCAAAGCATATTCTCAAAATCGATGAGAAGATTGCTTCTCCAATAGCAATGAGTATGCCGAATCAAGAAGTTCACGGAAAAGTTTATCGCACACGACGGGATATTCTTGCCAAGATGACGGAAATGGAAGGTCACTGGACCCCTCTTTTGAATGATGTTAAAAAGGGGAAAGCGATTGAACCGAGATGGTTGTGAGAGATGAGGCTAAGGATAAAGAATTGAAGGATTTGAAAGATAGGGTGGAGGTCATGTTGAAAGTTTTCGTTGGAGCGGAAAGAAAAAACGAGTTGAAAAGGGCATTGCGAGAGTCTGCTGGAATGGATGAAGATGAAGGTCAAAGTTCCCAACCACCGAAAAGGAGAAGGTTGGTTAAGATGTCTGAAAAAGTTCAAGGAAAGTCTGTGAAGAAGAGTTGGAGGCTTTGCATGAGGAAGCCTTTCTTCTTTGACTTAGAAACTAGAAGGATGGAAGAGAAGGATAGTCACAAGATGATCAAGCTACTAGGGAAGCAAGGGAAAGAAGTGGATGTGTTGGAGAGTAAACAAGCAGCTTTATACCGAAGAAAGGCTGTAAAAGCAAAACTCGTGTCAAGGAAGAAGCGAGTAAGAA
This sequence comes from Paraleonurus japonicus, assembly GCA_030762865.1. Lineage (NCBI taxonomy): Eukaryota > Viridiplantae > Streptophyta > Magnoliopsida > Lamiales > Lamiaceae > Paraleonurus > Paraleonurus japonicus. The sequence continues at coordinate 39,826,354 of CM061057.1, read as the reverse complement.
AGGAAAGAAGCTTCTGGAGCAGAGGCCGAGGAAGACTTTATCCTCCCCACAATTCGATGGATTTGTGGATGATTGCTTGTCCTCGGAGAGATTTGAGGACTGGAAAGCAGCAAAGAGGGATTTCATCTCGCTCATACTATGTCTGCAAAAGTATTGGCGTCGGGGCCACATAATGAAACATTCTTTGCTTGGATGGAGGAAAAGCACGGTAATCTTTGGGCAGATATTACGAGAGCTTCGTGGAATTCAACCTAAACCTTCAAGCGCGAGAATTTGAAAAGATTCCTACTCCATCACAGCAGATGGGAAGTTTGACCGGTGAGTGTTCGCGGGACGCTCAAAATCTGCTTGGCCGAGGTCAACCCACCTATTGGAACAAATAACCGAGAACTCTATGATAGAGTGTATGAGTGGCTAAACGTTCCAACAGGTTTCAAGGTATGACCGAGGAAGACATGAAGGTTCTTGGTTGGGAAGCTAGGCTGCCGAGAAGGCTGCGATGTCGGTATTTATCTTTTTATGCATTTCTTTGTTATCTCTTGTTCTTTTTGCTTTTCACTTACGTAATTTGTACCGATCGATATATATATGAATAGAAGTGAATGTTTTGCGCCAAGACAACTTCTCGTTGTCACCGGTTTTGATTGAGATCTTTTTAAGATCTTTTTGTCTTTCTTTCGCTTTTCCTTGTTTGTGGGCGGTTCTCAAGAAGGTTTTAACATCATCAAAAAGGGAATTTGTTAGGATTTGAATTTGTATGTTTTGATGATGTTCTTAAAACCTATGTGTAATAGGACCAGCTGAACCTCGTTAGTCGGTGATGATCTAGATAGGGTTTATGTCTTTGTACGAGATAAACTTGCTAGGCTTAACCTTCATATCATCGATTGGTTGAGAACTAAAGGCTGCTAATAAGAAGACTTAAAGATCTAAGAGAGATTTCGTTCGAAGTCATTTAGAAGGGCGTCATGAAGATCAAGAAGAGATGATAAGAGTTACGCAAAAAGAAGTATTGTCAAGAAAGGTTCAAGTGAAGATAGCAAGGTTGGAATCCATGCTACAACAAGCTTTAGATGTCTTTGGAGCAAGGTTGAAAGTTGCTAGAGTTGACTTCAAGAAATTCATCGGGGATAACAAAAGTCGAAAGATAACTCTAAGATACTCGAAGTCGATCAAGTGAAGATTTGATTATCAATCAAGATCAATCACGACATAATTGATTGGTATCGAGAAAATCAATTATCCAAAGTCAAACAAATCTTCCAACGATCACTTACCATTTCTTTGAAGATCTGATTGACAAATTAGCCTAACGGCTAGTCAAATTCGTAATCATAAAAACTGAAGTGAAGGATTTTTAAAAAAGATACACACGCGCGAGAAACATCAAGAACAACTTCTTCACTCATTGTAATTCACGCTTAACTCTTCATACCGTAAATTGATCGAACACGTTGAATTTTCTAAGAGATTTATTTTTGGTCAAGGAAGTGTAAATCACCTTTCATTATCTCAGCACGAGAAAAGGTTGATTGTTTTAAGATCTAAGAGTTAAACACTCAAAGATCGAATCGATTGTACCAAGGGCGTGAACTTGTTAAACTTCCCGTGGTCGAATCCTCAAGGAGATTAGAGGAGACAAGACCGAGTTTGGTGGATAGTAAGGCCCCTGTGGAATCGGGGAGAGTGGACGTAGGATCGTTATATCCGAACCACTATAAAAATCTCTCGTGCCTTCTGACTTTACGCATTCATAATTATAACCGCTCATTCATCATCGTTTTTATAAACTCCGCATTAATCTTGCTAAGTATTCTTCTCAAAGGTTTTCTTTAAAAGGGTTTTTCAAATACACACGAGATTAGCTTCCGCACCATCGAGAAGACTTCTAGTTTCCGAAGTCTGGCTGATCTCACTTAGCACACTCGAGTACCTTGCCGCGAAGACTTCAAAGTCTTCTAACCTCACACTCACTCACGAAAAGTTGTAAAAGTTTTGAGTGTGGTAAAGTCTATTCAACCCCCTTCTAGACTTTCCACCTCCTTGCACATCTCGTCCGGGACCAACACTTGCAGAATTTGATAACGTGTATGAAGACAGAGAAAATGTGAACAATGAGAGAGGGGATATTGTTGATGAAGAAAATTTAGCAAAAAGAAATCGGTGACAAGAATGATGATGGCCGCTTGGAAGAACAAAGAGATCCGGATGTGATGCAAAAGAGGGTGATCGAATGACAACAATGATGGAAACAGTGAGTGAGGAGCGGAGTTGTCTTATTATATTGCTGCAAATATGAATTTGAGTAATGAAATTGCAAGAATGCAAACAGAGAGGGATGAAGTTATGGAAACGTTGAGGTCGTCCCTTGACATGCGAGAAGACGAGATAATGAAGGCGACCAAGGAGAATTTCGACTTGAAAGCACGTATAGCGAGATGAAGTAGAAGCTACGGACTACTCAATTCTTTGATGATCCCGTGAACATGACTGAAATAGAAGCCGTTGAAAAGATGCACCTCGCTTTGATTCCGCCTGAAGGAAATGAGGTGGCCGAGCCCAATATGAAAATGAAAGAAGTTGAGGTTGAGGAGCAGATTTTAGAAATAGAGGTACAAGAGCGGTGTGAGGTAGATTTGAGACAGAAAGAGGTTTTGGTGGTAGAGCAACTCTGCGAGGAGACTCCGTGTTTGTTGAAGAGAGCACGGGATTATCCGAACCAAGCACCATGGCTAAGAGGATAAAGATAAGAACAGAGATGTGTGGCGAAAGGTTAATCAAATTACACCACAACCTTCCACCGCTGAGCTAATTGAAATTAATGAGGGAGAGGCAGGATGAGGAGATTGAAGATGAACAGAATCGATGACTTTTGGTGATGATGTTAAGTATCGATGGGATACTTCTTTCTATGCATGAAGAAGACGAACGATGAAATCAAAGTGTGATCGAGGAATGTTGGCGGAAGGAGGAGAAGAGTAAGATAATCACTGAAACTTAATTTATGTCTACCAATGTATATGTATTTTTTATTTTGTATATCTTATTATCCATGGTTTTTCGCAGAAAAAAGGTGCAGTGGAGCAGGAGACCTCTTTCGAAGTGACAATTAGAGATGTAATCTCTTTACTACACCATGACAGTGGTGTCGGAGGGGTAAGTATTACGAACAGTTAAGTGTGATAATGAGAATACTTTAAAAGAATTATAATTTCATATTTTTTTGAATTTTGTTTTAGGTGATAGATGCTTGGGCTGATATACTAAAGGATAAATATGGAAACTTGGATGGAGCAAAACATACGATGGTGTTCTCTTATGCATGTTGGGTAATAAGAAATTTAATTATTTACGCACAAATTAGAATGATATTAAATTACAATTGTAGAAGTAATTTTGTATTGTTTTGTGTAGGACATTGTTAACATGAAAAAGCAGTAGCAATTTGGCTGCTTTCTTGGATGACAGATCACAAATTGCATGAGTTATGACACACCGTTGTTCCCGATGTCGGCGAAGTGGGGTGGCGTAATACTAGAGGGTCCGGGGATCATTGGACTATCTTGAAGTTGAATCTAAAAAATGCGAATGGAGATTTTACAATTCGATGCGTCCAAGGAGAGCAGATAATGATATACATTTTAGAAAATCAATGTCGTTGGTAAGTGATTTACTACGGCAAACGCAGCATATTCAAAAATAATATATTTCAATTTTAACGAGAAAGCCAAAAACACTTTTACGTGCGGTGAAGTACGTTGAGAGTAAGTTAACGGAGGTTTTCGTGATCCATCGCCCAAACCACCCAATTTCATTGGGGAAGTTCAAGCCACCTACCACCGAAGAATGCTTGGCAAGTTGAAGACTCACTTGATGTGGGGTTTTGGTTTGCTTGCAAATTGAAAATACTATAATCAAGAAGGGGAACCGGAAGGTGTTTATTCTAATGTTTACGCAGTAATTACCGAAAAGGATGGTGGAATGGTTCATGGACCCACTAAGTGTGGTTGTCTAAAACAATACAATATTTTTGACGTACCAATTTTAAAACTTGTTATTGGTATGTATATTTTTAGGGATGCATATTCCGCAACAAAAACGTTTGGGGTGGGGAAAAGCTGTTATTGCCGTGTACATTTTTTTGGGGCTGCATATTGTGCAACAATATGGTTTGGGTGGAGATTTTTGGAATCTGCATATCAAAATCAAGTATTGGTATGTATATTTTTGGGGATGCATATTCTGCAAAAATATCCTTAGAAGGGGTATTTTTGATTCTCGCATGTCCGGTGTAATAGGTAATTAGATACAATTAGTAGTTTTCATGGCAAGAAATGAATCGACCTGTTTTACAAGGTTTTGTGTGTGTATTATTGAAGGGTATTATTCTCTTTTGTACATTACTTCTGTGATGCATGCATAGTCTGTACAATGAGCCTGTGAATGTTAGGCATTACGCACATGTGTAATGTTTGAACATGTGATGATATTATGAATTTGTGCAAAGGTAATGTATAGTTAAAAAGAAATGTATTATTATTAAACTTACAAGACAATACTTCCAAACATACAAGAGTATAAAAATATTGTACAATACAATACAGGACTAAATAAACCTAACATATCTATACTAACAAAAAAAGTTACGTAACTTATTACAAAGGCCCACCAATACTTTTAACTATTCTAAAAATAGTAACATAAGTCTCTGGATTCATTGTTGGTAGTGGATAAAACTCCAAAGTATCTTCTTTGATGTGGAATGTCAAGAATGTACCAAGAGGGATTCATTCGGAAAAGAATAATTTTCTTATTATTGTCGACCCAACAAAGAGGTGTAGTCCAAATGATAATGGAGTGCTGGGGCTATGTTTGGTCCAATTGGTATGATTATGCTCATCCATGAATCATGTCTTCCGTAATCTTTCATAATCCAAATTCGAAAGACATCGAAAACTTTGCAAAAGTGAGAGTATAGAATTAATGTTTCTTGATCCAACGAACCCATATCATTGAAGTAAAAATTTTGTGGCATGTCATCAGTAATTGTATAAGATCATAGGATTCGGTTTGGCAATCAAGAGATGCAATGGCATATGTTTGACAATCACGATATACCTTCCAATGTAGACGCCCATGCACGAACACCCGGATTTGCGCATATAGTTTGGAAAGGAAAATCGGCAATGCGTCTCCACACCGCATTATTTGCTGAGAAGATCTTTACCTCGGTATCTCTTTCATCAAGATCGAACAATGAAATGCGTACCACCTTGTAGTCTTCATGCGAGTTGGTCATATCCCAAACCATAGAAGACATGTGCCCATTTTGATTGTTCCGAAAAACAATATGATTGTTAGGAACAACTATGGTGTCTAGAGTAATAGGATTACCTAAAAAGTAAACATCTTCGGCATTGCAAAAGCACGAGCCCGTTGCAGCTTGCAAGTAGTTCTATCTCTTTATCACCATCACTGATTACCCTTTTATTGAAAATTCCCCATTCCGAGTTGGATCATATAATAAGGGGTAATTTTCATATTCTTCTTGGAAAAGGAAGAGATATTGATTTTGTTTTATCATCTCGAACAAATGTGTATTATTCGAGAAGTATTTACTTTCAATGAGATCACAACATGGTTTGCTTAGGGTTTTGAAGCGACCAAGATCTCGTGGGTAGTAAATACTTAAATATTTCGGAGATTGTTTCTAAAGGAAATTCCTTTTCGTCACTCATTGTTAAATAATATGATCAATGTAAGCAATTGCTGTTGTAATTCTTCATTTTCCATGTTCATGTTATATTTATATACGTTATTAAGCGGTTAATTATGTGGAGTGAAAAGTCGCATCCAAACAAATTGAAAGAGTTGTGTCGATCATTGTGTCGAATGGTAATACAAAGTTGAAAGTCGGTAAATTTTGTTAATCGCACAAGTCGATTCATTGGAAAATTGTGAAGAAATAACTGTCGCTAAAACATTTATTAACCGTCCACTATAATCTACTAATCTTTAAACGGCAAAGCACTAAGACCCTCATTAAGTAAACAGTCTCCTTAATTTTATTTAGTAACCGCTAATTTGATGTGTCAAAGCACATGTGCAAGAAAGTTCGCATGTGCAAAAAGTTTGTATCTCTTAATATATAGCCGTTTGAATAATTTGAGGATAGGTAGTCAAAAAAATGACCGTTGAATAAATAATTAAATTTGTAGAATTTTACCGTTGGAATTTTAGTTATAAATGCCGAGTTTGGATGCGACTTTTCCAAATTGCACACTCCTTAGTTATTCAATTAGGATCGATACCATGTCAACGTCTCATAATTCAAGCTCGTCAAGGAAGTATATCAAGTATTCAAGATCGTATTGTCGAAAGTGTAATAGTCAAACAAAAATACGATTGTCCAAACGATAAACAATCGGGTAGGTTGTACTACCACCGTGATATGCATGGTTGGTCACATTGGTGCAACCCATTGCAAGATGAAGATTATGTTCTTTGAAGAAGAGGTTTCGAGTCGGCGAAATATCCAAGATAAGTGTTGCCTTGATTCGGAAAATTATTATAAGATTGGAATTGCGACTTTGCTAATGGCAAACGCAATAACAATTGTTTTATTGTTGATATTTGGTGGTTTGATCAAGAGTTTATTTTTTTGATGAACCTACCGCAAAGTATTTATGTTTCTGGTTATCCTATTATATAAGTGGATTGTATTGACTAATGAAAATGTCCGGTAAACAAATTATGAAAGGTAATACTTGGGAACATAGAAATCGAAACTAATTTAAAAAAGAAAACATGTCACGTAAAATATAGTAATTCCATATACATACATACAAAAGGAGGTTACAATACTATGTGATGTTAAACAAAGTGTTTAATGTAATGTCCGCATGTAAACAGAAAACCTATCTAGCGTTCACCCATTCAAACTTGATATATAAAATCAAGTTTAAACAGATCAAGCAACAAAATGATAATTACTAAAGCCGTGCTTCCAAAAATATGGGAAATTCTCGCACGTACTATACCGCAGATAGGTAATATTTGACAAAAAAATCTGAATAAATTGTATTCGTAACAAAAATTGAGACACCGATGAAATCAAACGTGTTTCTTCTTTGGGAACTCACCGTAAGACGGTAATCTGAAGTTTTCTTGGGCGTCCGGTGCACGTTTCAGGATAGGAGGAAGAATCCTATCCCGAGGACCAACAATTTGGACTCGAATAATTCAGCTTTGTATTGGATGGATGGAGAACTTGTAATCCACGATAAGATGATGCAAAAAGTAATCTTCAACATTGGAAAACACAAGACGGCAGATCTTGGAGATTACAGCAGAGGCATGTGAACATGGGAACCCAATTATTTGCCATTGGTAACAAGTGCAAGTATTGTTCCGTAAGTCAACAAACGGACGGAGTAGAGGACACTAAGTACTCACCGCTCGGAGAAGGAGTTACAGATCCATGAGCGAGATATGTCAACATTGTAATGCCATAACTCTTCCTTAATTGGACAGAGTGCGCCCGTCCAAGATAGGCTCAAGGCTACGCTTAAATTGCCACCCACAAATTTACGAAAAAGTAATAATCAAGTAATTTTAGTTTAACTTGAAATACAAGAAAAACAGATGTGTAATTGACAAGTTAAATAAGCAAAAAATAATTTACTTAGTCTTATGTAATCTATCATATGGGTAATTGGAAGCGATCTCCCTTTCTTGATCCATGAATTAAAGGACTCCGCAAAGATTTGAGGTCATTTCTCCGTATCTAGTGATATGTGGAGAATGTGAAACAGCCCACTTTTGGAAAGGCATTTGCATAAGCCAATCTTCAGCTAGCTTACCACCAACTTCCTTGAAAACTGCTAATTTTTCCTCGAAAAGTCTAATGTTAGGTGCATATGCACATTCTTTGAAGCGACTCACCTAGTTTGTTGGCGCTTAGTATTTGTCCGGCCGGTTGAGAAGCGACCCTTGAGGTTTGTTAAAAGGTGGTATAAACAAAGAGAAATGGAGGGGCTCATCAAAAACAATATTGAATGCAGACATCAAACCACAGCTCCTATCGGAGATATAGAAAATCTGTTTTTGGTGTTTGACAAAGTCACGTAGCTTGGACAGGAACCAAACCCAATTATTTGTATTCTCGAGGAGACTACGGCAAATGCAACAGGATACAAGCCTAGAACGCATTGAAAAAAGAAGAAGAAGCTAACATTCAGTACATAAAACATGTAAAATAAATAAAAACACGAAACTCAACATTCATGAGCAAATCGAACACAACATTAGTAAATTGCAATAAAATAAATCGCACATGATAAATGATTGTGGTGTGTAATGAATTGAAAAATTGACATGTATCACTATTAACAACAGAAACATAAAATGTATTGTTAAAACATGTATCACTCTTAAAAACAGGAAACATAATATGCATTGTTAAAGAATTAGGACTCCTAAAACAGAAACAGGAGGCACACTAGAGTCATTGTACAAAAGGTAAAAAAAAACAGGGAAAATGATGTGAAGAATGTAGTTGTACTCGATGTGAAGAACGTACCATTGTTACCATCCTTAGCAATGGCCGTAAGTAATATACCCTTTGCCCTCCCGGTACAAAACGTACCATCAATAAATAACATGGGTCGGCACTTACGAAAACCATCCATAGATGCCTTGAAGGATATAAAAACACGTCTAAAACAATTTGTTTTCGGATCAACATCCAAATCTACAACACTCCCTAAAAAGACACCCAAAAAAATAATATCATTATTTATTAAAAAAATGGGGGCTTGCTGTGTTGAAGAATAAAAATTAACAAAAAACCGTATCAGGATTTGTTCGAACAACAACAGCACAATATCCCCTTAATCGGTCATATGACTCATCATACGATCCAAAAATTTTGTCCTTAGCCTTCTCAACAAGACGATAAGCTTTACAATATGGTATTTCAATACCATAATTCAGCTTCATAACACTTGCTATATCCTTGCCCCCAATTGTGGATTTGTTCTAACATCATTGAGTACTAAATTGTGTATAATGTTGGGGCCAAATCGTGTTGTATTATCTCCTACAAGCTCACCGGCACATTTATGGACAAGATTGACATTTGATACAATAAAATTTCCGGATAGAGTTTGGCGGGCAGCTTTAATAAACCACTCGACAATCATATTTGGATGACTCGTGACAAACAAAGCATGGACGTATCTACCGTCATTACGCCTATACTTGAACTTAAAACCCATTCTAATGGAGTACTTGATAAGCTCAGCCCTAAACACAGAAGCACCACCCCTAAATTCAAGACCAACCCCATCCTTCATTATATCGACCCATGGGTCGGATAACATGATGGTCTTAGAAACAATTGGACACACGTCATAGGAGGGTATTCTACCTTCATTAAACATTGAATTCTTGACTAAGCGGGAATTACATTTCTCTTAACACGTTTAAAGCATATCTTGTTGGACCGAGGTGGAATAGGAGATTTCTAAATTTCAGAGAATGTGGTATCATCAAGACACGAGTATTTTCAGGGAAAAAATTGTTGGGAATGTAACCATCAATCTGCACACGTGAGGATTGCGGATGAATCTCCACATGTGCGCTTTGTTGGTGTATATTCACATGTGCGTAACATGATTGACTGTTCGAATCAAAAGAAGATTTTCAGAGGGCGTAACATCAAAGATCGACAAATTTCTCGATGTGTTAAGACACATAGTGATGCATAGAGTGAAATCAGCCTCGAGTCCAAGCAACAATTGCTAATTCTACCGAAGGAACACTTAATTGAAAAATTAACATCACATAGTACAACCCACTTACTTTTGATCGAAGAAAGGAAATCCGAAAATGGAGTGGTCTGATTTGCAGATATTAATTTGCAATCGCCTTTGAAGTTAATCGCAAAAATAACGCCGAAAGCCATTACAAAACGCAGAATCGGAATGAGATGGTTTTTGATACGAGATATTACTTTGAAGAAATAGTGTGGAAGAACTACACAACGAAAACTAGTAAAAAGAGAAATGGTCAACAAATTTTGAATTTTAAAATGAACCCATGACTGGAGGGTGGGATTTTCCGTTTTCCAGCGCCTACTGACAGAGTCGTACACCCGACATGACCGGATATACCATTTACACGAAAAATAATCGAGATCTCGAAGACCCTAGCTTCTTCGTCCTAACCTTGGCGGAAAAGGTATAGGTACCTACGGCGGAAAAAAAAGGGAACAATATAACCCATTTTTGGTATTCAAAGTAAAATCGGCGACGGAGGCGAAGAAAATACGATTTCAGATTAGGAAATGAGAAGGAAATGGGGAACTTCAGGAGAGAGAAGAGGGAGGCATTGCTTTGCGATTCGTGATGAGAGAGAACAGAGAGGAGAACGTGTGTGAGGAAAGGGAGGGTAAAATGGGAAAATCAAAAAGACCTTGTACCTATTGGTATTAACTTTTGTTATAGTATCTATCGCAATTAATTCTCTAATATGGTACCTAAGAGTTATAAATCCAAAAAAATTGTACAAGAATTAAAAAAAGAACTATTTTAATTATTATTTTTTCACTTTAAGCCCAAAAAACACAACAACAATTTTTTATTAATTAATTAATGTTAAACCAAGAGGGCTAAATATTTACATTTGCAGAGCAACTTGATATATGTACTGCACTCCAAATCATATACTTTCGCTTTTTAAAAGCCCAAGAAAAACTGTTTTATAACCAATACAATCCATCATATTAATTAAATGTAAAGCCTAATATTAATAACAAACTATGTAAAGCCCATTACTACACTTGAACGACAATTTATAATTTTAAATAGATATGACCGTTGTGAGCTTTATGACCGTTGCCACTGTATTTGTATTTATAAGTTGTCGAAATTTGTTTTCACCGCCCCAACATTTGTTTTCAGATTTACACACGCACAACATTGTATGAATAATGTCTCGAACACTACATCAAATTACCCAAGGTATTCAAAATTATATTGCACAACCTGCCGAGTGTCCAACAACGATCGGAGTATCTAAACAAGAAATAATCTGGTAGGTTGTATTATAATTGTTCATCACATGGATGGTCTCATTGGTGTAGTCCAATAGAGTTCAATTCAGGTGGTAATGATATGGAAGAAGTTTCCAAGTGTTGGAAGAGTAGAAGACACACATTATGCAAGGAAAGAAGACAATATCCACAAATCATATCGTATAACAATAGGAACTTTGGTAATTGCAAATGTGTTGACCATAGTTTCAATTGTTGTAATATGTTGGATTATAGCGTTGCTTGTTTTTTAAAAATCTGATTGTGGCCACCGTATTTGCACGTATATGTAATAGCGAATGCATTTTTAAGGTTTACAATATAATATGTTAGTTCTTAAAATGCCCCTTACATCGTTAGTTCTTGAAATTAAATGAAAGTATTTATATACAATATCTTGTGATTGCAATTAAATTGGATGATCTCGAGAAGAAAAATCAAAGGTTTATCATTGTGCATATATTTTGTGTGTTGTGCAATTAATCTAAAAACTGTGCAAAAATGAAATGAATTATCGTGCAAAAATTAAGGGCATGTGCAAAAAAAAAAAAAAGATTGCAGAAGGGAAGATGTATCTTGTATCTAATACCGCAAATATCTAGCACATGCAAAAATTAAGGGAATGTGCAAAAAAAGATTGCGAAGGGAAGATGTATCTTGTATCTAATACCGCAAATAACAGTTTATACAAGAAAATGTATCTTGTCATTGAACTTCAATTGGATGATACGAAAAGGGTATAATTAAAAGTATATTCACCTAGCGCTTCAAAATTACCGCACAAATATACACAAAAATCTCCCGCTAATGAATTACGATTTCTTAATACTACACAACACCGGTACAAAAAGTCGTTTTCAATTACAATTCAGCTCCCAAACTAAATATTACACAACAAACTCAATATAGGGCATATCTCCAAAAAATATAGTTTGCCCACACTAAATATTAAACAAAGAAATCACATGTGAATATCAAAATGATGTACAAAAATTAAACAGCCGAGACAAATTATGAATCAAGAGCTCCGGTTGACATCAATTTCTTCTTAGGAAACTCCCAATATGAAGTGATTCTAGATTTTTGGGTCGCCCGGGCTGTCGTTTAAGCCGCGGTGGAAGGATCTTTTTACTCTTATCATTATAATTGCATTCAAAACGCAGAGTTTGAGGCACGGGATTGATGTTGGATTTGTAAGTTTGCTGAAAACTTTCGTGAAGTAACACTCGTTGATGTGAGTATATATACCGCCGCAATGCCTTTGGATAACTTGGCAAAGCATGTGCACAAGGGAAACCAGCTTGTTTGCCAAACATAACATGAACATTCTCTCCTATTAAGATTGTTGAGTCCCTTTAGAACGAGTTTAAACACAAAAACAAGATACCCTCTAGTGATAATCTAGAAGGGGGATGAATAGATTATCAAAAACTTTTGCAAGTTTAGATGATCTATTAACTCCTAACTCGTATTTACAAATGAAAAAAATTTTGTTTATACTCAATTCAATTAGGATCTAAAGCCTTTTCGGATATCAAATTTGTTGTCAAGAAATAATCAATGAAAACAAGTAAATAAGCAAAGAAGAAGAAATGACACCAGATTTATAGTGGTTCGGATCAAACGATCCTACGTCCACTCTCCTTCTTCGAATCTTGAAGAAGGGCCTTCACTTACTTACTTCCTTCTTTCTTGCTATCTTACTTACAATGATGAATCTTCAGCCTTACAAAGAATCTTCCTAACTTAGAATATCTATGGCTTGAAGATCTAATGAAAAAGTGTTCTATAAACACTAAGAACCGAAAACGTATAAAACGTTCTTGAATGTGTGTAATTCTTTGTTGCTTGTGTATACAAAATATGATGAAGAGTGCTAAGTGTCAAAGTTAATTCTAAATAGATTTCTATTCCTATTTATAGAGAACTTCTCTTGGCAGCTTGTAACTTCCTCGAATTCGGTTTGTTGATAGTTGTAATCGATTAACTAATTCTTGAAACCGCTTCTTATTTGGTTGAAACTGATTCTTGAATTTTACTAACTCTTCTAGCTTGTCCGATTCTTCACCCCGTCTTGAATCTCCACCTTGTCTCGATTTTCTACTCTGTCTTGAATCTCCACCTTGTCTCGATTTTCTACTGGTCTCGATTCTCTATCCGATCTTCTACCTCGCCTGGTTTCATCAACGCCTCTGCTTTCTCGTTCTTGTCTCCATCCGACTTCTTTCAAAACAACCCTATCTTATTTCTATACTTAGTCTATATAAAGTTTTTATTACATCACCGACTATACATTGTCTCCAATGGTCATCTTACTTTACACTTTTAACACATCAAAACTAAATACTGATTTCTTTTCCTAACAATTTCCCCCTTTTTGATGATGTTAAAACTCAGCTCAAGAAAAGAAATGTTAGTAATCTTAAAAATGTAAAATAAGTAATTAAATCACATAATCGATAACTAGAACAATTATTGTTATTAATGATGATCAAAATCATGAATCGATAATCGAACAATTTGATTACATAATCGATATTTTAAGAATTAGAAAATGAATCAATATACTTCAGAAATCAAGAGGTTAATCAGATTAGTTTTTAGAAAAACAACAAAGATTGAGAGTAGATCAAAAATTTATTCAAGATTTGCATCAGTCATGTATGTCACACAAAAATGATAAGATGAGATAAGTAGAAGACTAGTCATACCACCTATTTTCTTCTCGGGAACATTGAGCTACCAAAGACCCGCTTCTTAAGTGAAATAGTTTCACCTCCTCTCGCAAGATCACCGTGGCTTCGCTTTGATTATCACCGCTTAATCTTCTCAAGATCCAAATGACCATCACTGTTAGAGGGGGTTCCATCTCGAGAATAAGCCGGGTGCGACTACGTCGAGTTGAATTCATCATTTGCAAGGTTGATAAGATATTGATACATCCGGGGTCCTTCTCTTCCAGCCAATTATGAAAAGCTTCGTCTTCATCGAGTCCCCACTTAATCACTTTGCAGGACATGAAACTGGAAAATCCAGTCCACTTCGAATGGCCTCCACCTTGCCTCGATCCGCCATTAATAACACTTCTTTGGGGACTACCTCGCTTCGATGATATGGCCTAAGGACTTCTTCCCCTTGCTCATCTATTATCTTGAACCCATCGTCTAAGAGATCGATCATAGTATTTTCCTCGCGCCTTCTCCTGCTCTCTTCTCCTCTTAGCCTCCCTTCTCTTATACTTCTCCTTCTCATCTCTTTTTCTTTTTCTCGATCTTTTCTTACGCATCTATCTCAGCTTGTGATTTCTTTGGAACTTGAAATGTTCTAGATGATCCGTAAGGAGATGTAATTTGAGCTTGAGCTTCGAGCAGGAGTTCTTGCACAGGGGAGTGGCTTCTCTTGTAGGTTCAGATCTTGTCTTCCTTACAACTTTCTCTGTCTTCTCCTCGACTTCTTTTCTTCTCGCTTTTAGCAACTCTTCGACAACTCTTCAATTTTCATGCTCAAAGCCATGATCTTATCTTCTTGCTCATCTACTCTTTTCTTGAGCACACTATCTTCCCCTTTTTAGCATCAAGAAATCTAGTATTGCAGATAGTGGCTACTTGCTCAATTTGACTTAACAGCTCTTCTCGTACATACCCCGTCTTATGATCAAGCTGGTCATATCTCTTCTTTTGTCCGACCTCACTGCCTAAATTCATCATCCATAAACTCGCTTGATACTCATCGTCCGCCTATCCTTCTCCGTGAGCAAGCCGCATCTTCGTAACTTGATGAAATGATGCTTCTTTGGCTGTCCATGCTTCTCTTACTTGCTCCTCAACCGATCTTTGATCTCAATGAAGGCGTAACGAACATACTGCTTTTACCCATTCATCCTCGTGAGTTCATCTCTTTAGCAATCGCCGCCTTAATCGCAGCCATCTGCTCCTCATGTCTTATTCCCGCAGTAGTGTAGATCAATCTTGGTTTTCTCATGAATTGCAGCTTCTACATTTTCCTTGATTGATGATGAGATGACATTTGGAACTAATCGAAAAGCATTCGAGACGGGCGGTCTTCAAATTTTGAACTTGACTTTTAATGCATCTATTTCGGATACGCACACGTATGTGGAGGGCATGGTCTGCTCACGAAATATTTATTTCTTCAAACTCGAGTTCGGGTTGCACCTCAACACCGCTCTGTTTGTGCCTCCTCACCGTATCCATCCCACTGGCTCATCGGCGGCCTCCACCTATCACTTCCTCCTTTTCCTCCTCCATACCAACTTCTTTCCTTTGCTCTTCCTCCTTCTCACCTGATTTCATCTCCTCTGAGTCTCATCTCCAAGATATACTCTTTGTAGAATGTAATCGACAAAGGCATTTTCAGTGAGTATATCTTGGAATGATTTCACTTTGCTTTCTTGAGAACCTCCTTCTCCCGGATGGCTAAATTGTTTCCTCTGCCTCGGCTATCGGAATATTTGTCTCCTCAAAAGATCCAAGCACGAGTCTTCTCAACAGATAGACATCAATAAGCTCTTTCAACGGCTCGTGCTCATCTTTGAGAGTGGACTCTTGTCTCGAGAAGGAACTTTTTCCAAGGATTAGAGTGAGGTCTCGCCGGTCCCAATTCTCCAGATGGATTTGGTAGGTTTAGGAAAAGATTTGGTTCAGATGAGGTTGTGGGTAGGAAAGAGAATGGATCATATGAAGTTTGGGTGGGTGTTGGACTTATGGGAGTGGGCCGTTTTAGAGGCTCGAAGCGGCGGCCTTGTCTGCTTCTTCATTGCTGTTGGGAAGAAATGAATTTAGGAACTTCATCCTCGGATGAGGATGAAGATGATGAGGGTGATTTAACTTCTTCTTCCTTTCGAGTCTTCTCAGACGAGACTTCTACCGTCTCCGTCTCGGCCTCGATATACCAACCTCTCCCTGGAACACTTCCCTTGGGAAGTCGTCCTTTCCTCCTCTTCTTCCTCACCTGCAATCTCCTCCTCCTCGATGAGGATTCATCGGCTAACACTGTCTCCACTTTCTTCTTTCCTTTGGCCTTAGAAGCCTTCTTCCTGTGTACCGGAGATGGGGTGTCTCCTTCGAGTCCGTTGGACCGAAAGGTTTCTCATCCTTGACAAGCAAACCCTTCGCTTTTGTGAACTTTTTCACCTCTGCCGCGATCAAGCTTGTCCGTCCCAATCTTGTGTTCAAGTATGATGGTGATTCTTGCCATCATACTTGTTATTTTGGTCACGACCATCTTATCACCACCGATACTTCTGCCTTGACGAACTTTTTCCTCTCCTCCATCGACGGGAGTACACTGTCTCGAGCCCAATTAATATCGGCTCCATCTATGATGGCCCTCGACAAAGATATCCGTGGCTTAGTCAATCCATCATGACTCGTCGCTCTCCTAGTATACACTTCGCCAAAATAAGCATCGAAGCCTATACTTTCTCCGTAACATTCCCTTCTTGATTTGCGAGTTATGCTTCCGGGTTTTCCTTGCCATCATTTTGTAACTTTCCAAATATTCTTGACCTTGTACAAGAATGGGTTGCCTCGGTGGTATTTAAGCCAAAATCTCACCGATATCGAAATTGAAACATGAATTTTTCTAGATTTTTCAAGAGTCCGAATTCTAGTTTCTAGTCCAAAGATTCTGTTGATTTTGCTCTGGTTAAGAATTCGGCGGCAAGATCATCAAGGGTTTTGGGTTTTGACGGTTTCATCGAAAGCAAGATTTCTTTAAACCTCTATCTTGTAGAAGTTGAAGGATTTCTCTGGTTTCGGATCGGTTGAAATGTCCCATTCCACGTACATTTCGGATTTTGTACGTTCTCTCGATGGATGCGAGATCATATTCATATTTGATTCTCGCTCTTTCCAAAGTGTCCGCCATTGATGAGTGTTTGAAGGTTTTTAGGAGGGAAAAGAAGTTTTAATAGAAGAAGAAATATATGTGTGCGTAAATGCAAATAATGCACACGAATGTCTATTTATATGGAAAATATAATAATAAACAATTATTAGAATAATAATTGCCTGAAAAAGTGTAAATATAGCCTTTGAATCGCCATTAATGCAATTATGGCATTTATTTTGAAAAGTGTACAGAATAATATTTAATATGTCGCGCGTGAGGTTGAGACGGTTCATATTTCGAAACCGCCTCCACTTACGCGCGTGAAGTATACTCGGTGTGTTTCAAAATTGAATTTGATAAAATTTCGGGTCCATAGTAACTTCTCTCCCGACATAGTTACTAATTTGAGAAATTACTTTTCGCTTAATTGGAGAGATAAAATAAAAAAATTATTATTTTTAGAAAACAAAATTTGAACCCTTATTCTTTAATTTTATAAAACGAAATATTTTATTTTACCGAGTAACTTCATTTTTAATGAATGATAGAATGAATTATGATATTAAATTCACATATTAATTATATGAACCCAATATTCATAATTAAAAGAATGTAAGAAAACTTCTGATTTTTCTCCTTGTCCGGTTTGATAGCATCACTGCCTGCTCCTTGTATCTTTTGAATAAAATGACCTTGACTTGTATTTTGAGTCATCAACTTTGTTCTTGCTGAAATCACAGACACTTAGAAAAATTTTAGTAACCAGAGTAAGTCGGATAAGGTTCAATAGTCATCGATTCTCAAGAAAATTGACTATTACATCCTTATCTCGATTTACTTATGTCGATAAGTAATTATCAGGTCGGATATGGTCAATATGACTAATCCTTGATTCTTGATTCCTATAAAAGGAGATCAATGATATCGGCTACACGATTGTCCTTTGACACAATCTTGTCGATAATTCTTTCTAGACATACTATACTAAGATAAGGAAAACAAGGTTAATTCAAGAATATTTGATCAAGAGATGATTAAAGAACCATCTAATAATCCTAATCCAATCGAAAGTTCCTTAAACCTTGTTTACTGCAAGAGGCTTTGTCAAAATGTCTGCTTTTGAAAATCGGTAAGAATTTTTCTAGCCTCGATATTGCCTTTCTCCACATGATCTCGAATAAAATGATGACGAATGTCAACATGTTTGCATCTCAGTATGTAAGACTGGTTCTGGGTAATAGCTATGGCACTATTACTATCACAAAAGATTGGTACATCTTTGGTGATAATGTTATAGTCCCTTAGCCGTTGATCGATCGAATAAGTTGTGAACAACAACTTCCGGTGCCATGTACTCGGCTTGATAGTAGAAGTAGCTACGAGAGGTTTGTTTCTTAGACAACCATGAAATCACCATACTTCCCGAAATTGGCAAGTTCCAGATGTAGATTTCCTATCTATCTTACACCCACCAAAATCTGAATCGAATATCCAGACAACTCAAAGTTATCATCACCGGATACCACAAATTCTACATAGATTGTACCTTTCAAATATTTTAGAATCTTCTTTGCGGCTTCAAGATGACTCTTCTTAGGTTTAGCTTGAAAACGTGCACATACACCCACCGCAAAAGAAATGTCAGGTCTACTAGCGATTAAGTATAAAAGAGATCCAATTAAACCTCTATACCGCGTCTGATCGGTGTCTTCTCCTTTCTCATTCTGATCCATTGAAAAATTTGTCATCATAGGTATTTTGGCTTCTCGGCCGGTACCTATTCCAAATTTTTCAATAAGATCTTTGGTATATTTTGCTTGATTTATGAAAATTCCTTTCTTTGTCTCGCTTAATTTGAAGTCCAAGAAAATATGTCATCTCTCCCATCATGGACATTTCAAACTGTTCTTCATAAGATGACTAAATTCTTCACACAAGAGTAGGTTAGTTGATCCAAAAATGATATCATCAACATAAATTTGAACTAACAAAAGACCTTTATCAGATTCTTTTCTAAATAAAGTTCTATCTATTTTACCTTTTACAAAACCATTTTGAATTAAATACTCGATAATGTATCATACCATGCTCTAGGAGCCTGTTTAAGTCCATATAGAGCTTTCCTTAGCCTATAGACCTTGTCTCCTTTGACAAAACACGGAGGTTGTTCTACATAGACTTCTTCGGCTATGACTCCATTTAGAAATGCAGATTTCACATCCATTTGGAATACAAGTAAATCTTTTATAAGCAGCATAAGCTAAGAACAATCTTATGGCTTCAAGACGAGCAACTGGTGCAAAGGTTTCATCATAATCAATTCCCTCAGTTGTGAATAACCTTGTGCAACCAATCTAGCCTTATTTCTTACCACAATGTTGTTCTCATCTTTCTTATTTTTGAAAACCCATTTTGTTCCAATAACTTTTTGATGATGAGGTCTTTCAACAAGCTCCCATACATCTTGTCTTTGAAATTGATTTAATTCATCTTGCATTGCATTTATCCAATTGGAGTCGGTTAGAGCTTCAAGAATAGTTTTAGGTTCAAGTAACGATACATAACAACTAAACAGCATGTCTTGGTTTATCTCGTGTCCTTGTCTCTGACTCCTTAATCTAAACTTCCAATTATCTGCTCATTTGGATGATAAGTCGATACTCGTTTACCTTTATCTTTTACTGGATATGAAGTCTTATACGGGATATTTTCATCAATTAGTTCTCGTGTTACCTTCAGGAATATCTCCTAGTCCATCTCGGTAGTGTAGTCGTCGATCGATGACATGGAAGAACTCTCGGCTTCCTTATCTTGATCCTTGTCCGGTGTGTCTTCCTCATCCGATTCTCGACTCGTAGGTAGAACTTGGTGATTTCTTAATGTTTAACTGCTTAAGATCTTCACTATCTTGGTGACATCATCTCGTACTTTCGGACTTGGAAATTTCATCAAAAACAACATGTGGTGTTTCTTCCACACATAATGTAATCTTGTTAAAAACTCTATATGCTTTAGATACAGATGAGTATCCTAAGAATATCCCTTACGCAATCTTAGCATCAAAAGTTCTTAACTTTGATTTTCCATTATTATGAATAAAACACTTACAACCAAATATATGAAAATATGAAATTTTTGGTATTACGCCTTTCCATATTTCATAAGGAGTTTTGCATTTATCTTTCACAATTAAACACCTATTTTGAACAAAACATGCAAGTATTAATGGCTTGCCCAAAACTCCGTGTGGAGTGTCATATTCGGATAACATAGTCCTTGCAGCCTTCTTTCAAGGTTCTGTTTCTCCTTTCTACCACTCCATTTTCTTGGGGTGTCCTTGCAGATGATGTTTCATGTGCTATACCATTCTCAAGACAATAGTTAGTAACAATTGAGTTTAGGAACTCAAGACCTTTATCACTTCTAATCTTGACAATATTTAGTCCTTTTTCATTTTGAATTCTTTTGAGAAATTCTGGAATTTTTGTTACAGCCTCATTCTTTTTGTACAAGAAAATAACCCAAGTGAATCTAGAAAAATCATCTATAATCACTAGAGTATACTTTCTTCCACTAAAACTTAGAGGTGTAACTGGACCAAAAAGATCCATGTGTAAAAGTTCCGTAATCCTTTCAAATGTGACCATTTATTGTTTTGAAAGAAGTTTTGGTCTGCATTTTCCTTTTTGACAAGCATCACAAACATGATTTTTAGAAAATATTTTATCTGGAAGTCCTTTGACTAAAGATTTTCTTGCTATTTTGTTAAGAGTTTTGAAATTTAAATGACTAAGACGTTTATGCCATAGCCAACTTAAATCTTACGAACTCTTAGCAATAAGACAAGTATCATTAGAGCAACTTTTGAAGTTTGCAATATAGATATTACCTCGTCGACTCCAGTAAGTAAAATATTCTCATTTAAACCATCCAAAATAAAACATGCATCATGAGTGAATTTAACACAATATCCTTTGTCACAAAATTGAGATACGAGATAGTAAATTATGTTTCAAACCTTCCACAAAATATACTTCATTAACTCCGAATATCTCCAATCATCAAAGTTCCAACTCCTTTGGTTAGACCAAAATTGTTGTCACCGAACATTACTCGAGGTCCATCTATTGTCCGATAGTTAGAAAGAAGTCTTTTCTCATAAGTCATATGCTTAGAACATCCACTGTCTATATACCGGATGACTTCAAGAACATCTTGCTCAACTATCTCCTTATCTTCTCGCAATCACAAATTAATTCTTAGGTACCCTTTGTGTATTGGGTCCTTTTTCGTCAAGTTGATACTTAGGTATCCAAATAAAAACATCCAAATTTTTGAACCAATGATTGGATTTTGCAACCATATCTATCCACTAATATTAGACTATCTAGATCAATTTTGTTTAATTGATCTCTAGTGATTGTCTTATATCTTGGAAAGAATGGATAACACTTGCTTCTTCCATCAAAACCATTATACTTTGGAAACAACTTTGATTTAGTCTTTAGATTTCTCTTGGATACATTTCTCCTCATCCGTATTTTCTCCTTTGATATATCGATGGGGTGATTTGCTCCTTTGATTTCTTTGGACTAAGTTCTGTCTTTTCCATAGTCTTAGTGGCTTTGACAAAAACTCTAGGTTTGATAGGATCATTTTTCGTGTTCCTATCAAAACCCAACTCTGTCTTATCACTAGGCTTCGAGAAGTATCAAGATATTATCAATTGTAGACCGAGAATTATTAAGATGTCCTAACTTGAGATTTAAATCTCTCGTTTGTCCTTTTAAAATTCTCATTCTCCATATTGATATTTAAAAATTTAATTTTTAAAGAATTCAATTCTTTTCCAACTCATTGATTTTCTCAGACGAGGAACTAGTAGAAGTCTTTGATTGACATTCCCCTTGAATGTACAATCTAGATTCTTCCTTGTCCCTCGTCTCGATATTCATTTGTTAGACTAAGAATTTGATCCTTTAAACTTAAATTTTCAGTCTCTATCTGTTTATAAGCGAGATAAAGCTGTCTTGAATCTTTTAGAAGTTTGTTAATAAGACATGAATCGATCTGCACAAGTTATCATTATCATTGTCTGCGAGGATGAGTAGTAGTTTACCTCCTTAGCCATTAGGCACATGTCATTGTCTCGATCCGAAACTCGGATGAGGATGAGGATGATGATGTCTCTTGTGTTACCTCCTTTTCGCCAAAAGAGCTCGTTGATCCGCATACCTCCTATCTCGTTTCTTCCTCTTTTCTTCTCTTTCTCTAGGAGTGAGTTGAGGACAATCATAGCTAAAATGACCGTGTTTATTGCAGTATAATGTATATCTCCTCTTTCGACTTTGGACTACTCTCACCTCGTCTCGATTGGTGATTTGAATCTTTTCACCGAATCCTTCTTTTGTCATTGTC
This sequence comes from Paraleonurus japonicus, assembly GCA_030762865.1. Taxonomy (NCBI): domain Eukaryota; kingdom Viridiplantae; phylum Streptophyta; class Magnoliopsida; order Lamiales; family Lamiaceae; genus Paraleonurus; species Paraleonurus japonicus. Next base: position 39,803,988 of record CM061057.1, on the reverse strand, counting down.
TGAATACTTCTCTTCCTTGTCCGATTTATAATTTTGACGATTAAACCTATCTCTCTTATTCCTTTTATACTTCATCTTGAGTCTCTCATATCGTCGATCGGTAAAGCCATTTCCTCTTTTCTTGACAAATCGATGCTTTAGAAATCTTGTCGTAATCTTCTTGATGAAGAAATGCCACAGTCTTTACAGGAAGTAGATGACTCTGCCTCGTCTTCTTCATCTTCAATTTGTATATCATATTCCAAGGCTTTGAGATGAGAAAATAGAGTATGATGTGAAATAGATGACAGATTCTCGTAGCTTTGAGGATATTTGCTTTTTCTCTCCATCTTTGCTTAATGATCTCGAGCACCTTATTATTAATTTCTTTCTCGTAATAGATTTTTCCCAAATCAGACTTTGTTCACCAAATTGGTCAATCTTACATCCAACTCGATCCACGCTTTCTCCATCTTTCATCTTAAATGTATCAAATGCATGTAAAACTGATTGCAACTTGTTTTCTTTAACCTCCGCTTTCGACCCTTCACAAACATTTGCAAGAGTCTTCCACATATCCTTAGCAGCTTTACATCTCTTTACCTTTTCTATCCAGTCTTTGCTCAACGTCTCTATAATTTCGTCCTTGCTACCTCGATCCAAATTGTGAATCTTTCTTTCGTCGTTTGTCAACTCAACACTTTTCTTTTCCCCGTTGACTTCTTGTAGTAGAAGATTCAGCTCAGACTAACAACTCCATGGTAGAATTTTATTGGACCTTCCTCAAGAACCTCTTCCATACGGTCATGAATGGCCTTTAAATGATTCTCCATTCGAACTTCCAAGAATCATATTCTTCGATAGAAAAGTCTCGGTAAACTCCTGGATTTCTTACTTTTAACGAGAAGACATCGTAATTCAAGATGCTAACAGACAACTTATCGAAATGTTAGTGACTCAAGCAATAAGGAATCAGATTTTAATGAACACTCGAGATATTTCAAAAACTTCGAGATATTTCAAGACCACAAATCTTTATCGCAATGCCTTAACACCTGCTTCCGATACCACTTGTTGAGTCCCTTTAGAACGAGTTTAAACACAAAAACAAGATACCCTCTAGTGATAATCTAGAAGGGGGATGAATAGATTATCAAAAACTTTTGCAAGTTTAGATGATCTATTAACTCCTAACTCATTTACAATGAAAAAAATTTTGTTTATACTCAATTCAATTAGGATCTAAAGCCTTTTGGATATCAAATTTGTTGTCAAGAAATAATCAATGAAAACAAGTAAATAAGCGGAAGAAGAAATGACACGGCATTTATAGTGGTTCGGATCAAACGATCCTACGTCCACTCTCCTTCTTCGAATCTTGAAGAAGGGCCTTCACTTACTTACTTCCTTCTTTCTTGCTATCTTACTTACAATGATGAATCTTCACCTTACAAAGAATCTTCCTAACTTACGAATATCTATGGCTTGAAGATCTAATGAAAAAGTGTTCTATAAACACTAAGAATCGAAAAACGTATAAAACGTTCTTGAATGTGTGTAATTCTTTGTTGCTTGTGTATACAAAATATGATGAAGAGTGCTAAGTGTCAAAGTTAATTCTAAATAGATTTCTATTCCTATTTATAGAGAACTTCTCTTAGCAGTTGTAACTTCCTCGAATTCGGTTTGTTGATAGTTGTAATCGATTAACTAATTCTTGAAACCGCTTCTTATTTGGTTGAAACTGATTCTTGAATTTTACTAACTCTTCTAGCTTGTCTCGATTCTTCACCCCTGTCTTGAATCTCCACCTTGTCTCGATTTTCTACTCTGTCTTGAATCTCCACCTTGTCTCGATTTTCTACTGTCTCGATTCTCTATCCGATCTTCTACCTCGTCTGGTTTCATCAACGTCTGCATTTTCTGTTCTTGTCTCCATCCGACTTCTTTCAAAACAACCCTATCTTATTTCTATACTTAGTCTATATAAAGTTTTTATTACATCACCGACTATACATTGTCTCCAAATGGTCATCTTACTTTACACTTTTAACACATCAAAACTAAATCTGATTTCTTTTCCTAACAAAGATCAACGGCGTAAAACGTCAAATAATACTTTGAAATCACCACCGGGCATTTAGATACAACCCAAGACAAACCAAAATGACATAAGATGCTCAATTGATATTCCTTACGAGGCACCAGAGGTGTGGTCCACTTTTCGCACTCCTTTCTACGTTCAACAAACCACCGTCCAAGGTTGGACCGTATCGATCCACACAACTTTGTAACAGTGAGGAGGCATCGGGCATCAACTAACCAAGCTGTTGAAGGACTCCGCTACATTGGAAGTCATCTCTCCGTAACGAACAATATTAGGTGAGAATGCAACCGCCCATTTATCGGCAGGTAATTGGGCGATCCATTCTTTCTGCCATAGGCCCACCAACCTTAATAAAGCGAGCTTTATTTTCGTGAAATAAACGTTGGGTGGGAGCATAAGCGCATGCTTTAAAGAGGTCCCCAAGATCAAGACGTTGATGATTGGACCATCCGTAAGAAAACCGACCTCTAAGATTTGTTAACAAGTGGTACAAACAAAAAAAGTGGACTGGTTCTCCAAAAGCGTATTGAACGCGGCAAGAATTCCGTGTGTCTATCGGATATGTAGAAGACTTGATTTTTATGCTTGATTATGTCTTTCAAATTCTGCACAAACCAAGTCCAATTGGATGTATTCTCGCAGAAACAAATGTAAATGCAAATCGGATATAGCCACGAAAAGAAACATTAATGAGACATTGGGCAAATAATTATTATGTTGTGTAATTAATGTCAAGGAATGTGCACCAATGAAATAAAGTATTGTTCGAAAAATGAAGGTGCAAATTTAAAAAAAAAAATGCAAATAACAGGTTTATACAAAAAAGGTACCATTGTTGCCGTCTTTGGCGATTCTTGTCAACAAAATGCCCTTCGCTCGACCCTTGAGAAAAGTTCCATCGAGAAATAACATCGGACGACATGATTGGAAACCATCAAGGCACGCCTTAAAGGTGATGAATAACCTTTCAAAGCGGTTAGTGGATTGGTCCCGCTCAATAAAAGCAACACTTCCGAATTGATTCAATGTAAGGCCTCTACATACCATCTAAGATGATCATAAGACTCATCAAAACTACCAAAGATGCTGTCCCTTGCTATTTTGGCTGCACGCCAAACCTTGTGATAGGGTACTTCTATCCCATAATTGTTGCGCACTGTGTTTACTAAATCGAACCACGTATGGTTGGTTTACTCTTAACGTCCGGCATTGTAAGCTTCCCAATTAATCTAGAAGCAAAATGTTTTGACTTATTGTTCACAAGATTGTGCAAACATTTATGACTTAGGTTTGCCTTATAAATAACAAAATCTCCTGCTAACTGCTTCTTTTTTGCCCTAATAAACCAATCACAACATCCACTAATTGATTCAAGGCACTGGCAACCGATATATATCTATCTCGTATTTCTAACATATTTAAACAAGAAACCCAAACGTGTGGCATACTTAATTAATGACTCTCTAAATTCTACCGCACTCCCGTGGGAAAATAGTGCCCACACCACCCTTCATTAGATCAACCCAACCATCGGATAGATAACTAGTCTTAGAAAGGGCGGGGCTTACATTAAGACGAGAGAGAAAAGAGAGAGAAGTGAGGTTTGTGAAATGAGGGCACAAATGGAAAATCTTACAATGCTGTGGGGCCCTTGGTTTTTTTGCACCGATTGCAAAATGGACAAGAACCGTACCCAACCGTAATTATTCCAAAATAATTTTTCTTAATATGTGTGTCCAAAACTTGTATGTGAGGGAGTATTTGTTTGTCACACATAAAAAAGTTAAGGAATATGTAGGGATTTAAGGGATACTTTTGTAAATATTTTTTTATAAAGCAATTAAATGAGTTGAATTGTGTGTATATTTGGACTCAAAAGTATGAATTTAATTTTATGCCCGCAAGTGGACACCAATTTATGTGTCCACCACTTATGTGGCATGTTAACCGCTTATCATGTGATGTCACTACAAAAAAATCAGAATTAACGAGGGCCATTAATGAGGGTTTAAAACCCTCGTTACTTAGCGAGGGGGTCTTTAACGAGGGCATTAGCGAGGGCCCACACGAGGGCACAAGTCCCTCGCTAACTAACGAGGGCGGAGCCCTCGGCAACTTTTAACGAGGGCGAGGGCCCTCGCCTCGGTCCAGCCCAACCTTAACGAGGGTGGCTTTTCCTCACCCGGCCCAAAATATTAGCGAGGGCCCAACCCCTCGCTATGCCCCTCGCGAAGGCCCACAATATTAATAACCCCCAGCTGCCATTTTTTCTCACGTACGTATCTCACAGCTCCACCACGGTCCGCCGCCGCCCGAAATTGTACCACCCACTAGTTGAGATTTGTTGTACTCGCTCCTAGGAATATTTCTACGGTGAGTTTTTATGATTTAATCGGTTAATTTTATTGTTATTTTAGTGGGTAAATTTTATATTTTTCATATGCATATTTGTGTAATTTTGTTGTTAATTTTGTTGTTATTTTATATATATGCATTTTTTGATTGCTTAATTATATAGTGTTAATTTGTGTAATTATTATGTGTATTTTAATTATTAGTAATTATTTAGGAATAATTAGTAGTATAAGATTATTAATTATTTAGGGTTAATTAGTATGTATGTTATACAAATTTATTTTTAATATTATTATAATTTTAATATAATTGCTATAATTTATATATTAATTTGTAGGTACGTACGCAAATTGAAAAGAGATTCGATCCGGACGTATAATTTCATACACTACATGCAACCACTATCACCATAAGTATTCTTTTTTAATTAATTATTTAAAGATGCTCTTAATTTAATTATAATAATTGTTTGATTTAAAATTATTTTGCATGCATGATATAATAATTTACATATATGATGATCGATGCTCGATCAAATTTTGCATGATAGGTCAACTATATTAATGTTGAAAATTGAATCGATGTTCGATTCAAGTTGATGTTGGAGTTGGGGGTTGATGAATTGTTTGGTATTGTTTGTTGCGAATCGTGTGTTCCAACTTAATTAATTTTAATTAAGTCGGAAATGGATGCACTAGGATCTTGATATATTAAGCGGGAATGCGATAAAATAAAACGAAACTCTGCTGAAATTTTTAGAAAATATATTAATATTAGGAAAAATATATTAACTCGGAAGAATTAATTATGATTTAATTAAATTTTGAATCTTCATTAATGCGAAATAGATTCCTATAAATTATTCAAGGTATAGTTGGATGTATGGTCCAAGAACGATTAATGGCATGCATGATATCTCCCGAATTTCTTAGTGGACTCGAATCGTTTATAGAATTCTCTACTAGTAACCCGGATTGGATGAGTGAAGAAAAGATTAGGATTCCTTGCTCGAAATATAAATGTAGGAATCGAGTTTTAGATAACCCATTGACGTGAAATCACATTTGTATAGGCATGAGTTTATGCCTAATTATCACAATCGATTTTGCACGGTGAGCAAAAATGGAATCCTATACCACATCGAAACTATGATCAATGGAGTCGACTTCATATAGAGTTGACGATATCGCAAAGCATCTAGCTCGTACCACAATATGATGATGGACTTAACTTCGGTCCCAACATTAGTTTCAAAAATGTGGAAGAAGAGCCCCTTAATAAGGAACCTCCTAATCAAGATGCCGCACATTTTTGACATGCTTCGTGCAACGAATCAGAATCGTATCTCGGTTGCAAGTCTCATTCTCGGTTGTTATTCAATGCCCGTCTTTTAAACATTAAAACTGAAAATAGACCATCTGAAAGGTGTTGTAATCAAATCGTTGACTTGATTCGTGAGATTTGCCCTCCGTAAAAATCTAGTGCCCAAGAAATTTTACGATACCAAACAATTGATGGGTGGGATGGGTCTTCCGTGGAGAGGATTGATTGTTGTGCAAATAATTGTATGATATATTGGGGTGCAGACATGAACTTGAATCTTGTAAGGTTTGTGGTCGGTCACGATTCAAACCTCGCTAGACGTGGTGTGGATGGTCGATGGTAAAAACAGGTTCATTCAAGGAGATGTTCTATTTTCCTATCATTCCTCGATTGCAAAGATTGTATCACCCAATACTAATGTAAGGATATGGTATGACATGCTAGTTGCTATAATGATGAGTGCGGTGTTATGCGTCACCCCGCAAATTCGTTGGCTTGGAAACACCTGAACCATTCATATCCTCGATTTTGCATCTGAAATACGTAATGTGAGATTGGGTTTTGAGCAACCTTTGATGGTTTTCAGCCGCTTGAGCGATGGGAAAACAAGTATTCATCATGGCCATGATAGTGGGTGAACACCGTACAATCTGCCCCCATGGTTGTGCATGAAAGAAAAATTCATGTTTCGACGGTTTTGGTGCACGATCCTAAAAATTCAAAGGATAATTTAGATATCTTTTTACAACCACGTATTCATGATTTGAACATATTGTGGGAAAATGGGGTAGAAACGTATGATGTTGCTAGAAAGCGTAATTTTATGGGCTGCACTAATGCTGACCATTAGCAACTTTCTAGCTTACTCAATGTTATCTGGATGGAGCACCGGAAGGACTTCTTGTCCATATTGTACTGAATACTCTGATGCCTTCACTTTAAGACTCAATCGCAAACAAATGTAGTTTGATAACCATTGTAAGTTCTTACCTAGGGAACATCCATATCATAAGAACAAGACCGCATTCATGAAGAATGTAGTAGTTAGCAGATGACCCACCGCCCATCGAATAGGTGAAATGCTCATACAAAAATTAATTGGGTGGGATACCGGAAAGTGACGAAGAGGGTGTTGGGGCACACAACAAAAGATTGGATGGTGGCTGGAGGAAGAAAAGTATTTTTGGGATTTGCCGTATTGAAGTACCCTCTTGATCCGACATAATTTGGATGTGATGCACATTGAAAAAAATGTGTTTGATAATTTGTTCTACCCAGTGATGAATGTGAAAGTTAAAACAAAAGACACAAATAAATCTAGGGATGAACTTAATGAATACCGCCGTCGTCCCTCTCTAGAGAAATGTCCACGTACAGAAAGTACCCCCAAAGCTTGTTATTCACTTGATAAGGGTGAAAAGGATGAACCGTGCAGATGGGTAACCGAGTTGAAGTTTTTCGATGACTATGTGTCTAACCTTTCTCGATGCGTAGACTGGACGAAATTGAAGATGTTTGGGATGAAGAGTCATAATTGCCATGTGTTTATGCAGAGACTACTCTCGATTGCTTTCCGTGAAACTCTGCCGCCGAATGTGTGGAAAACAATCACCGAACTTAGTTTGTTCTTTAGGGAGTTAACTTCTACATCCATTACTGTTGAGAACATGACTCGATTGGAAGCAGATATTCCAGTTATCTTGTGTAAGTTGGAACGTATTTTCCACCTAGCTTCTTCAATTCGATGGAGCATCTGCTTACGCACCTTGCATATGAAGCAAGGATAGCTGGTCCTCGTGCAATACTGAGATGGATGTATCCATTTGAGAGGTAATCAATAACTATTTGATTACCTAAAACTGCTATACTATATAATCATTGCTTCCTTTAATTAGGTATCTTCACAATTTAAAGTTCGAGTGTTGATAACAAGGCACATGTTGAAACATCGATTGCAAATGCATGTTTTACGAAAGAGGCATCAATGTTTTGTTCCCACGATTTTGACGATCATGTTCGACGAGGCGGCACAATGTCCTCGTAATTACGATGGTCGTGGTGGAGAACCCCAAGTAGCGAAAGGTACCTGCCGATATTTATACCTCTGGCCGACATCTTGGAAAGATGAATAAAAGATGGATTTTAGATGAGGAGAAGAAAACCGCTCATACGTACGTGTTACTAAATTGCAAATGAAGTTACAACCGTATATTGAGTAAGTTTATAACGTTCAACTTCTATTAATTATAATGTTCAACGGTATATTAAATAAATAAACTCCCTTTTGTAGTATATTTTTCGAGCAACTTCAAAAGTTTCAACCGGATCTCTCGAGGGCTGAACAAGATGATAGACTACAAGAGGAGTTTGCATTGTGGTTTGAACAACTTGTAAAGATATCAAAATCGGTGGATACGTGATCTTTCTCGGCGGTCCTTCGAGTTGTGTCACCACATACCCTGGATATTACGTGAATGGTTACAAATTTCACACAAGAATTTATGGCTCATCTAAATCAACTATAAATTGTGGAGTTTGTATCAAGGAAAAAAACTATGATGCGAGATGAGAATGATTTCTACGGGATCCTCGAGGAAGTAGTACAATTGGAATACCCCGGACTGTTAGGAAGAAAATTGTAATTGGTTTTGATGAGTTAAAATGTAAAATAGGATGACCGGTGAGTATCTTGTATAGACACAAGTAAATAAATACTTTGTAAATCAAGTTCAAGAAATAAGATATCGAGAAATCGAGACTAGGTCAAGAAATCGACTAGGACAAAAATCGACGAGGATAATAAGAGAGACGAGGACGGCATGAAGAAGACATATGAGGTCTAAAACTATAAACAATCATCAAGACATAGAAGAAAGACGAAGACAGGGTGAGACAAAAAGGCATTTGATGAAGTGTTAGAGAAATATCACACAAGTGTCAAGAAGCGATTCTGACTTATCAAGAAGAAGTTACAAGATTGATTATATTGTTATAACTATCTAAAACAGAATTAACAAGGAAGTTACAACTACCAAATGAAGATCTCTATAAATAGGGATAGAAACTAGAATAAAAGAGAGCTTGGCAATCTCACAATTATTCATTCATATTTTCTTCACAATTTTTATTCGTAAATATTGTAAACACACACACAAACGTTCTATACATTTCCGCTTTAGTGTTTGTAGAACACTTTTCACGTAATATCTTCAAGCCATTGATATACGTAAATTAGGAAGAAATTATTGTAAGGTGAAGATTCACGATTGTAAGTAAGTAAGCAAGAAGGAAGAAAGATAGTAAGTGAAGACCCTTCTCCAAGTTGAAGAAAAAGAGTGGACGTAGGATCGTTTTGATCCGAACTACTATAAACAACTCGTGTTCTTTATTGTTTTTGTTTACTTACTTGTTCTTATTGTTTTTCTGTTCATAACCAAAAATAAATTTCAAATTCAAGTTAGCCTAAATATCGGTGTGCTTTAGATCTACATAGAGTTGAGTTTAAATTTAATTCATTTGTGCTACTTGGGTGTTTTGAATAGTTTCAAAGATTTATCAAAATTTAAAAATCTATTCAACCCCCCCCTCTAGATTTTTCCTAAAAGGCTAGTTCAAATTTTGTCTAATCTACTCAACTAAGTGGGACCAACAAGTGGTATCGCCAGCAGTTGTTAAGTCTGCTACGATATTGATTTTAGGTCTTAACTAAGATTCTGAAATTGTTTTTTTATTATCTTCATCTTCTTTGTTTCGCTTAAGCGTGCTACTAACAAGATCTTGTAAGTTTTTGGTTTTCTATCTCAACATGTCATCTGTTAAGAGCAAGAAATCAAGGAGTCTACTCCGATTTCTCAATCGAAGAATATGACTACTGGAAATTTAGAATGGAGAACCATCTCAAAGCTATTCATGATAGAATGGAGGAGGTTCTTGAAGAAGGACCTATCAAATTTTATCATGGAGGTACAAGTGACGGCACTGCTTTGAAACAAGAGTTAGGCAAGAGAAAAAGAGCTCAGAACTCACAAGTGATGAAAGAAAGATCCATAACTGGATCGGGTTGCTAGAACAGAGATCATTGAAACATTGAGTAAAGACTGGATCGAAAAAGTGAAAAGATGCAAGTCTGCCAAGGAAATGTGGGAAACTCTTCTTTGGAATGCGTGAAGGATCGGATCGTGTCAAGGAAAACAAATTGCAATCGGTATTACATGTTTTTGACACTTTCAAGATGAAAGAAGGAGAATCCATTGATCAACTAGATGTTAGGTCGACTAATCTTCTAAATAAGGCAAATGATTTGGGTAAAACTTATTCAGAGAAAGAAATCAACAATAAGGTGTTGAGGTCATTAAACAAAAGATGGAGAGAGAAAGCAAATATTCTTAAAGCTACTCGTAATCTATCTTCAATTTCACATCACACTTTATTTTCTCATCTCAAGGCATTATAGTATGACATCCAAATCGAAGACGAAGAAGATGAAGCGAATCTTCAACATCTGGAAAAACTGTAGCATTTCTTCATCAAGAAGAATCCGAGAAAATCTCCAAGGCATCCGATTTATCTATTAAGGAGGAAATGACTCTTTTGTTAAAAAGATATGAAAGACTCGAGAATGAAGTACAAAAGAAATAAGAAAGATAGATCGGGTCGAAGGAATTACAGATCGGATAAAGAAGAAAAGAGTTCAGACAATGAGAGGAAAAAGGATCAGATGAGAAAGCATAAGTCACCAATTAGAAGAGGAGATAGTAGTCCTAAGACGAAAGGGGGAGATATCTCATATACATGCAACAAACCTGGCCACTATAGTTATGATTGTCCTCAACTCACTCCAAGAGAAAGAGAAGAAAAGAGAAAAAAGCGAGACAGAAGGTATCTTGATCAAAGAGCTCTTCCACTGAGAAAGAAGTTCATGAAACATCATCATCATCATCCTCATCTGATTTTGGATCAAATGACGACATCATTTAATGGCAAAAGAGGTACATTACTATTCATCCTCTAATAATGACTATGATACCTTATACGAAACTAATCCTAGTCTTATAGAAAAACTTTTGAAAGATTTGAGACCGCTCTATCTCGCTTATAAACAGATAGAGACTGAAAATTTTGATTTAAAGAATCAAATTACTGATCGACTAAAGTCAATCAAACAAAGGATAGTGAGAAACCGCATTTGTACATTCAAGGGGGGAATGTCGACCGAGACCATCAATAGTACCTTGTGCGATAAGACAGACAAGTTAGAAAAGGAATTGAATTCTTTAAAAATAAAATTTTCAAACATCTATTACGAAAATGAGAATTACAAAAGAACTAACAGAGAATTAAATCTCAAGTTAGGACTTTTAAATAACTCTCGATCACAATAGATAAAATCTTCAATACTTCACAAAAGTCTAATGACAAGAAGGATTAGGTTTTGATAGGAGTAAGAAAAATGATCCAATAAAACCTAGAGTTTTTATTAAAACAACTAAACCAAAGATAGAAACTAGATTTAGTCCTTGGAAACCTAAGGAATTAATTACCTCATCTGATACTTCGAAAAGAAAACACGAGACAAGAAAAGTTGATCCTAAGGTCAAACCAAAGATTAAGTCAAAATCCTATCCTAGGTATAATGGTTTTGATGGAAGAAGTAAAACATATCCATTTTTACCAAGATATAAGACAATTTCAAAAGATCGCTTAAACAAGATTGATCTTGAAAGTCTTATCTTAGTAGATAGATATGGATGTAAACTTCAATCTATGGTTTTAAGGAATATTGATATCTTTGTCTGGATACCTAAATGTCAACTTAACATAAAAGGACCCAAAGTACAAAGGGTACCTAAGCATTAAATCTGTGATTGGCAGGAAGATAAGAAGATAGTTGAAAGAGGAGACATTCTTGAGGTCATCTGGTACATTGATAGTGGTTGTTCCAAGCATATGACTTATGAAAGACGTCTTCTTTCTAACTATCAGACCATATGACGGACCAAGAGTAATGTTTGGAGATAACAATTATGGACTTACCAAAGGTGTAGGGACACGATGATAGGTGATATTCAAGTAAATGAAGTCTACTACGTGCAAGGATTGAAGCACAATTTACTATCTGTTTCACAATTTTGTGATAAGGGGTTAAGTGTAAAATTTACTCGTAATGCATGTTTTGTGTTAGATGGTATTAATGAAAATATTCTATTAACTCGGAGTCGACAAGGTAACATTTATGTTGCAAATTTCAAAAGTTGTCCTAAAGATACTTGTCTTGTTGCTAAGAGTTCAGGATGATTTAAGTTGGCTATGGCACAAACGTCTTGGCCACTTAAACTTCAAAACTCTTAACAAAATAGCAAGGAAATCTTTAGTAAAAGGACTCTCTGATAAAGTATTTTCAAAGAACCATGTGTGTGATTCTTGTCAAAAAGAAAACATACTAAAGCTTCTTTTAAAACAATAAGTAGTCCTTCTTCAAAAAGAATTCGGAACTTCTTCACATGGATCTCTTTGGTCCAAGAACACCTCTCGGCTTTAGTGGAAGAAAGTATACTTTGGTAATTGTTGATGACTTTTCAAGATTTACCTGGGTTATTTTCTTATACAAAAAGAATGAGACTATGATTAAAATTCGAATTTCTTAAAAAGGTTCAAAATGAAAAAGGGCTAACTATTGTTAAAATTAGAAGTGATAAAGGTCTTGAATTCCTTAATAAGCTTGTTACTAACTACCGCATTAAGAATGACATAGCTCATGAAACATCTGCAGCAAGGACTCCACAACAAAATAGAGTAGTTGAAAGCGTAAATGTAACCTTAAAAGAGGCAGCTAGAACGATATTATCCGAGTACAACACTCCACACAGTTTTGGGCGTAAGCTATTAATACTTGTTTTGTTCAAAATAGAAGTTTGATTGTTAAAAATAAATGCAAAACTCCCTATGAAATTTGGAAGGGAAGATCCCCCAAAATTTCATACTTTCATATATTTGGTTGTAAATGTTTCATACACAACAATGGTAAATCTCAATTAAGAACTTTTGATGCCAAGATAGCGAGATGGAATATTCTTGGGATACTCATCCGTATCAAAAGCATATAGAGTTTTTAATAAGACAACCTTGTGTGCGTAAGAAACACCCAATGTTGTATTTGATGAATCTTCTTTTGAGTATAGTAAGACAGGGGACATCACAAAGATATCGGATGATCCGGATCGATGACTATCAAAAGATCAACCATAAAATTCTACAATCAAGAATCGGACTCGAGATGAAGGGGGAGAACCAGGACTCAAACAAAGAGAAAGAACACGGAAGCTCTTCCTCACCAAATGATCGACGACCAATACCTCGGATGATCGGGTTGAGTCATCGAGAAGGTAACATAGAATCATCTCAAATAAATAATTCAGACAAAACTTCATCCATTGTAAAAGATAAAGGTAAGAAAGTAATGTCATATCACCCGGTGAGCAGATAATTGTAGATTTAGACTGGAGTCAGGACAAGGACCCAACTAAATCAAGATTGCATGTTCGATTGCTATGTGTCATTACTTGAACCTAAATCTATTACGTAAGCTCTAACCGATTCCAACCGGATTAATGCCATGCAAGAAGAACTAAATCAGTTTCAAAGACAAGATGTGTGGGAGCTTGTTGAAAGACCTCATCATTAAAAAGTAATTAGAACTAAATGGGTCTTTAAAAACAAAAAGGATGAAAATAATATTGTGGTTAGAAATAAAGCCAGACTAGTTGCTCAAGGTTATTCACAATCGAGGGATTGATTATGATGAAACCTTTGCACCAGCTTGCTCGTCTGGAAGCCATAAGATTGTTTCTAGCCTATGCCGCTTTTAAAAGATTCATAGTTTTTCAAATGGATGTTAAGTCGGCATTTCTTAATGGAATCCTAGCCGAGGAAGTTTATGTTGAGCAACCTCCTGGTTTTGTCAAAGGAGACAAGGTTTATAAACTAAGAAAAACTCTATATGGACTTAAACAAGCACCTAGAGCATGGTATGACACCTTGTGCTGATTATTTAATTCAAAATGGTTTTGTTAAAGGTAGAATTGATAGAACTCTTTTAGAAAAGAATTTGGTTGTGATCTTTTGTTAGTTGATTTATGTTGATGATATTATTTTGGATCAACTAATATATCTTTGTGTGAAGAATTTTGTCATCTTATGAAAAGCAGATTTGAAATGTCCATGATGGGTGAGATGACTTATTTTCTTGGACTCTAAGTCAAACAGACAACGAAGGGAATATTCATTAATCAAGCCAAATATACAAAAGATCTCATTGAAAAATTTGGAATAGGTACCCGAGAAGCTAAGATACCTATGATGACAAACTTTTCAATGGATCCGCACGAGAAGGAAAAAGACACCGATCAAACCGAGTATCGAGGTCTAATTGGTTCATTATTATATCTAACTGCTAGTAGACCTGATATTTCATTTGCGGTTGGAGTCTGCGCTCGATTTCAAGCTAATCCTAAGAAAAAGCCATCTCAAGCAAATAAGAAAATTCTTAAGTATCCGAAAGGTACAAGAAATGTTGGATTGTGGTATCCAACCGATGGCAACTTTGAGTTGTCTGGATACTTAGACTCGAGACTTTGGTGGGTGTAAGATAGATAGAAAATCTACATCCGGTACTTGCCAATTTCTTGGTAGTAAGTCGATTTCATGGTTGTCTAAGAAACAAACTTCGTAGCTACTTCCACAATCGAAGCCGGGTACATGTCACCGGAAGTTGTTGTTCACAAACCGATCTAGATAAGTCAACAGCTAAGGGACTATAACATTATCACCAAAGATGTATCAATCTTTTGTGATAGTAATAGTGTCATAGCTATTACCCGTAACCCAGTCCTACATACTAGATGCAAGCATGTTGATATTAGACATCACTTCATCCGAGACCATGTTGAGAAAGGTGACATCATACTAGAGAAGATTCCGACTGATTTTCAAAGAGCAGACATCTTGACAAAACCACTAGCAGAGACAAGGTTTAAAGAACTATCTGTAGAATTAGGATTATTAGATGCTTCTTTAGTTAATCTATAATCTTATCTTATTGTTTTTCATTCTTTGTCTCTCTCAATCTTAGTTTATTATGTCTAGAAAGAAGTATCTCGACAAGTAGAAGGTCATATGGAAAATCACAGAGCCGATATCATTGATTTCCACTAAAGGAATCAAGAATCAAGGATTAATCCATTGATCTTAGACCAACTTGATACTTACTTGTCCGACATGAAGTAATTCAAATAAATACATACTAGTCGTCTGCTTACAGAGAGATGAGTATATGTACCTTGTCCGAATTACTCACAAAAGTTACTAATGATTTATCTAAGTGTTTTTGATTTCGTAAAGAACAAGGTTTGATAAACATATCTCAACATAAGACAAGGTCTACTTATCCAAGTAATCATGAAATAGACTATGATGTTATCAATCCAGCATAAGGTGAAAGTTATCGTGAAGTACCTTCTAAACTTTTTAATTGTTGATTAAATTATGTTTATTAGGTTCATATAATTAATATATGAATTTAATAACATAATCCTTTTAGTTTTCTTCAAAAATGAAGTTACTCGAGTTTAATAAAAATATTTTGTTTTACAAAAATAAAGAGATAAGGGTTCAAAATTTGTTTTTATTAAAATACATTTATTTTATTTTATCTCTGCAATTAATCTGAAAAGTATTTTCTCAAACAAGTAACTCTGTCAGAGAGAAGTTACTACGGACCGAAATTTTATCAAATATAGCTTTGAATTACGCTGAGTAAGCTTCACGCGCTAGGAATGGAGGCGGTTTCGAAATATGAACCGTCTAAATATCACGCGCGACATATTAAATAGTATTCTATGCACTTTTCAAAATAAATGTCATAATTGCATTAATGGCGATTCGAAAGCCTATATTTACACTTTTTCAAGCAATTATTGGTTTTATAATTGTTTATTATTATATCTTTCCATATAAATAGGAGTTCGTGTGCATAATTTCATTTACGCACACATAAAAACCTTCATAATTTCTCAAACTTTTCCTTTCCCTCCTAAAACCTTCTATATTCCTAAAAATGGCGGAATCGAAGAAATCAAACATCAAGTATGAATATGATCTTGCTTCGATCGAGAGACGTAACGAAATCGAAATGTTTGTTGAGTGGGATATTTCGACCGATCCCGAGACCGGAGAAATTTTGAGCTTGCTTGAATCCAGAGGATCAAACAAGATTGCATGAAGAAACCGCCGAGGAATCTAACTTTGGATGATCTTTCTCGCTGAGTTTCTAACAAGAGCAAAGGCTACTAACACTGGTTTAGAAACGCAAATTCGAGCCAAAGGGAAGAATAAAAAGGTGGTATTATCAATTGTGAAATTGGAGAAATTTTTTGTTTAAGCACCATTGGAGAGAATCCTTTCATATACAAGGCGTCGGAATACTTGGAAAGTTTCCGATTAATGGCGAGAAGAACTTACCAAAACACAACGATGAATCAAAAGGCCAATGTTAAAGAGGAAGTATAGGCCGCTAATGCCGATTCTAACTAAATGCATTTTGGGAGAGCAAAGAAAGCCACGATGGCTTGACGGCTTAATTTGTTGTCTCGAGGGCTATAATTGATGGGGTAGAAATCAATTGGGCAAGGATGGTGTATTCAAGGCCGATGGAGGAAAGAAAGAAATTTACTAAAACCCCGGTTTCATCGGAGCTAATGAGGTGGTCCTTGACCAAGATAACAAGTATGATGGCGTAATCACCATCATACTTGAACATAAGTTGGGGTCGAGATAATTTGGATTGGAAAGAGGGAGTGAAAAAATACACCAGAGAAGGGCTGTTGGTCAAAGACGACAAAATCTTCGGACCATCGATACAGAGAGGGAGACGAGGATGCTCCAGCTCCACCTCCAAAGACAAAGAAAGAAGGCTTCAAAAGCCAAGATAAAAGAGGTCAAGACAAAGTGTTGGAGGACGAGTCCTCGTCTGCGCCGAGACGGAGGAAGCAGAGGATAAGGAGATGGAGACAGCTTTCTCTGGGGAAGTGTCTCACCCGAGGCTGCAGGAGGACAAGGAGAAAGGGTCGAAGTCTCGTGCGGAGATGACCAAGACAAAGAGCAAGACCAATCTTCATCTTCCTCATCCGAGGATGAAGTACCCCAACCCTCCACATCCCAACCTCGGCGATGAAGAGGCAGGTAAGACCTCCGCCTCCGAGCCTCTAAAACGGTCCACTCCCGTAAGTCCAACCCAAACCCAACCCACATATGATCCCTTTTCCTTCTTACCCTTTACATCATCGTAACCAGATCTATACCTTAATCTCCCCAACCTATCTCGGTGTAATGGGTCCCACGTAAACCGCCCCTAAGGATTCTTGGAAAGAAATTCCTCCTTAGAAAGGAATCAGCCCTTGCAGACGAGCCTGAGCTTCTTAAGGAACTGATTGATGTATATCTTCTAAGAAGACTCGAGATTAGGCTCATTCGAGGAGACAACCATCCTAATAGCGAAGCGGGGAAACAACCTATCCATCCGGGAAAAGGAGGTACTCAAAAAGGCTAAACTCAAATCCTTCCATTACATCCTGACGGAGAACACATTTGTAGACTACATTCTACAAAGGGTGTATCTTGGAGATGAGACACCGGAGGAGGTGGAGATATCAGTTGAGGAGAAGGAGAAAGAGCGAGAAAAGATTGACATACCCGAGAAAGGAGAAGAGGTGAAGAAGCCTCGAGAGAATGATTGGTGGAGCTGCCGATGAGCCACCGAGACGGATACTGAGGAGGCACAAACAGTAATGTATAATGGAGCACATGCATAAGCCGAGGTTGAATCCGGAGTGCCAACAACATCAATGCATTGGGCGAGATTCTCCTCCACTGCGATTGAAGCTATCATTCCTATTGAGGAGATAGATTTAACCCTATCTTCTCCATCTGAAGAAACCGCAGGACCTTACGCATACGTGTTCGTATCCGAATTCAATGCATTGAAGGAAGAGATGTTGAATCAAGCAAGCTAGTCGAATGCTTTGTGTGGTTCCCGGGATTATCACTTCTTCAATCAAGGAAAACATAGAGGCCGTTGTACACGAGAAAACTAAAGTGTTGTTTGCCCCCAAACTTAAAGTGTTATTTGTCCCCAAACAACGAGAAAATAAAACATGAGGGTGATTTGATTGCATCAAAGTTCATCGGACACAAGACATTAAATAGAATCATCAAGTTCTCTTTATAATAACTAATCTCATGGTGTTGCAATCAACTAACAATCAAACATGCTATGCTTTGAGAGATGCAAAATTCAAGTACTTCATCCAATGTTCCTCTCAAGAAGTGTTTCTCTCTACACACAAGAGATGTAGGACGTATTTACTCTCAAAAGTCAAAACACACAAGTGCACTACCATATGCTTGCCAAGAATCTACATTCTTACCATGCATTCATGCTCAATTCAAGAATCAAAGAGGGTTTTTCATTTGGTTGTAACGTTGGCTCTTTGGTTAAGGTGGGACAATTTGGATTGAGTGACTCATAAACTAGTGGTGAGCGAGAGATAAAGACGCATAGACACATCTAAAAAACTTCTCAAAAATAAAGTTGCAATTCCGCCGGATTGAACTCCCACCATTTATTTGTCATCTCTAAACACATTCTTTCTCATCATCCATTGAGCACTTTTGAATATCAAGTTCTACCAAATTCTTTGCACACAAAGAGAGTTTCTTCTCATTTTTCTTTTCTTTTTCTTTTCTTTTCACACCAACTCAATCTTTTCTTGTGCATTCATGTCTCATCTTTTTCTCATTTCACTTACACGTCAAATAATTCTACCAACTTCACAATTAAGCTCAATTAACCTCCTTATCCACATTAAAGCTCCAATAGTTCATTGAGACAATTTAGGCTCATTAAGAAGGACAATTTGGTTAATACATGTAGGTTGCCAAAGAAGTAGGATAATAAGTTCAAGTTGGCTAACTACGGAGAAATTTCATTGGGTAGGAAAAATTTGGCAAAGTGACTATTAGAAGAAAGATGGCCTCTTATCCTCTTCAAAAATCTCACATAAATAATTTGCTCAAATAAGACATTTGACAAGTTCTAGAGCACACAAGCATGCATGACACTCACATGAAAGAAATTAGACTCCAAAATATATGCATGTCTAATAGGCTCTAAAGCTCACGGGCTCAATGAACATGAACAAAGTACCATCATAAGCATCAATCATCACACAACTAGCTATCATGCAAGCATCAAACTTCACCATTCAATTCATCATTATAGCAAAAACTCAACAATCCACCAATCAAGGTACAAGTATCCAATGAACAAATTTGCAGCTCAACCACAATAATACTACCACACAACACAACCTAAAATCTAGCACCACGGGTGCGTGCGCGGTGCAAGAATGTGACTCCCAGTAGAATGGTGCGCGGTGCAAAAATAGCAAGAGTAGCATGGAAAGCAAACAAACACTCAATAAATAACCCCCAAACTTAGAATTTCACTATAGGTGAGAATTCTAAGTTTGGGGCATCGAAAAGCTACCTCTCTCCTTGCACATCCTAAGCATCTTTGTTGGAAATCACAATTACAACATTTCTTTTCATCCCATGGTGCTCTTTCTCCTCCTTCAAGTCCACTAGAGCTCTCAAATGAATCATCCACCTACAAAAATGCTAAGCAAAATCAAACAACTAACACTAGAAAGCAATAAAGAAAGCAATAAAAACCTTGGGTTGCCTCCCAAGAAGCGCTATTTTTAACGTCCTATGCCGGACGGACTTCCCTTTCAAAATCACGTGACACCACTTTGTCCCTTAACCCGGTACTTCTTGAATCCAATTCTATCCATGGGCCCGTCGAACAACGTAGGGACACTCCATAGTAATCTTCACTCATATCACAAAGTCTTGAAGTTTTGCCCAAGATATCATGTGAGTAGGATCTTGTTGGTCCCGGACGAGATGTGAACGGAGGTGTAAAGTCTAGAAGGGGGTTGAATAGACTTTACCACACTCAAAACTTTTTCAACTTTTCGTGAGCCGAGTGTGAGGTTAGAAAACTTTGAAGTCTTCTCGCAGCAAGGTACCCAGAGTGTGCTACGTGAGATCGGCAGACTTCTAAACTCGAAGTCTTCGATGGTGCGGAAGCTAATCTCGTGTGTATTTGAAAAACCCTTTTTAATGAAACCTTAGTGATGAATACTAAGCAAGGTTCGGTGCGGAGTTTATTAAAACGATGATGAATGAGCGATTATATGTATGAATGCGTAAAGCTCGTAAAGACACGAGAGATTTTTATAGTGGTTCGGATATAACGATCCTACGTCCACTCTCCCCGATCCCACGGGGGCCTTACTATCCACCGAAACTGGTCTTGTCTCCTCTAATCTCCTTGAGGATTCGACCACGGGAAGTTTAACAAGTTCCTGCCCTTGGTACAATCAAAATGATCCTCGAGTGTTAACTCTTAGACCAAAAACAATCAACCTTTTCTCGCAGAGATAATGAAAGGTGATTTTCACTTCCTTGACCAAAAATAAATCACTTAAAATTATCAATGTGTTAGATCGATTTGGTACGAAGAATTATGCGTGTAATGCGGTGAGTGAAAAGATTTTTCTTTTTGTTTCTCGTGCGTGTACTTTTAAAATCCTTCACTTGACTTTTATATGATCCTGAAATTGACTAGCCGTTAGACTAATTTGTCAATCAGGTCTTCAAAGAAAAATGGTAAGTGATCGTTGGAAGATTTGTTTGACTTTGGATAATTAATTGTCGAGATACCAATCAAATATGCCGTGATTGATCTTGATTGATAATCAAATCTTCACTTGATTGACTTCGGATATCTTTGAATTATCTTTCTATCTTTTGTTAACCACGATGAATTTCTTGAAGTCAACTCTAGCAACCTTATACCTTGCTCCAAAGACAAACTTAAAGCTTGTTGTAGCATGGATTCCAACCTTGCTACCTTCACTTAAACCTTTCTTGATAACACCTTTTTATCATATGCCTTCCTTTATCTTCACGACGCTCTTCTAGATGACTTCGAACAAGATCTTTCTTAAATCCTTAAGTCTTCTTATCAGTGACCTTCGATTCTCGATCAATACAGCCTCTTCGTGTCAAGCTGGCAGGTTTAGTTATACAAAGACATAAACCATATCTAGATCATCACCGACTAATAGGTTCAGCTGGTCCTATTACATTTAGGTTTTAGGAACATCATCAAAACATACAAATTCTAATCCTAACAGATCTTTTTGAATTGGGGGAGTTTTCAAAGAAAACTCCCCCAAACTTGGCTCTTTTGCTTATCTCTAAGCATTTAGCTTCAAGCTTGGGCAATTCTTCCACTTGATCAATCTTGTAGCACTCCTCTGTTTTGATGTTCTCTTCATGAAATTCAATTCCATTGTGGATAGAGACTACTACTTGCTCCTCATTCTCCAAATTGATGCCATTTTTTATGTTTATGGCCTTGCAATACTCTTTGGGATTCAATTCCGTGTTAGATGGAAATTGACCCGGTTTGTGTTGACTCCCATCATGTTGGCAATTTGACCAACTTGCACCTCAATGGCCTTTATGTTGTCCTTGATTCCTCCAATTTCATGAGAGATATGATCAAACTTCTCATCGTGTTGTGCAAATTTTTGCTTTGTCTCTTGCATGAACTTCATCAAGTTTCTCCCATGGCAGCGGTGAACATTTCCTCCATGCTCAACTTTGATGGTTCATCTATGACTTTATCGGTCACACCTATATTCGGGTTTGGCTGCAAGAAATATCCCGGGTTGGCATAGTAAAAATCTTCATCTTCTCTCAACCCCGGTAGTATTGGTAGCTATTGTAGCTCGTAAAACTTCCGAAGTTTCTTTCCCCAATATTCATCTCTCTTTGATGGCACATAAAACATATCCTTTCCCTATGGCTTGCACAAACGACCATTTAGGAGCTTGTTCAATTAGCAAAGTAGTCAATCTCATCACTTGAGCAGTCAAATTCACTATAGCCTCTGAATCATTCATCTCTTCAACACAATAACTCTCCAAAATTTTGTACCTCGAAGAACAACAAACAAAGAAGTAGTGATACAAAGGTAACAATAAAAACAAGAATATAAGATCCAAATACTTTTGTTGTATTCAGTGGTTTATCGAAAGCAAGTAAAATCTAGACTAAAACCAAACCAACTATCACTCTAGAACTAATAATGCCCTTCCCGGCAACGGCGCCATAAACTTGTTCCATAATTTCCCAACACATAAAATAATCAACCGCAAGTGTACGGTGTCTATCCTAGTGCGGTAAGTACGAGTCGATCCCACAGGGAAGGGTTAGTGTAAAAGTGATGTACGTTGGCCCGATTCTATTTAGACACGAACAATTCTAAAAATTAAGACTAAATCTAAATGCTATCTAAAATTGCCACTAAGAAAACAAATAAAAATAGTCCAACCCAAATCAACAACAAGCTAAAACAAATAAACAATAAATGAAAGGTGGTCCTAGGGAGTTGCTACACCTAAATATCCATCTATGGTAAAACACTAAATTTAAATGGTATTAGTGATGATTTTGTAAGGTGGGTTACTAAGCAAGAGTTAGAATGATTAATTAAATCCAATCAACTCAAAGGAAAATTACACTAGCATGCATCTCTACCCTACTAGCATAATCAACCCAATAAATCCCTAAGACCCTTCATACCTTCCTACTAATTAATCCTTTGCTCAAGCGACAATTCATGAGTTATGTGTCCAAGGTAAATTGTTGGATCAAATTTCTCAATTAAACCCAAACAATAATAAGTAAAGCACACAATCATGGCCAATAAAAGCATGCTTATAATAAATGATAATTTGAACACATAAACAATAATCACCAATAAATACCAAATAAAAGAAGAATTAAACCATAGATATCAATTTAGGCTTCACAATCCCTAGAACCAAAATATGGTTCTAGGAAAATCCTACATAATCAAACTATTACAAAAAATAAAATGACAAAAATAAAATAAAAAGAGTAAAAGAGAAGAAAGCTTAGTCTAGTGTAAGTGGAGAATCAAAATCTCAAGCTAATCCATCTTATTGAGCCCAAAATGTGGAAGAAATGAATCACACCTTTTAGTGTGTGTAATTATGTGTGTAAATTCTGCTTTGCTCCCAAAAAATATGGGAGACCGTGTGTGTAATGTCTGCTACCCTTCCTTTTCTTCCTTTCCAAGTTTTTTTAAATTCCCCAACAACCCTTAAGCTTTGTTTGGTCCTTCTCCCTCCAAAAATTCGATTTTTTCTTTCTTCCTTCACGTTTTGGAGAGCTTCCAAACGCAGCCTTAACATCGTGCTCACTCGATTCGAGTGAGCTCACTAGACCGGTCGAGCGGCCTCATAAATCGCATGATAATTCTTCAATTTCTCACTCCGGTCGAGTGGGCTCACCGGGCCGATCGAGTGGGGTCTCCTTCCAAGAATTTGTTCGATATATCACCCCACTAGACCACTCTAGTGGGGTCACTCCGATCTAGCGAGATTTTAAAACTTTTTCAAAACGTTAAGCACTTTTCACACCCCGGAGTCTAGTCGCCCCACTAGACCACTCTAGTGAGAGCCACAATGAAGTCTTCTTCGAGCTTTTCATTCGTTCTCGTCCCGACTTTTGCATGAGCATCTTCATACCCTCCGAAAGGCCTTGTTTACCTACTAAAACACATATTTTCCTACAAAATAAACAAAACACAATATTTCTCCAAATCAAGTGTAATTAGCCAAAATTGAGTAATAAAAGCATGAATTTGTATGAAAAATAAGCATCAAATGCACCCCAAAATCATGCAAAAATCACCCGAATCAAGGCTGTGTACACGAGAAAACTAAGATCGACCTTTATTTTTCCGGAATCGAAATGAAGAAAACATGGCTAAGGTCAAACAAAAAGTAGCCGAGGAAATGAACTCTCAAGAGGCCTGGATCAAACAATACGTCCGAGATGCTTATCGCGAAATCGGTGATAACGTTGAAGATCGAGTTAAGGAATCTTGGAGAGCAAAAGAAGGTTCGTTTTCTCAAGTATTGAAGATGCAATTAGCCATGGAAAAGGATAGGCAGACGACTATTCTGCGACAATTTATGGAAGGAGAATTCAGACAAACCGGCGACTCACAAGAAGCGTCTTGATCGATTGAATCGAAAAGACTGGATTGGTAAGGCAAGAGCTCATGGGCCAGATCGAGCAAGTAGCCACTATCTGCAACACCCGATTTCTTTGATGTCAAAAGGGGAAGATAGTGAGCTCAAGAAAAGAGTAGAGTTGCAAGAAGATCAGCTGGCCTTAAATCTCGAGATTAGATGAGTTATCTCAAGAGTTGTTAAAAGCGAGAAGAAGAGAGGAAGAAGGCGGCGAAGAGAAGTCTCGTAAAGCCTTAAGGAGACCGAAAAGGAGATCGAAGACAAGCTGAATCCACCGAGTCCGAACCGGAGCCTAAATCTCATAAGGAACTACCATCTACTACCGATCTTGTCCCCGTCCTATCAATCAAATCTCCCTCATCCTCATCTAAAGCAAACTGGGAAAGCGAAGGCATCTAGCCAACCTCGAAGACCCAATTTGAGATTGAGGAGGAAGAAAGAATTCAAGAGGAGGAGGGAAGAGAAAGAGAAATATAAAAGAAGAGATGCGAAGAGAAGGAGGGAGCAGGAGAAGGCAGCCGGTAAAACCTATGACAGAAAGACGAGGAAGTGGGTTCGAGAGGTCGAAAAATAAGGAAGGAGAAGAGGTCTTTCGCCCATTCCATCAAGCAGACGCCGTGCCCAAGGAAATCCTTCTCATGGATCAACAAGCTAAGTGGAGAGCTTATGAAGGGGAGTGGATTTTCCTGTTCCATGTCCTGCAAGAAAATTACCTATGGCACAAACAAGAACATAGCATTCCATGAATGGCTAGAGGCGAAGGATCCCAACTTCTATCAAGTACTTAATCGATCTCGGAGATACGAAATTCAATGTGGACATAGTCGCACCACCTTATTCAACATTGTCCGCTCCACTCACACAAGATGGTCGTCTGGATAGGGAAAAGGTGAAGCAAATGCTGATCCAAGCCGAGACGATGGCCGATCTAGGCGAGGAGGAGACGCGTTGAGTCTGAAGAAGCGTGTCTGATTTGGATGACTATTCAGAAGAAGACAGGTGGTACGATTAAGTCTATCTCATCCTACTTATCCGATTATCCTGTCTTAATGAATGTGGAAAATCTGCAAGTCTTCTTGGAATATTTGTGAACACACTTTTGAACTACTCTTATAAACTTGGTTGTTTAACTAACTTGTTTTACTTTCAAATCAACTAACTAATTCTTGGTATAAGTAACTGGCTTATAAATCTATAACACCAAATCATCAAACATTACTGATCTTATTACGTATTACCGATTATCCGACTTCAATCTTGATCAATTTTGTTGCTGCGATCATCCGATTATAAAGTTTAGTATTCGATTATCCGACTAAGTGACTTAGTTGTATACTTTGTAATATTCTTATCTTCTAAGAGTACTAACATTTTTTTATTTTCTTGAGTTGTGTTTTAACATCATCAAAAAGGGGGAAATTGTTAGGAAGAAAGTTGTAATTGGTTTTGATGAGTTAAAATATAAAATAGGATGACCAGTTGAGTATCTTGTATAGGCAATTTGAAGTAAATAAATACTTTGTAAATCAAGTTCAAGAAATAAGATATCGGAAATCGACTAGATCAAGAAATCGACTAGGACGAAAATCGGATGAGGATAAGAAGGCGACGAGGACAACATGAAGAAGACAGATGAGGTCTAAAACTATAAACAATCATCAAGACATAGAAGGAAGACGAAGACATGGTGAGACAAAAAGCGACGATGAAGTGTTAGAGAAATATCACACAAGTGTCAAGAAGCGATTCTGACTTATCAAGAAGAAGTTACAAGATTTAGTTATATTGTTATAACTGTCTAAAACATAATTCACAAGGAAGTTACAACTACCAAATGAAGATCTCTATAAATAGGGATAGAAACTAGAATAAAAGAGAGCTTGGCAATCTCACAATTATTCATTCACATTCTCTTCACAATTTTGTATTCATAAATATTGTAAACACACACACAAACGTTCTATACATTTCCAGCTTTAGTGTTTGTAGAACACTTTTCACGAATATCTTCAAGCCATTGATATACGTAAATTAGGAAGAAATTATTGTAAGGTGTAGATTCACGATTATAAGTAAGTAAGCAAGAAGGAAGAAAGATAGTAAGTGAAGACCCTTCTCCAAGTTGAAGAAGGAGAGTGGACGTAGGATCGCTTGATCCGAACCACTATAAACAATTGTGTTCTTTATTATTTTTGTTTACTTACTTGTTTTTATTGTTTTTCTGTTCATAACCAAAAATAAATTTCGTAATTCAAGTTAGCCTAAATATCGATGTGCTTTAGATCTACATAGAGTTGAGTTTAAATTTAATTCCGTTGTGCTACTTGGGTGTTTTAAATAGTTTCGAAAGATTTATCAAAATTTGAAAAATCTATTCAACCCCCTTCTAGATTTTTCCTAGAAGGCTAGTTCAAATTTTGTCTAATCTACTCAACTAAGTGGGACCAACACGGACTTATTGAGAAAAAGTTGTTCTGTTCAAGTGTGAGTGGTTTGATCTATCTCGTGCTAAATGGAACAAGAGTACATCCTAATTACAAACTTGTGGACGTTAATCGAGAGGACGATACGACCGCTACGATCCTTTTGTGTTAGCAAGTCAAGCCACTCAAGTTTACTATTGCAAGTAGTCCGGAAAGCATAGACGTGAATGGTTGGTCATTTGCAAAATCAAGCCGAGATCCTAGGTGGAAACTGCGCCAACGAATGAACAAGAGCTTCCTCCTCTTTCAAGACGATATTGAGTCTCAAATTAATGTTGTGCAAACAGATGATGATCCAATCATATTGACAAATGTCAACGGTGCACTAATTGATATTGAGAAGAAGAAGAAGAAGAAGAAGAAGAAGAAGAAGAAGAAGAAGAAGAAGAAGAAGAAGAAGAAGAAGAAGAAGAAGAAGAAGAAGAAGAAGAAGAAGAAGAAGAAGAAGAAGAAGAAGAAGAAGAAGAAGAAGAAGAAGAAGAAGAAGAAGAAGAAGAAGAAGAAGAAGATGATGATGATGATGATGATGATGATGATGATGATGATGATGATGATGATGATGAGGATGATGATGAGGATGATGAGGAGGAGGAGGAGCTAAATCTGGACTCGGATGAGAATTGAATAGTGTAATAATGTGTTCTTAATGTTATATATATGATGAGCGATGTTTTATATGACGATAATATGTATTTTTAATGTTATATATATGAGTGATTTTTATTGAATAGTGTAATAATGTGGTTTTATTTAATTATTGTTACGAGATGAGCGGAGCGAGTGAATCAAGGGGACCGTCTGGGTTGATCCATCGAGGTGACAGAGTACCGTGCAGCACCATTTATTGATCAGGAAGAAGAGGCTACCGGTTCCGAGTTATATGAGGATCACTCATCTCCGGTGAGGGAGAAATCCTCGATATATGGATCTACAGGAATACGTAAGTTAAATATATGTGAATATTATTATATGTTAATTTTATATGTCTATTAATTTCGCGTGCTTACCCCCTTTTGCAGGTTGATGCCATTAAATGCGGTATCCAAGCTTATTAGATTGATTATGTATTCACATATGGAGCTTTGTGCCTTCACATTCCGGATGATATCGTCGGAGAAAGGCTGCGATCGTCTTTGGGAGTCATTTCAGTATATATACCATTAATCGCTATTTAATTTTGATTAATTTAAGATCTTTAATGCTTATTGAGTACAATAATATTTTATTTGGCAGAGACAGACTAGGTGGGACCTTGCGATTACAACCAAGACAGAGGTGTATGAACTGTTCGTTCGTAGGGTAGCGGAAAGATATACTAATATGCTTTGAATAATGTGAAAACAAAGTGGGTGACCAAGAAAAAGAGACCTAGATGGGATGCGAGAGGTTTTCAATGCACCGCCGCTTCTTGGGATAGAGAAGACATGAAAGCAAAGAGCGAGCAATGTAAGAAAAATCGACTATCGAGCACTGGAGGCCCGAGTACTTGCATCTCCCGCCATAAGGACGGATCTGTGGAGCAGCCGAGTTTGCCTATGACTTTGTAAGTAATTTTAATGCTAGTTCGATATTTTAATTAAGCACGTTGTTCTAATTAAATAAGTATAGGAGATGACTCAAGGATGGCCCGCCAATGATTGGGACATAGTGGAGCATTACCACTACTATGGTGAAGGGGAGTACATCTACGGGGCTATTAGTGACACACTTGTAAGTATTTTCATTTTAGAAAATGTAATAATAATATATATATATATATATATATATATATGTCTATTTTATAATCTAAAATTTTAATTGTGGAAAAATTTGTACAAAGCATGAAGTACAAGAGATGGCCTCGGCCCTGCGAGGTCGAGCTCCGAACCCCAACCAGACTTATCCCGGTTATGCGTCGGCTCCATTGGAAAACAGCACGGACGTGTTCGGGGTCTTGGTCGGCCCAGGTAAGTCCAGTGCATCCCCTCATTGTAGTTCATCGAGTACTCCTGTTGGCACCTACAGCCTAACTGATGTCGCCACTTTGCTCCAAGAGGAGGCGTGAGAGGGCGCATAAACAAATATAAGAGGTGCAGCACGGAGATGGAGCGAAGAGACGCAGCTTTGAGAGCGGACATGCAATGTCAATTCAAGGAGTGGATGCAGGGGTTGCGGGGTTCCTTACTCCGGTGGTGGTATTCCCAGTGGTCCAACTGGTTACGATCACTCATCCCATGGGTCCCGGGGTTCAAGGCGCTGAATTCATTATTTGTGTTTAAAACTATGAATTTTTCTGAATGTTGATTAAGAATTTATGAAGTTTAAATGTTTAAGAGTATGAATTTTAATTGTTTAAGATGATGAATTTTAATTGTTTAAGAGTACATATTTATACACATGATAATATAGTTGACAATTTAATTGAATATATATGTGATAATAATAACAATTATAAATGATAATATATATATATATATATATAGTGAATATATAGTATACAATTTAATTGAATATATATGTGATAATATTAATAATTATAAAATGATAATATAATAGTAATAATAGTATACAATTTAATTAAATATATATGTGATAATAATAACAATTATAAAATGATAATATATATAGTAAATATATAGTATACAATTTAATTGAATATATATGTGATAATAATAACAATTATAAAATGATAACATATATATATATATATATACACACACATATATATATAGTAAATATATAGTATACAATTTAATTGAATAACAATTATAAATTGAATATGTAAAATATTGAAGATAATATGATATAAATATATTTCAAAGCAAAAACATAACGAATGATTAGCTTTGCCCAATTGGTAAAGCGACAAGCCTCTTATGCACGCCTTCGCGGAGGTCGCGGGATCGACCCCGCGAGTAATGAAAATGAGGAATTAAAATTGGCCTTGGGCGCGTGGCAAGGGACGTGGGTTCGATACCCTCCGACCACATTTTTTTGATTAGGTTGCAAATTACCGAGGGATGAGACGAGGGCCAGCTCTCGCAGTTAACAGGGTGAGCCCTCGCTAATTAACGAGGGCGGCACCCTCGGCAACTAGCGAGGGCATCTTCTCTCGTTAGCTAACGAGGGCCGAGACGAAGGATGGCTTAACGAGGAACTTTTTAGTGAGGGCTTCTTTCCTCGTTAAAGCTCTCGCTAACCCTCTAGCCCTCGTTATAATCCTCTTTAACCCCTCTTTAAATCCTGTTTTTTTGTAGTGTGTTACATATATAGAGGAACTCACTATTATTTAATTAATTACTTATATGGCATCACATGATAGGTGGTGGCTTATAAATTTGTGTACACTTGTGGGCATATGATAAATTCCGCTCAAAAGTAATAATATTTTGTATAAATCTGAATATAATGTGAGGATAGAGCTTTAGGAAAGATTTTTCAAGAAGTTTATTGTACGACAAACGACAAGGAAAATGTTAAGCTAATTTCGGGATGGAGAGAGTAATACTTTGCATGTTAAAACGTGATTTTTCATATGTTAAAATATACTATTATTTTGATGATAGGAGTTTGTGTAAACCTTGTTTACATATAACACCCCAAAATGATTATATCTAATATTTGAATATGTATATATATATATATATATATATATATATATATATATATATATATAAGTATATATAATAGGTGTACATTTATACATTAGTTATTTCTATCACCAAGTATATACATATAAATAAATAATTTATTTCAGTATTTTAATAAGTTGCATTAATTACTTTATGTATATATATATACACACACAAAATTAAAAGAATATATCTATGAGTTCCTAAACATAAAATTATTCTAGCAAAATATGCATAAGTTGATTAAATCTTATAAGTGAGTGCATTTATTTAATTACACACTAGTATTTTCTTACAAATAAATATATATATATATATATATATACTCTTTATTTATCTTAATATATATATATATATATATATATATATTCATGAATAAAATAAATATAGCTATAAGTAAACCAAGTTGCATGGTTATCATGCATGTCATATCATGCACATGCATGCACCTAACTTCATGAATTTGTATATATATTATAGCATTATAAATATTAAGTGATAATATAACTTTTACTTGAGAGCAACTTGCGCCAATATTATTACTTTAGCTTTTAACTAGGGGCAAAATGATTAAGCTAGGCTAGCGGTATAGCGTAAATTTTTTTACTATAAATAGCAATGAAACTCAATTCATTTGGGAAGGACGCGCTCTCAAAATTCAAATTTATAATATAGCGAGATATTATTAAGGAGTTATATTTCGAGAAAGTGGGGATTTACTTCAACTCTTAATTGAGTTATAATATTCAAGTATTATAATTGATCTTATTAAATTTTATTATGTAATTAATATTCATGTTAAGTCTGGCCCAAATAATTTCATGTTAAGTCCGGTCTAACCTGCAAACTCATGTTAAGCTCGGTTCACCGAGTAAATTCCACGTTAAAAGTTTGGAATTGTCAGCACTATTACAAGTTCTACAAGTTATATATTATTTATATTATTAAAATTTAATTTGTGTAATTATGAGGATACCTCACTAAGTGTATTTTCACACACTTACCCTCATAAATATTTTCAATGCAAGAGTTCAACATGGAAGGATGAACCGGGATGCTATGGCCAAGAAATAAGAAAATAATAAATTACTACTACTCTATTTTTATTTATTTTTGAAGGAAAGACTTATGGCTTGTAATTAATTATGAGATTAACTCATGAATTTACATATTCTGAAATAAGCTTTATTATAATTAATTATCTTCCAATTTGTAAGATTTTTATGCTCTATATGTTTAATTATACTACAAGTACTTTTATAAAAAAATATAGAATGTGTTTCCTATTAAATGTAAATACCGAAATAGATAAATGTGATTATTTAGTAACGTCTCAATATTAATATTAGTATATATAAAATTGGGGCGTTACATTCTGAGAGACCAACTCAGTGAAACTAATATTGAGAGGTTAGTACACTTTTGCTTCCACAGATCGCGCAACATCACCAAGGTTATAAATTATTTTAACGAATATTTATATTTTATAAATTATTTTAATCAAATAAAATAATATTTGAATAAAAAATTTATTATTAAGTTTTAATATATTAAATATTATTATAATATGATTAAACATTTAATAATGAATTTATTAAAATATTTTTAGACATTTATTACAATATTATTAAGAGTTAGTAACATAGAGGTGCAATTTGTAATGCCTATTTACATAGAGGTGCATGAACAGTGATTAATTACAATGTGGTGCAAAAAAACAGACAAAAAGACTACAATACCCCGGCCGCCAAATTGTGTACAAATCGTCCAAATCTCTTCCCACCGCAGAAATAGGTCAAATCACCGTACTTTCTGTAGCATATATCAAAATATTTTCAGATCATATATAAACGAATTCGGATGGATTATAGAATTCAAAATTCAAATTCAAAATTGAGCTTGTTGAAGAGGCGATTTTGTGGTCGATCCGGCTTTATCCTTCGCGTCGGCGGCGTGTGTTGCCCACTCCTGGAACTCTCTCTGCAATCGCATCCTCTCTTCTCCTAGGTATGCATTTGTATCGTTTAACCCTTCTCTTGAGGTGCCAACTTTTTCTCTCTCTAATTGAGTTAGTTAACCTAGTTCTTAATTTTTTTCCCCATTTTTTAAATCTCCAATGGTTGAGGTTTTTATTTCTCTTCTCATTTTTGTTTTGTGATAAACGGTTTTGCGATCCTATTAAGTCGGAGACATGCTAATTCCGTGAATTTGTAGTTCTATTGGCAAAAGGAGTGACTGCTTTTCTTATGAGTTTTTGACAGAGTTAAGAGGATTTTGTCTTGCGAATTGTGCATTGCCATTAATTGGTGTACATTTTGTGGCAACGTTCTCGATTAATATATAAATCACTATCATTTAGCACTGAAAAAAACATGTAAAATCTTGGTTGCAACCACCGACTTCGAATCCTTCTTCAATGGTTGGATTTGCGAGACACGAGGAATTTCTCCGGCGCCTCGAAGCCCTAATATCGCTGTTGATGGCTTCGATAGGGATAAGGAATGTGGTGATTTGATTCCCATGGTGTTTGCGCATTACCGGGAAAATCGTGGGTTTCGTGGGTTTCAATTTGGTAATTTATAGATTGTAGAAAATCGTGGGTTTCATTTGCATATTAGTTTGCATGATTTCTTCACAACGTGGGTTCCATTTGCAAACGTTGGAAAAGATCCGTACATTACCCTTTCTCATTTGTGAGTTTAGGTTGATGTCTATTTCTCGTGAAATTCCACGCATGCATACCCACAAATTTTCCCACATTTAAGTGCATTTTGTTTGCGCTCATAAGGTGTTTGATGTTATGCTCTAGAAAATTTTGTCACATTTAAGTGCATTGCATTTGCGCTCACAAGGTGTTTGATGTTATGCTCTAAATAAATTTTGTTTCTTTGCTTAAGAATCTATTGAGTCATAAGTATTTGTATATCTTTTGGTGTTGTTGACAAATTAACCGGTTTCTGTTTGGTTCGAATGATCCTTTTTGGCATTTTTATTTGTGTGGAAGAAACAGGGTTGTTCATGAGCATGTTTCTTGATGTATATTTGTGTAAGATTTTATATGAGGCTATGGTTTAATGATCTTTCAATTTTTGGTCGGATTTTTGGATTTATTTAGTTTATGCTTTAGTCCGGAGATTTTTGTGTTTTTGCCAAAATTTGATATGGGTTCGCTCATAAATCATGAAAAACTTATCTTGGGTTTCTTGCCTTTTAGTTTTATTGAAAATGCAATTTCAATTTTAATACGAGTCAAGTTAATTTGTTTTGACATTGTGTTGGTGATTAGTAATTGGAATTGTCAATCGGATGTTGTATTTAAGTTTGTGAATTTAGTTTGGTAAAAGTTTAGGAATTGCTTTATTGTGTAGGGGCGATTTCTTTGAGTCAAAATAATTTCGCTTGCGAAGCCTATTTGGCGTGGGGCGATATCTTCATGGCGATTTTGGGTTCGCAATTTCTTGTAATTCAAAGCGCAACAGGTTACTTACAATGATTTTTTTCTTAATGAATGAAGCTTTCTGCTTAGAAGAACCCACTTCTTCTCTAGCAAGGATGGTGATCTGAGAAAAAGTAATTTCTTGACATCTTATATGAAGTGATTTGTGGACCTTTAGCAAATTCCAAACACTTCTAATGCAAATACTTGACTATCAACAATATATTCATTTTTTATCTATGATTCTTGTATACGAGGAGCAGTGCCACCTTGGAATCTCCATGTTTTTTTCATCCGGGAAAATCAGATCCTTTCATTGAAATGGTTTGCCATTGGACAATCTTTGGTGATTTGAGCGGATGACTAGGGGATATCGCCGTGAGCATTATCAATGAAACATGGATATTTTTGTGTTCTGCGAGTGGGTTTTTTTTTTGGAATTAAAGAGATTACTTTGTTGATTATAAAATATATATATATATATATATATATATATATATATATATATATATATAAGGCACAATAATATACAAAGAGGCGCTTTTATTTTGGATGCACATATTAAGCCCATTAATTGATTGTGCAAGTTTGTTAATCCAATTGTTCACGTATATTTATTGTATTGTGCAAGTATATTAATGGTATTGTTCAAATATTTTTATGTAATTGTGCAAATATTTTTTCAATATTGTTCAAAATATTTTTTTCACTATTGTTCAAGAAATTTTTGGGAATGTCTCCACTTGAATGCACGTTGGATTTTGATTGTGCAAATTTGTTAATCCAATTGTTCAAGTATATTTATGGTATTGTGCAAGTATATTAATGGTATTGTGCAAATATTTTTATGTAATTGTGCAAACCTTTTTTTTTTAATATTATTTAAAATATTTTTTTCACTATTGTGCAAGAAATTTTTAAAATGTCGCACTTGAATGCACATTGGATTTTCCGATTGTGCAAGTTTGTTAATCCGATTGTTTAAGTATATTTTTTCTAATTGTGCAAGTTTGTTAATCCGATTGTTCAAGTATATTTAAGTATTGTGCAAGTATATTAATGGTATTGTGCAAATATTTTTATGTAATTGTGCAAATATTTTTTCAATATTGTTCAAAATATTTTTTCACTATTGTGCAAGAAATTTTTGGAAATGTCTCCACTTGAATGCACGTTGGATTTTTTGATTGTGTAAGTTTGTTAATCCAATTGTTCAAGTATATTTATGGTATTGTGCAAGTATATTAGTGGTATTGTGCAAATATTTTTATGTAATTGTGCAAATCTTTTTTTTTAATATTGTTCAAAATATTTTTTTCACTATTGTGCGTAAATATTTTGAAAATGTCGCACTTGAATGCGCATTGGTTTTTACGATTGTGCAAATTTGTTAATCCGATTGTTCAAGTATATTTTTCTAATTGTGCAAGTTTGTTAATCCGATTGTTCAAGTATATTTATGTATTGTGCAAGTATATTAATGGTATTGTGCAAATATTTTTCAAAGCAATTGTGTAAATATTTTTTAATCTTGTTTCAAAATATTTTTTCACTATTGTGCAAGAAAATTTTGAAAATGTCTCACTTGAATGCATGTTGGATTGTGCAAGAGTGCTAATTCGATTGTTCAAGTATATTAATGGTATTGTGCAAGTATGTTAATCCAATCGTTTCTTATTTCTTTGAAGAAGCCACGATTAGTGTGAAAATTGCATGATTATTATGTGCTTAATCATCTCAATTCGATATCATTTTCATGTTAATTCACATTTAATTGGCTAATTGCATTTGATTGTTGGATTTGGTGTTTTAAGTGTGTAATTACGATTTGAGACCAACTTTGAGTGCAAATTGAGGATATTTGTTGTATTCAATTCAAACGAGCAATTGCTTGAGTAGAAAGAGGGCCGAGAGAGCTTCACAACGCAAAAAGAATCAAGTCATTCGGAATTCGTATGAAGGAGATAAGGTCGAACGAAGTTGGGATGACGAAATACACAACGATCGCATACACCCATCGATTAGGCAGTGCAACCTCTAATTGCACCCACCAATCCGATGAGTTTACCCCCATCGTCTTCAACAGATCTGCTATAGATCGCGAAATTTCCAAATCACCTGCAACCAATAATCAACCAAAATCTCACCACCAACTACCAATAATCCCACCGCGAACCAACCACCGTCACCCACGCCATCACCAAAGATCGCCGTTGCGGCCTATTTTTCCACCATCGCGGCTAATCCTCGCCATCACCACCGTCGCCGTATTCACAGATCCGCCATCGCTGCGACCAACAGCGTGGCGTCGGCTGAAATAAAGACATCATCGCCGTCGTTGTCGCGCAACACCACCTACTTCGCATCGCGACACCCTCCACGATCGCCGTCGCGCTCCTCATCGGCGTCGTAACCCATCCCGATATCGGTGGCCACCGAGCTCCGGCGTCGCCGCCACCTTTTCATATTCTCGAGCTCAAAAACAAAAAATAATCTTTGGATCGATCAAGATATCTATCTGTGTTTTTTAATTTGAATTTCAAATTACAATTTGGTCGGATGAATTTAGGCGATTAATGAGAGAGAAAGAGAAATAATCGGAAGAATGAGAGAGAGAAAAGTCAGAAAGAGAGAGAGGACGTGAGTCGAGAGGAGAGAGAAAAAAGAAAATAGATAATGAGGAGAGAGGAGAGAGAACGCATCTAAGAGAAAAAAAAGAATAAATTAAGGGTATGATGGTAAAATTAGTATGAGAGAGAAAAATGGTAGCACTTCCTTGTAATTGGGCCTTAAAGATTGCACTTGGTTGTAAAAATTTCTACTATTACTATTAATAATAATTAGAAAAAATAGTAAATTTAAGTGTAATTTGGAACTAAAAGGAATTATTTACCCTTTTTTTTTTTTGACTTTGCACTAATTTGGGAGAATTAAAAATTATATTTTAATTTTACATTTCTACATATATTTTGTGATGTTATGCATTATTTAATATATGTATAAATGATCATAGAAAGAGTAAAAATATTACATTGCACATATATTTATTGGTATTTAATAACTTTCCTCATTCGTGTAAAATATCTTCAAACGACAAACAAGAAGAGTCGGAGTATTAGGACATGATTTTTTTTTTTTACGGGGAGTATTAGGACATGATTGCTGGTATGTCTAAATGGGACTATGGATGAATGTAATGAATTCATGAATTGAATGAAATAGAAATGATCGTTCTTATGATTGATATTGACTAGGAATGAAATGTAAGTATTGCGTGAATCTATTTTAAATTATTATTATTGATTGTTGAGATTGTAATTTAATATATAATGAACTATTATTGAATTTTTTTTTTTGATGGGGAACTATTATTGAATTTTGGAAACATTACATATTTTTAAATAATAATAATAATATTCTTATTATATTTTTTTATTGGTTAAATGATGACTCGAATAATATTTTTATTATTGAATTAATATAGATTTGCAATATTATTACAATTATTATAATGAGATGGATCCTGAATTTTTTTTTTTGGCTTATCAATCTGTATTAGACCAAGCCAATGGACTATGTTGAATAATTTGTATAGGGCAGATTATTATAATACATCAAATTAATGATACACACACTTTTACGTACGCATACTTGATCATGCGCATTTGAATTTTTCATACAAATATCTAGTATGCGGTTGAATTTTTGCATAAATGTATGTATTTAGAATTGTGCGACTAAAAATTTTGCACGAAAAATATTTATTTGAATAAAATTTTAGCACAAATGTGTGTACTCAAAAAGTGTGTGTACTAAATAATTTGGTGTGTTGGAATAAACACTATCTGTTCATTATTCAAATTTAATAATGAATCCAAGTAAATGGGCCCTATTCTCACTACATTTCAAGTGGACGACCCTTTATATTACAGTTCTATATTAGGTCTATTTAGGCCCAAAAACATCATTAAACTTTAAAAATTAGGCCCACACTATCTATACCTCCAATATTATTAGATCTACCCACTTTATTAATCTACCCACCCTATTTTAAAAGATTATTAAATACACACACTCAATTTTCCTATATTACCCTTAGTTCTAATTTTCCTTCATTCTTCAATTTTTTATTCACCCATCTACTATACTCCCTAGTCCCTACCGCCTACTAATCAAAATCAAAGAAAGAAAGAATGAAAAAGAGAGAAAAGGCGCAGACAAAAAGAAAGAAATCAACCTAATCACGAGAAAGAAGAATGAAAGAGCAAAGGACGATAGAATGAAAGGGAGAGAAGCTAGGAAAGAAATTATATTAATCACAAAAAGAAGATTTGAAGAGAAAAGAGAGGAGAATACACAAGGAAGAAGAAATAAGAATGAAAAGACCGCTCACCACCGCTAGAGTCGACAATCCCCGAAAAGCCACCACAAAAGTCGACGAGCCACCCCCACGCGCGACCCCCACGCGTGACCCACCACCGGAAACCACCATGGATGACAACATTTAGTTTATTTTTTTAAACGTAAATGATGGCATGATAATGGTGCACTCTATGTGTTTGATGAAATGTACATTAAGTGGAAATGACTTTTTTATACATTTTGCTTGTTAAAGACACCAAATAATGCTTGTTAATGACCCTATATACGTGTTTAATGAAAAAACTATATTTTGCCAAATTTGTAATGTATGAACTATATATATTTAATAATAGGAATAATGACAGGGAGGTGCAAGTTTTGGCATCTAATTACAAAGAGGTGCAATCTTTTTTTAGGATGTTGTGATTTCTCAAAAATGCCCCTATTCTAATTTTTAATTAGATTCTCTCGGCTCGCTATCTCTCTCTTCCTGGTTCTCTTTTCGAGAAAATCTCTCGGCTTTGACTCTCTCCCTCCACAATAATACCCTTATTCCCCCAACAATCTCTTAGTGCCCTCTCTCCTCTTTTCCATTTCTCTCTCACCTCTGTAATTAAATTCAAATTTCACGCGTCTCATCCCCTCTCTCTCTCTATTCAATTCAAATATTTATTCCCATCCCCAAATTTTAAATAAGCGGTGGAAGCCGTTCTTTGAGAAGGCAGTGGCCGCGGCGGTCCGGGGTGCGTCGTGGAGTGGACGACGAAGAGTGGGAGATCGGCGGCGGGAAGCATACGACGGTGGGGAGAGAGAGACAACGACGGTGGCGGTGGAGCAAAGGAGTTGTCGTCTGCGTCAGACGAATCGCCGTCCACCATTGCGAGAAGAAAAGTTGGGGAGGCTGCGGCGGCGGTTGAGGACAGGGGCGGTGGCGGAGTGAAAGAGAATGAAGGCGGCGCTGATCTGTTCCTCATAAGAATCAATCAAAAGTTATTTAATAAAATAATTTTTATGTTTGAATCATGTGTTGAACACATCCGGTGCGTGCTCTTCTATTTTTTTTTCTTGTTTTGACTTGGGTTCTTGATTTACGCCTTGGAACTTTGTTGGAGACTCTTTGATTAAGCTAACTCTTTTGGTTTTATCCCATTTGAAATCTCAAATCAATATAACCCATTTATTTTTTTAATAATATTGGTTAACTCCCATTTATTTTCTTAATATTGGTTAACTACCGTTTATTTTCTTTTTTTTTTTTTTTGAAAGGAACTCCCATTTATTTTCTTAATAATATTGATTAATTGGATTTTCACATAATCATTTATGTGAAATGATCTCATATAAAATTTTATTATAAATGTCATTATGACTTATGAGTCATGGTTTTACAGTCTTTGCGTATGCATTAATAGAGAAGAATATTTCCAGATTGCTTATTTTATTTTGCATGACCAAGTAAATTACTTGCACAATGCTTATTTTATTTTGCACTTTTCAAATAAATTATTTGTAACAACTAACAACATATTTGCACAAGAATGCTTATTTTATTTTGCACATTTCAAATAAATTATTTGTACAACTAACAACATATTTGCACAAGATGTTAAAATTATTTTGCACATTCAAAATACATTATACATTATACACAGATTCAAAGATGATTTTTGATTCTCCATTTCAAGTATGATGTAGCAATAGGTGAGAGAACAACAATGGTATCAATACTTTCAAATTCACTCGTTTGCTAAAAGTTAGTCTCATTCGCAAATATTTCTACTAATATAATTGAACAATTCAAATTAACACAAATGAACAATGCATAATAATTTCATTGTGCAAGTATATTAAGCGCATTGTGCAAGTATATAATCTCATTGTGCGGTATATTAAACGCATTATGCAAGCATGTGTGAATAAAAATATTGATAGATTGTGATAATATTTTTAATATTTGTGGCGATTATATAGACAATACAATAACTAAGCACTACAAATTGACACAAAAGAAAATTTGTTGTAATCCTAACAATAAAGACAATGAGTCAAATATCAAATTAGAAATAATTAACCCGACTTAATTACACTCAAATTGACATGAGAAAATAACTAACTAATAATACATCACCGAGGAGAAAAGGTTGGATCCG
Source organism: Paraleonurus japonicus (assembly GCA_030762865.1). NCBI lineage: Eukaryota > Viridiplantae > Streptophyta > Magnoliopsida > Lamiales > Lamiaceae > Paraleonurus > Paraleonurus japonicus. The sequence continues at coordinate 39,763,928 of CM061057.1, read as the reverse complement.
TGTCAACTTGATCTTCCGAGACGACTTCATCTTCTTCATCCGAGTCAACATGATCCGCTTCAACCACAATGAAATCGGCTTACGAGAGAAGGGAAAATGGTATATCAATTGATCACGATCGGTGCCGAAATCGATCACGGCGGGTTTGTGTGGGAGAAAAAAATATTTGCACAATAACAAAAAAATATTTGCACAAGTAGAATACTAATTTGCAAAGTAACAAAAATATTTGCACAATATGAAAAAAATATTTGCACAAGTAGAATATTAATTTGCACGATAACAAAAATATTTGCACAAGAATGAAAATTATTTGCACAAGTAGAAATACTAATTTGCACAATAACGAGAAAAATATTTGCACAAGTAGAATACTAATTTGCACAAGAACAAAAATATTTGCACAAGTAGAAATACTAATTTGCACAAGAAAAAATATTTGCAAATATGCAAATATGAAATTAAACGAAGAAAAAGGCTAAAGTTCATAAATAAGGCATAACAACCAATTATATTTACTTCATAGAGGAAAAAAATGCATAACAAAAATGCATATCCAAGAGGTATCATATTACTTCCCATATCTCTGTCTAAATAAGGCATCTAATACAATAAGGTCATTATCTCGCACATAATTGATATTCATTTATATCCAAATAGGAATCAATGAGATAAAGTTTTCTTCCATAATGATGATTGAATTATTGATTATGGCATCAAACGTTACAAAGAGTATCGAGAAAATCATGCGATATTAGGGCTCTTATAATTGGAGAACATTTGCTTAATTGTATATCTTATGCAAGTCCAATACTCTCCTAGAAATGGATGTTTAACTGAATTTCATTGTGCGTAAATATGACAAATGTAGACACCTACTAGAAAAGAAGTAGCAACAAAAGCCTAAGTTTAACAAAGAAGCCACCAAATGATAAATGATAGTGCGAGAAGTAAGGGTAGGGGACAACTATTTCACAGCCTTTTGAATAGGAAAGCTGCTCGCAAATTATCACTCCCTCTCCACCATTTTGATAATTTATTTAAGACTTAGTCACCGTCATTGGGCCAACACCCGGTTTGGCAACCACACTTCGCAAAGGAGGGAACTCCTCGAGGGAGTGGACAGAATGTTCCATCACGGTGTGGTATTCACACAAGGCTCAGAACAACATGAACATTATTTACGGCAGGCAAAGACCAAAGCAAAGTTCGAATCACAAGTAGTAAATAAATCACAAGTAGAACCAATAAGGTTGAAACATTAGCAATGGTAAAGCACAATTAGAACCGACAAGGTTCATACAAATAGCAGGAAAATCATTATTGGAACCGGCAAGGTTCGACTCTAATGCGAGAAACTACACAACTAGAACCGGCAAGGTTCGACTCTAAACCAATAGACACACCACAATCCGAATCGAAATCACGAAACAAGCAAAGAAAGCGACTTGGCGAGAGAATTGTAATCTCGAAAAATATTTATGGAATTAATCGAGAGAACTTCGCAGAGGGGGCAATGGACGGCGCCGAAAACAGTCATCGCGAGAAAATGCCAACCCGTAAATCGCGACAAAGATTAGATCGACAAAGAACGGCGGTGCTCTGAACAAAGCGGTGACGCACGCATGCGACCCAATTCTGAAATCAAAATTTGAAATATAAAATCAGTTTTGCTCTGAAATTCGATTGGAAACTGCGAGAACTCGATCTACAATGGTGCGGCACTTATCTTTTAATGGTGGTTGGTGCCGCGAGATCTGGAAACGGCGTTTGCAACGGAGACGTAATTGTGAGAGGAGAGATGAAATTAGAAAGAGATCGATGAATTTGAAATTTAAAATTCTGAATTTGAAATTGGTATCTAAAATTTAGGGTTAAATCTCTATAAAATCTGCTTTGCAATTGTACCGTGACGTACAATCACGGCGCGATTTCTCCTTCTTTGTGGGTAAGGGTATTGTGGTATTTTTATCATCAATTTTTGCACCTCTGTGATGTTTTTACTGTTCATGCACTCCTTTATAATTAGAGGTAGTAGAATGCACTTATATATAATTGACTCTTAATAATATTGTATTTCGTATATATGTAATAATGTATTACATATATTTGTATGAAATAATGTAATGTATATATGTAGTTGAAGTTTATGTATATTGTTCACGAAATATGGGTTGAATGAATTACATGAAATTTAGCATGATTTTCGCTAACATTTTACATTGAAATTTTGCAAATAATTTTCTTGCCAATTTTTTCAACAAAGCCGAAAATATTTTGCTGAAATTTGGTGTATATTTCAAACACTTTTTGCCGAAAATTGGTGGATTTTTCAAACACATTTTGCCAAAAATGATCAGTATTTCAATAAATTATTGTTGAAAATAATTCGGAAAACGTGATCGAAATATGCTCATATATTCGAAAAAATATGTCGAAACCCTAAGTATAATTCGGCAAATCAGGTTCGAAAATTAGTGTGTTGGACAAATTTTTCAAAAACGCGAACAACTATACCATGGTTCTAATCGTACTTCTAGGCTAAAAATACAAATACTTCATACACAATATCCAAAATATATACAAATAACAACATTCAATCAGAGTATATACATTTTCATGCATTCAACACAAGTATATACATTTTTATACATACAAAAAGAGTATACACTTTGTGATATCCGTATCTTTCATTAGATATTTACCAATAAAATTTACCCATTTTTATTAACTTATATGATTGACATGTTATTTATTTATAATTCTTTTCATTTTATTCTTTAAGTTTTAAATATATGATACTTTATTGAATTAGTAGTCATAAACTTCTACCTAAATTGTTAAATCTAAAGTAATATAAATAAATTAAGTGTCAACTACTCATAAGTCAATATACTTAATACAATTATTTATTTGTGTGCTACTTGTAATACGATACTATTTTATCTTGTTTTAAATATTGTATTAAATATATGTTTTTACTCATTTAGTGGTGAGATAGTAATTAACTTTATTATAAGATTTTATTTAATTCTTTTTGTACTACTCAATTGTTACTACCTCTAGTGTTAATGTGAAATTAATTATAATTGTGCTACCCGAGTTTCTCATTACTAATTGATCAATATATTTCATGCATTGAGTGTATTTTTAATTAATTATGTGCTACTTTAAATCATTTTATCCTGCATTATTTTATTGTGCTTTTAAATAATAAATTAATTAAATATGCATTTATATGTTTAGTAGTGAGAAAATTAATTTATAAGTGAATGGGGTTATAATGGTGGTTGAATATTAATGCAATTTATTGATTATTGGTGATAAATTAGATGTTATTATTTTTATAATTTGGGTTTTATTATTTAGGTTTTAATTAAATTAAACGAATCTTTTAATTTAACAATATTATAGCATATTTAAATAAACTTATTATATTTAAATAAACTTATTATAAGATATGATTATATATATATGACATATGGGTAGTATAAAAATATATATAAGTTAGTGCGTGAATGTATACATAAGTATATGTACTATGTTTGGATAAAGAAGAGGAAAATAATAGATAATAACTAGAATAAAAGAAAAGATAAAATGAAAGAAAAAAAAAAGAAAAAAACTTACCTTTAAAGAAACGAGTAAGGCGGTGGAGGGAGGTGGATATATACCATTCCCTTTCTTTCTTTCTTTCCCGGATGCACATATACGTACGGAGAGAGAGTTTGTATCGTGCGAGATTTTGAAGTATTTTGGTAAGTATTCAATTCCCGTCAATCGATAAATTTTATACCATTTTGAAGCTCGTGATGAGTAGAGCAAAACCTTATACTCAAATCATTAATAATTGTTCTTATTTGATAGTGAAAGACGATAAAAAGGGTTTAGGATTTGATTTATCAACGTTTAGCGGACTTGAGGTAAGTAGAAATTCATTTGCACCTACAATGCATAAATATAATATTTTGTGAAGTATTTATACTTAATTGGTGATATGTGAATATTGTGTTAATTGTGATATTTGATTGATATTCAATTATCATTATGAAAGGAGTCTGTGAGCTCCATATACGAGGTGGATTGAACTGTGAGTTCGGTGAGTATTGTGAATTGAACTGTAAATTCCATGATTATTGTGAAATGAACTTATGAGTTCGGTGATTATTATAAAAATGGATAGGGTGGTTGAATTGGTGAGTTGTGAGTAGAAATGAATTAGGCGATTGATTAGAAATGAATTAGGGGATTTCAATGTAAAAATGGAAGGGGCGACCTAGGAGTTAAGGCGACCAGAGAGAATCGGCATATGCTACCTAGAGTGGGCCACCGAGTTCAATTGTTGCGAAAGAACTGTGAGTTCAATGATCATCGTGAAATGAATTTGTGAATTATATGATTATTGCGAAGTGGAAATTGTGTTATGAGAATGTAATTCTATTGTGTGTATATGCTACATTGCATCATGCATATCATGCATTAACATGAAATGTTTTATCAAATGGTGTGTTTGGCCACATTATGCACCGAGGCGCGGGGCGACCTAGGAGTTAAGGCGACCGGCGAGATCTGGCGTATGCTACCTAGCGTAGACTACCATTTCATGTGCTATGGTGTTGTCGCACATATATTGATTTTACAGAGGGGACTTACGAGACGGACAGGGGTCGGATTTGGTGATGGACCTCGCTAGGCCGTTAGAGGGTGGGATCCTCAACGGTATGGAGTCGGCGTGGAGGGATGACTTCTTGGTGGTCATGAGGGCGCGATGGGGGGACCCTCGGTGGCCACAAGAGGATGGGCCTCACGTCGAGGTCATACATATAGTGGCCACTTAAATATAAACAAAAAAATTGAGCTTAGTGCTCGTGTTCCGGTGCATAGTAGTGAGTCGGGGCCCTAACGAGTGTTTCATAAATCAATTGACGATTTTAAAGAGAGTGCATTGTGTATTGGGAGGTTTTCGAACTAAACACCGCATCATGCATAATTTCGCTTCTTGAGATTTATAAATCTCACATAGTTTATACATTGTAGGTATTACGATGATCTCGTGAGGTTGTGATTCTTTGGACAAGGTGTGTAGCTCTGAAGGTTTTGAGTGGTGTGTACATAGATGACGACACGATGGGTCAAACCGTGGGCGTGTATTTTGAGTTGTATTTTATAATATATTGTATATGATATTATGAGTCATTTTATCGTGTTTGGAAGTGTTCATTGTCTTTCTGTTAAAGCATTTAAAAAAAGTCGCACGTGCGCACGAAGTCATTTCTTGTAAAATTATTCACAACTCATTCTTCTTGTGAAATTAGTGTTTCTAGTTGAGTTGTCAAAAGGTGGTCGTGTCATACACATTCAATATTGTATAGTTTTATACATACAAAAACAGTATACACATTATTGTATAGTTGAGTAACTAAAGATACTTACACAAGTATCCCATAGAGGTTCATTTTTCCGAGCGGCAAGAACGTGAATTTTTCGGCGTGAAGTCGTGAATGATCGATCATTCAAACTCAACGTATGTATCTCTTTTATAGGGCGGGTGTATCAAATAATGTCTAATATTATTTTTTTATTTTTAATAATTTCTAATATTAGTTTAGGGTGAATTAGTAATTTTACAAATACATAATAGAGGTGGGTAGATCTAATAATATTGGAGGTGTATATAGTTGGACCCTAAAAATTAATTGATCCATTGCGGTAGAAGAAGCCCACTTTTATGGAAATGGATCCCCTCCGAAAGCTGGATATGGTATTGTTTTTACTAAATTGATCACTTAGGGTGTTTATTGCAAACTCAAATTACTTTTAATTATCTAATCTAAAGGAGTGCTTGGTTGAAAATTTCTCGATAGGAATGAGAATGAGTATAGGAAAACTATGTTGGTTAATGAGAACAAAAATGATCAATACCACAACTTTTTCTCCTAAATAAGATAATTATTATCCAATTTTGATTGGATCAATTACAAATATGTTAAAAAAACGCACAACAACACGACATAAATTTGCACGAAGCACAATGAACTTGTTTGCAATTTTGGGTTACTTTTGAACCTAGTTGTAATAATTCCATTTTGATTAACTTTTTTCATCCTATAATGGTTCTCCTCAATCATTACCCTCCACCACCACTACAACCTTCTTTTGTCTTATTTTTTCTAAATTAGAGCACAATACTTGTTATATAATTCTTCCTCCTATATTCTAAAGGCATTGAGGAAAAAAATATTTCATTCACATTTCGATTGAAGAATTTACAAACAAGTGACCCCTTCTCACAAGCAATAGATATAACTAATAACCGAACAAATGATCAATCAACGTTTTATGCAATCAAAAGTCACAAGAATGATGTTTCAATAAATGAGAAAGGTGAGTCTAAGATATTTGTTAGATTCAACTATCAATAAATGATGTAAAATAATATATTAAAGGTTAGGGATGACAATGGGCCAGGTCGGGCTGGGTAGTTAAATACTCGGACCTGCCCCGTTCTCAAATGACACGACCCGCGCCCCGCACGGGTCTTGAGATGTTGACCCATGACCTGCCCGTATGGGGGCAGCTGCACCGTCCCGACTGTTTTTACATCTTTATAAAAATTTCTTATTTCTACATAGTGTAAGTTACATTCTATTTTTTTAAATATGATAACCTAACATAAAAATATCAAACACAAACTATAATAATAGTTTTTAAACATATAAAAACTCATATTTTACCTCATGAAAATATTCATTAAAATTAGACAAACAATCAATCAACAATTTAGTAAAGAAAATAAAAATACATCAAGTTCAATAAATATATATTGAACTAATGACTCTAAGGTACCATCTTTAAAATTTTATTACTCCTAGGTACCATCTCAAAAACATAATAAAATTAGATACAATTACACTTTTCAGTTTCCCATTTTACCCTCAAAAGTCACTTTTTTTTGATTAATCTTTGATCTTATCTCCTCCTCTCACACGCGTCTTTCTCTCTCCTCAAACTCCTCACATTTCCTCTTTCTCTTCCCCAACTAAAGAAGTGTTTCGAATTTTCCCATCAAGGGTTTTCTCAACCCACATAAATGGTGATCTCCAGCACTAATTTCTAAGTACTCTGAATTTCTTGTCATTTTTAGAGGAACACCCATTGGAATGAAGCTGTGCTTCCCCAACGAAGGGTTGATTCGAGTCCATCGAAGGCCACAAACGAAGCCATTTCAGCGGTTAAACCGAGAAATGGTAAATGATTAGGCGTTGCATGTATTATAGCAGGATTTGAGCCATAGCAAGAAGCTTAATGAGAGCCGTCAATTTCAAACCGCGAAAGTGATTGGATCGACCACCGAAGGTTCGGTGGAATTAGAAGGGATTTCGACCACCGCCGCCGCCGACGGATTTCGACCACCGCGACACAAACCACCATAGATCGACAACCACCGACGGGATTTTCAAGAAGGCGGCGAAGACGACGGTGAGTGAATCTCAGATCTGTGATTTTCTCGGGTTCTTTTTCGGGGTTTTTTTAATCGATTTTTAATCGATTTTTTTTGGGGTTTATGTATATGTTTGACCGCATATGTTTAAGTTCTTGATTACGGACTTTTGTTTTTTAAATTTCTTACGCACATGTTCAATAAAAATAAGCGCACATGTGCAAGGCGACAACTTGCGAGAAGGAAGACGGAGCGAAAAGATCTGTAATTTTTGGAGTCTTTGGCAAATATTTTGAAGGAAGACTAGCACGGAGAACATTATTTTTGCGACCAAGAAGACGTTCAAAAATATCTTTTTGATGAACAAGAAAACCTGAATGATGTAATTTTTTTGATTTCTTGATTTATGTATATGTTTGCACTATATATGTTTAAGTTCTTGATTACGGACTTTTTTTTTTTAAATTTCTTACGCACATGTGCAATAAAAATTAAGTTGCACATGTGCAAGACAACAATAGTGCAAAAGGAAGACGGAGCGAGAAAGATCTGTAATTTTTGGAGTGTAAAAAATGATATATTTTCTTTTTAATTGATCAATAAAAATGATTTTTTTAATTTTTATATTGAATCCTTCAATTAGTGCTGCAAAATTTGAATTGGTATTGAAAAATACGATGAAAATTAAAAGAAAAGCTAAAAAACTGAATCTTGGGAGCCGTGTCAAAGCAATTGAGGTAAAATGATAAAAAAAATGGTCTTCTTTGGCTCATTTAATGCAATGAGGGGTATTATTGACTTTTTGTCTTAAAAAATTGTAGCTAACGGTAATTACAAAAAAATTGTATCTAGTAGTTATCAAGAGTTCAAAATTGTATCTAACAGCTTATTGACCCATATATATTTACATATATATTAAATTATACGTAAAAAATCTAAAGATATTTTTGGAAATATAATAATGTAAAGGGTGATATATATATTGTATATATAATATATTTATATATATATATATATATATATATTGAAATACACATATAAGATGTGGAGTCCGATCGAGGCGGAGTCGGGGCCACTATAAAACCCATACCCGACTTGATTATGAACGGATCGGGTCCGACTTGGCCCGTTTTCGGTATGAGGCGGAGTCGACTTGGCCCAAATCTCTCGAGGCGGGGCTAGACATGCCCAATGGTTCCGAATCGGCAGTTTCGGTTTTGTAAAATTCAAAATCGAATCGAACATGCGATTACGGTTAAGGTTTGATTTTGAAACGGTGGTTCCGGTTCGAACCGCCTTGATTTAGTCGGTTTTTTTTTATTTTATTTTTTTAATTTGTTTATTTATTTGTTTATTTATTGTGTTAGGTATTTTAATGTGCATTGTTATTTGTTTATTTGTTACAATTTTGAATTAATATTAATTTATTTTACATTGAAATTGAGTTTATTTTAACTTACAACTTAAAAATTACAATTGCAAATTAATTTTTAAAATTGAAATATTATAATTTAAAAGTTACAACTTACAACTTAGAGTATTTGAAATTGAAGTATAAATGAATTTATTGAAATGAAAATATTACAACTTACAACTTTACAAGTTACAACTTAGAATATTGAAATTGAAATTTAAATATTACAACTTACAAGTTACAACTTACAACTTTAGAATATTTCAACTTACAACTTACAAGTTTTACAACTTATAACTAATTGAAATAAAGATCAATTTACAAATTAAATATAATTAAAGGGAAGGGGAGGGATTAAAGAAATTGGACTTGAGCATAATTTTAATAAATTAACTTGAAAATTCTAAGTCCATAACTTAAAATTAAGTTGCCTACGTATCTAATTAGAAATCAAAGTTCACGTAGTTCTCTTACCTCAAAACTTACCTTTTTGGTTACACGTTGGATGCTAAAATCTTTAATCTTCATTTCCGCGGGCGGTACCCACACTACAAAAAAATCCAAAATTAACGAGGGCAATTAGCGAGGGCAACGGACCTCGTTAATTAACGAGGGCCGAGGCGAGGCTGGATTTAACGAGGGCTTTGCGAGGGCATTGGGCCTCGTTAGTTAACGAGGGTATTAGCAAGAGAATTGGGCCGAGGGCATTTTAACGAGGCGAGCCCCTCGGTAAGCCATCGGCGAGGGCAGGTCCCTCGGCAATTTTTAGCGAGGGCTTGGGCCCCTCGGCAGTCCATTAACGAGGGCTTGGGCCTCTCGCTAGGAGCCCTCGGCAAATCGGTGAATAAAACCCGGCCCGGCCCCTCTTTTTCTCCCCCACGCAGCCTTTCACCCAAAATCCTCACCGCGCCGCCTCCATCCGCGCCGCCGCCTAAAATTGGACCGTACAATAGTCGGGCTTTGTTCTACTTGTTCCCGGGAACATTTCTACGGTGAGTTTTTATGATTTAATCGGTTAATTTTGTTGTTATTTTACAAATTTTGTATTTTTCATATGCATGTATTTGTGTAATTTTATTATTAATTTTGTTGTTATTATACATAATATGCATGTATTTGTGTAATTTTGTTGTTATAGTTGGTGATTTATTAATTATTTAGTGTTAATTTATATAATTGTTATGTGTATTTTAATTATTTAGGAAAATGTTAATTAATTAGTAATTATGCAATTATATAATTTTGTTGTTATAGTTGGTGATTTATTAATTATTTAGTGTTAATTTGTATAATTGTTATGTATATTTTAATTATTTAGGAAAATTATTAGTATATGAATTATATATAATTATTTAGAGTTAATTAATTAGTAATTATGCAATTATATAATTTTGTTGTTATAGTTGGTGATTTATTAATTATTTAGTGTTAATTTTTGTAATTGTTATGTGTATTTTGATTATTAGTAATTATTTAGGAAAATTTGTAGTATAAGATTATTATATAATTATTTAGTGTTAATTAATTAGTAATTATGCAATTATATAATTTTGATTATTAATATTATTATAATTTTAATTTAATTGCTATAATTTATATATTTGTAGGTGTGTATGTTTATTGAAAAAGATTCGATCCGGGAGTATAATTTCATAGCCACCACTATCACCGTAAGTATTCTTTTTGTAATTAATTATTACTTAAATATGGTTTTAATTTAATTATAATAATTATTTGATTTAAAATTATTTTGCATGCATGATATAATAATAATTTATATATATGGTGATCGATGTTCGATCAAATTTTTGTATGATAGTTCAATTATAATATTAATTTTGAAAATCGAATCAATGTTCGATTCAAGTTGATGTTGGAGTTGAGGGTTGATGAATTGTTTGGTATTGTTTGTTGTAGAATGTGCATTCCAACTTGATTAATTTTAATTAAGTTGGAAATGGATGCACTAGGAACTTGATATATTAGCGGGAATACGATAAAATAAGACAAAACTCTGCTTGAAATTTTTAGAAAATATATATATATTAATATTAGGAAAAAATATATTAATTGGAAGAATTAATTATGATTTAATTAAATTTTGAATCTTCATTAATCGAAGCAGATCTATTCCTATGAATTATTCAAGCCGTAGTTGGATGTATGGTCCAAGAACGATTAATGGCATGATATCTCCGAATTTGTTAGTGGACTTGAATCGTTTATAGAATTCGCTACTAGTAACCCGGAATGGATGAGTGGAAGAAAGATTAGGTGTCCTTGCTCGAAATTCAAATGTAGGAACCAGAGGTTTAGAGAACCCATTGACGTGAAATCACATTTGTTTAGACATAGGTTTATGTCTAATTATCACAATTGGATTTTGCACGGTGAGCAAAATTGGAATTCTATACCACACTATGATCGGCCGGCGTCGACTTCATATAGAGTTGGCGAATCTGCAGCATCTAGCTCGTACCAAAATATGATGATGGACTTAACTTCTCGGTCCTAACATTAGTTTCCAAAATGTGGAAGAAGAGTCCCTTAGTGAGGAACCTCCTAATCGCATGCCGCACATTTTTTTGAAATGCTTCGTCGGCGGATCGGGATACTGTATCCTGGTTGTGAGTCTCATTCTCGGTTGTCATTCAATGCTCGTCTTTTAAACATTAAAATTGAGAATGCATCGTCTGAAGGGGTTACAATCAAATAGTTGATTTGATTAGTGAGATTTGCCCTCCGTAAAATCCGGTGCCCAAGAAATTTTACGATACTAAACAGGTGATGGGTGGGATGGGTCTTCCGTAGAGAGGATTGATTGTTGTGTAAATAATTGTATGATATATTGGGGTGCGAGAGGGGAACTTGAATCTTGTAAGGTTTGTGGTCGGTCACGATTCAAACCTCGCTAGGCGTGGTGTGGATGGTCGATGGGAAAAGAACAGGTCCTTTCAAAGAGATGTTCTATTTTCCTATCATTCCTCGATTGCAAAGGCTGTATCACCAAATACTACCGCTAAGGATATGATATGGCATGCTAGTTGCTATAATGATGAGGTTGGTGTTATGCGTCACCCCGCAAATTCGTTGGCTTGGAAACACGGGACTATTCATATCCCGATTTTGCGGTGAAATACGGAATGTGAGGTGGGTTTGAGCACCGATGGTTTTCACCGTTTGAGCGATCGGTAAAACAAGATTCGTCATGGCGATGATAGTGACACCGCATAATCTGCCCCATGGTTGTGTATGAAAGAACAATTCATATTTGACGGTTTTGGTGCTCGGTCCAAAAAATCCAAAGGATAATTTAGATGTATTTTCTGACCTCTAATTCATGATTTGAACATCTTTGTGGGAAATGGGGTGGAAACGTATGATGTTGCTAGAAAGCAGAATTTTATGATGCGAGCCGCATTAATCTGGACCATTAGCGACTTTCCGGCTTACTCAATCTTTGTCTGGATGGAGCACATTGGAAGGATTTGCTTGTCTATATTGTCTTGAGTACTCCGATGCCTTCACTTTAAGACTTCGATGCATAGTGATCGTGGTTTGATAACCATCGTAAGTTTTTACCTAGGGGACATCCGTATCGCGGGAACAAGGCGCATTCATGAAGAATGTAGTAGTTCTGAGATGACCCACCACCCATCCGAACAGGTGAAATGCTTCTACAAGAAATTGATTGGTTGGGTACCGGAAAGTGACAGAAGAGGGTGCCGAGGCCCACAACAAAAGATTAGATGGTGGGCTGGAGGAAGAAAAATATTTTTGGGATTTGCCATATTGGAGTACCCTCTTGATCCGGCATAATTTGGATGTGATGCACATTGAAAAAAATGTGTTTGACAATTTGTTCTACACAGTGATGAATGTGGAAGGGAAAACAAAAGACACAAATAAGTCTAGGGATGAACTTAATGAATATTGCCATCGGCTCTCTCTAGAGAAATGTCAACGCACGGAAAGTATCACAAAGCTTGTTATTCACTTGATAAGAGTCAAAAGGATGATACGTGCGGATGGGTAGCGAGTTGAAGTTTTACGATGACTATGTGTCTAACCTATCTCGATGTGTAGCTGGAGCAAATTGAAGATGTTTGGGATGAAGAGTCATGATTGTCATGTGTTTATGCAGAGACTACTCCCGATTGCTTTTCGTGAAACTCTGCCGCCGAATGTGTGGAAAGCAATCACCGAACTTAGTTTGTTCTTTAGGGTGTTAACTTCTACATCCATTACGATTGAGAACATGGCTCGATTGGAAGCAGATATTTGATTATATTGTGTAAGTTGGAACGTATCTTTCCTTGACTTCTTCAATTCGATGGAGCATCTGCTGTGCACCTTGCAAGCGAAGCAAGGATAAGCTGGTCTGTGCGGTATAGATGGATGTATCCATTTGAGAGGTAATTTATAACTCTAAATTATTTGATTACCTAAAATGGTTATACTATATATATAACACTTGATTCATTTAATTAGGTATCTTTATAATTTAAAGCTCGGTGTTGGGAACAAGGCGTATGTTGAAGCATCGAACAAGGATGATCCTTGGTCGAAACCGTGCCAACGAATGAACAAGAGCTTCCCCTTTCAAGACGACCTTGAGTCACAAATTAATGTTGTGCAAGCAGATGATGATCGAATCATATTGTGAGATGTCAACGGTGCACTAATTGATATTGAAAATAATGAAGAAGAAGAAGAAGAAGAAGAAGAAGAAGAAGAAGAAGAAGAAGAAGAAGAAGAAGAAGAAGAAGAAGAAGAAGAAGAAGAAGAAGAAGAAGAAGAAGAAGAAGAAGAAGAAGAAGAAGAAATTGATGATGATGAGGAGGAGGAGGGGATGAAGACTCGAGATGATTATTGAATAATTTACTATTGAATAATGTAATAATTATGTGTGTTTCATTTGCATGTTATATATATGATGAATTATTTATTATTGAATAGTGTAATAATGTGGTTTTATTTAATTATTGTTACGAGATGAGGCGAATTTGTACTGTCTGGATCGAGGGGACCATCTGGGTCGGGGAGGCTGGGTCGAGCGGACCGTGCGGGTCGAGGGTCGAGATGCCAGGGTACCAGTACGGTACCCTTTATTCAACGAGGATGAGGACGAAAGTCGGCCTGAGGCCTATGAGGACCATCATCCGGCTCCGGCTCATGTGGGGAGATCCTGGATATATGGATCTACGAGGGGCACGTAAGTTAAATACTTGTGAATAATAAACTATGTCATATTTATATGTCTATTAATTTTGCGTGTTTATTCCCCTTTTGCGGGTTGATGCCATCGAATAATGTATCCAGGACTATTCGGGAGATTATGTCTCGACATATAGAGCTCGGTGCATTCACTTTCGGAATGATATCTCTGAGAGGATGCGAGACGTCTTTGGGAGTCATTTGGGTACACTATATTTTGTTATTCGCTATTTAATGTTGATTAATTTATAAACTTTAACGCTTATTAAGTACAATAATATTTTGTTTGACAGAGAGTGACTAGGTGTGACCACTTCCGTTACTGAACTCAACGAGAGGTGTATGAGTTGTTCGTTCGTAGGGCGTGAGATAGATACACGATATATCTTGAACAACGTGAAAACGTTGTGGGTCACCAAGAACCGGAGGCCTGGATGGGATGAAGCCGTCTTCAATGCGGTGCTCGCTTCGGGATAGAGAAGACATGAAAGCAAAAAGCGGCGGTGTCGCATTTAGATCGAATGTCGGAGCTTGGAGGCCGAGATGCGACATCTCTGTCATAGGGGCGGATCCGTGGATCACCAGTATGCATATGACTTTGTAAGTATTTTTAATGCTAGTTCAATATTTTAATTAAACACGTGGTTCTAATTAAATAAATACAAGAGAGAAAGCATGGATGGCCCCCACCGATTTGGGACATAGTGCGGCATTACCACAACCGTGGTGATGGGGAGTACACCTACGGGGCTATTAGTGACACACTTGTAAGTATTTTCATTTTATATTATGTAATAATTTATAAAAAATTATATATATGTCTATTTTTGTAATCTAAAATTTTAATTGTGAAAATATTCGTACAGATGAAGTATAAGAGGTGGCCTCCCGGATGCCTCGGCCCTCAGGGGTCGAGCTCGAACCCCAACCCGACTTATCCCGGTTATGTCAATACTGGTTGGAAAACAACACGGGAGGGTTCGGGGTCTTGGTCGGTGGGTAAGTCAGACGCATCCCTCCGGCTCTTGCTCATCGAGTGCTCCTCCTAGTGGCTACACCCAAGCCGATATTGACCGGATGCTCCAAGAGGAGCGTGAGAGGGTGCGGGAGGAGATGGAGGCGAAGAGACGCAGCATTGCGAGCGGAGATGCGAGCGGAGTTTCAGGCGAACATGCAACGTCAATTCCAGGAGATGATGCGGGGTTGCAGGGTTCCTTGCCTGGTGGTGACCAAGGTAGTCCGGGTGGTTACGATCGGTCATCCCGTGGGTCCCAGGGTTCTAGGCGGCGGTGAATGAATTATTCGTGTTTAAAACTATCACAATTTTTACGAATGTTAATTAAGAATTTATGAATTTTAAATGTTTACGAGTATGAATTTTAATTAATTAAGATGATGAATTTTAATTATTTAAAGTATTAATTTTAATTGTTTAAGAGTACATATTTACACATGATAATATATATATGTAATAATAATAATAACAATAATAAAAAATAAAATGTATATAGTGAATTATATATAGGATGCAATTTAATTGAATATATACAATATTAATAATTATAAAATAATAATATGTATACTAAAATATAGTATACAATTTAATTGAATATATATGTGATAATAATAATAATTATAAACATGATAATATATATATATATATGTAATAATAATAATAATAACAATAATAAATAATAATATGTATATAGTGAATTATATATAGGATGCAATTTAATTGAATATATACAATATTAATAATTATAAAATAATAATATATATACTAAAATATAGTATACAATTTAATTGAATATATATGTGATAATAATAATAATTATAAACATGATAATATATATATGTAATAATAATAATAACAATAATAAATAATAATATGTATATAGTGAATTATATATACGATGCAATTTAATTGAATATATACAATATTAATAATTATAAAATAATAATATATATACTAAAATATAGTATACAATTTAATTGAATATATATGTGATAATAATAATAATTATAAACATTATAATATATATATATATATATATGTAATAATAATAATAATAACAATAATAAATGATAATATGTATATAGTGAATTATATATAGGATGCAATTTAATTGAATATATACAATATTAATAATTATAAAATAATTATTTATATGTGATAACAATTTAATTGAATAATAGTTATAATAAATAAATTTAATTGAATAAATATTTATAAATTAAATATATAAAATATTGAACATAATATGATATTAATATATTTAAAAGCAAAATCATATTGAATGATTAGTTTTGCCCAAACGGTAAAGCGCCTAAGCTCTATCCTCCTATTCTCATAAAAATGACCCCCAGGTGGGCAGGGCGTGGGTTCTCGATACCCCGGCCACATTTTTTTATTAGTTTCAAATTTACCGAGGCGAGACGAGGGCGTGGGTTCTCGATACCCCGACCGCATTTTTTTATTAGTTTCAAATTTACCGAGGCGAGACGAGGCCCGCCTCGCCAATTCCCTCGCCGGTGGCCTCGCCAATTCCTCGCCAATCTAGCCCTCGCTAGCCAAGCCCTCGCTAAATCCCTCGGCAATCTACCTCGCCAAATCCCTCGGCAATTAACGAGGGCATCGTTAATTAGCGAGGGCGAGCCGAGGGATAAGTTAATGAGGAGTTTTTAGAGAGGGCAAGTTGCCCTCGTTAAATCCCTCGCCAACCCCCTGCCCTCGCCAATTCCTCTTTAATCCCCTCGCTAAATTTTTTTTTTTTTTTTTTGTAGTGCCACGGGTCGGATTAAAACGCCATCCCTATTAAAGGTAGGTGGGAT
The DNA here is from genome assembly GCA_030762865.1 of Paraleonurus japonicus. NCBI lineage: Eukaryota > Viridiplantae > Streptophyta > Magnoliopsida > Lamiales > Lamiaceae > Paraleonurus > Paraleonurus japonicus. The sequence continues at coordinate 39,747,024 of CM061057.1, read as the reverse complement.
AAATTCTATAGGGATGATCGGATGATTCAAATTGATGGGTTAGATCCAATTAATCCAAATAAAATAATTTAAACACATGTACCTCTACCTAGCATATAATTTCCTCCCAAATTTTAATTCTTTCTCAAGCTAATAACACATAGGTGGTGTGTTCTTTGGTCTATTAGTGAAATAAATTTCTCAATCCTATCCCAACTAACAACAATTTAACATATCATTATTTTACTTTAACAACATATTTTACAATAAAAATTGAACACATCAATAGAACCAAACCACACACTACTAATTAAACAAGAAATTATTTCATAAATATCAAGTCAAATGTATACAGAGCCCTAGAACCAAAAATATTCTAGCCAACAACAATCATATTCAAAGCTATTACAAAATTATTTAAAAAAAAAAAAAAGCTATTACAAAATTAAATAACAAAAATAATATAAAATAAAAAGAAAGAAAAAGAAAGTATAGTCTCTTGGTGAAGATGGAGAATCATATTTCAAGCTCAAATTATCTCTTGTTGCTCCAAAATGGTGAGAAATGAAGAAAAATGATGAAACACCTTTGAATGTGTGTAAGTGTGTGTGAAAATGGCTGTTAAAAATCCCTTTTGAACTGAGAAGAGAAAGGGTATTTATACTCTATGGAGTAGGACACAAGAATCTAGAAGTTAAATGCTAAAAATTCTCCCAAAATATATGAAAAATTCAGTAAATGACCAAATTTTCTCCAAAAACATAGCAATAGAACAGGTGGAGTCTATGGTCCCACTTGATTGAGCCACCCGACTCAATCGAGTCAAGCGGGTCTTGAAAAATGCACATTTTTGCTCATTGCACCGCTCAACCGAGACGTCGGCTTGTCGAGCGAGCAACATTACGGAGAGTTTTACGCTCCGATTCCACTCGACCGAGCCACATGGCTCGGCCGGTCAAGTGGGACATGAATTTGATTCTCTCACCGTGTTTTGCTCGTTTCAACTCTGTTTCTCATGCGGAAAGTCATAGAATTTTCTGTATTAACACCAAAATATCATTTCTCGATAATTAAGCGCAAGACATAAAAGAAGCAAAAATGCAAGAAATCATAACAAATCTATTCAATAAAAACACAATATTTTCTAGCAATTTTTACACCAATTAGGGTGCAATTATTTCACAATCGTTGGATCACACATGCATACACACACCCGTGTGAGTGTGTGATTCAATAGTTGAGGGCGGACTACACCCTCTTGTTATAAGAGGGGATCCAAGTCCCACTATTACTTTCTAGTTTATTTTTAGTATTCTATGTGAGACTAGAGCGTAAATGAGCCGAGTCGCGCGAGTCGAGTCAAATACAAATTATTTAAACTTGTTTGAAATATTTTTGAGCTTTAAAATTTATATTTAAACATATTTTATAATTAATTGAATCGAGCTCAATCAAGCTTTAATCAAGTCGGACACGAGTCATATTCAAATAATTTAACATATTTATATTTATTTTTATTTTTATTTAGTTTCGAGATCGAGTCAAGTTTCAAAATTCAAATCTCCTTTGTTCTCTCAGTGGGTTTAGAGTATTAATATTATAAAAAAAAATCACTAAAACTAAACAATTGAGAATTATGAGGCAAATAATTTATATCTGTAGTTGACAATTACTTCTTTTTTTTTTAGATTGGATTAATTTCTTTGACCATAAACTGTGATATATATTTGGTTCGACAGTTTTTATATCGGTCTGATAAATATAAATATAACCTCATTGTATTATCATAATAATAAAGAAAATAGAGAATTAATTATTTTTCCGGGAAGCAGGCCTTGTTTGACTTTCCCGCCATACGACATGATCCTTTGAATTGATAATGGCCGATGCTATTGCATTTGCTGCCTGCCTGCATCATAACAACAACAACTGAGTCAACTCCAAGCAAATCTCCTACCTAACCCACCAAATTCCTAATCCCAAATTCACCGAATTCTAATTATCAATCATTAATTATCCAATTCTTGACTATTCTTCGCCCTTCCACTCACAATTTATTTGCAGGGCTATCCTGTTCATGGATGATCCCATTTGTTCCTCTGCTATCTCTCCATGATCTTGCTTCATTTTGTGCAGATTCAGGCGTCAATTGGTTGAAGAAAACTTATAATTCTGTATTTCTAATTGATTTATGGCGAGTAGCGGTAGTAATCGGAAAGAGGTGGCGCTGAGGCTGAGGGCAGGGGCGGAGGAAGCGGTGCAGTGTATAGGGTTGGGCTACGATTTGACGCTGAATTTGCGATTGAAATATTGCAAGAAGCAACAGAATAAAGAGCGGTCAACGTTGATCTCCGTTGATGATGGCCAGGTCAGAGACATCGCCATTCCCGGGGTATTTTGGTCCAGAATGTGCCCAAGTCAATTAACTGTGATAAAGGCGAGCGCATGCGTTTCAGCTCTGATGTTCTATCATTTCAGAAGGTACTTGATCTTGATTGCATAAATTGATTAGGTTATTTATATTTGAAAGCTTGTTATGCTTTGAGTAGTAATACTTGATGTTTTCTGCGAATCGTTCTGGCATGATATTGGGATTTTGAATTATGTTATGCTATTGTGGATGGATTATGGATAGATTCTAGGTAAAATCTGAATTGAAGGGGTAAATATTTTTTTCACTTTGTAGATGTCGGAACAGTTCAACCAGGAATTATCACTTTCAGGTAAAATCCCAACAGGCCATTTCAATGCAGCTTTTGAATTTACGGGCTGTTGGCAGAAAGATGCTGCTTTCACGAAATCGCTTGCTTTTGATGGGGTGTTCATCTCCCTCTATAGCATTGCATTAGAAAAGTCCCAAGTAACCCTCCAAGATCATGTCAAACAAGCAGTACCGTCGTCATGGGATCCAGCTGCATTGGCCAGGTGAGCAGTATTTGAATGAAGTTATACTTGGCATTATGAGTTCCCAAATTCTCTCATTTTGGTAGTTCAGTGAATGACATGACTACTCATACTGCTACCTCTTGACCTTCGTTTCGCTGGAAAATCATAGCTTGTATATTTGAAAATTAGAAAGTGTGCTTTGTGAGACTTAGTTATGATCCTACTCTGTTTCATTATTTTTGTTGCCACATTTTCAGGTTGCTGTCTAATGAAAAGTGTAGCACCACTAGCCTGTTGTTTAACTGCATGCTTATAAGTTCTTTGGTTAGAGATCTTAGGGAGCGCTTGGTTCAAATTCTTTAATGGGATGGTAATAAAAATCACTGAATAGTGAATTACAATAAAAAAGATGGTTACGTTGTTAGTGTTTTGCTCTAATCATGAAATAGTTAGGGAAAAAAATGATTATTGGATGAGGAATAATAGAATGATTGAAGAGAAATGATTATAAGAGGTGAGGTAGTTAATCACAATGGGGTAATAGTTAACTTATTTTGAGTCTCATTACCTATACCAAGAATGATGAAGGTAAATTGATCATCTTTTATTTTCATTAACCACCACAATTACCATGCTCATTCCCATTGAAGAATTTTGAACGAAGCGCCCCTTAATTAATTATTGGAGCCTATGAGAATAAATATGAACTAACTCGTTTTTTTTTTTTATTATAAAATTGCCTGTCTTTCTTTTCTGAAAACTTAATGTGTAGGTTTATTGTGAAGTATGGTACCCATATAATTGTTGGTGTAAAGATGGGCGGGAAAGACGTTGTTTACGTAAAACAGCAATACTCGTCGCCCCTCCAGCCCACTGATTTACAGAAAAGACTGAAGGATGTTGCAGACAAGAGGTTTAGTGATGCTAGTGGACAACCTGAGAAAGCTTATGGCAGGGAAATGGTTCGTTCCGTTTGCTCACATTTCTGCATTTTCTCAGATTCCATAAGTGGACCATGATTTTAGTTTTTGGATGAATTTATTGTCTTACTGTGGAAATGATTATACTTGCATTTTCCTTATATAAAAGTAAAGTAGCTAAAATTCAAGCTATGAGTGCTTACATTTTTTTTAAATAGCATTGTTAAGGTTTCAAATATGCAACAGCTGTAAGAATATTAGTATCATCGAAGCAACTCTAGTACTCCTGAATTTTGGATTTCGTAGAAATTTTTATTGATTTAGCATGTCTATTCCCCTTTTGCAACATCTAAAAATTTAATGATAGAATATCTGGTTGGTTCCTTTCAGATTCTAATTTTTTTATTTATTTAAAGTGGTGGAAAAAAGTAAAATAAAAAGGAATCTCTAAGTAGTGTTAGTTAAACCAATTTAATATATGAAACATGTCGAAGAGAGTAATTTTGGAAAATAGACAATGCATGAGTAACCTAGGATGATGATCTATCTTGATGCTCTATTCCAGAATTTGCTGTTTCAAACTTAAAGGTATTGTTTTTCAGTGACTCGTTATTATATTTCAATCATAATCTCTTTTATTTTTAGAACACATTTTATGTGCTAATGCAAGTTGGATTAGTTACCAAAGGAAGACTTATTCTTAAACATTTAACATCAGCCAAGTTATTTGGCGATCTTTTCCAGTTCATACCCACACCCACTAAATTTTTACATCTGATATAATAAATTCTGAAAATACTAGAACTTCTATAATTTCATTTGATTTATTTTCAGCGAGCAGCTAATGACAGAGGAGTTGCATTCTTGGATCCCAGTGCACCAAGTTTTCACTCAACTCAAGAGGTAATAATTTTGAAATATAAGCTGATTAGTCTATGGATAATTGTCTAGTACCATAATTTCTGTTTCTTAATTCTATGAACTGCCTTTATTCATAGTGATCTTAGTCAGATATAAATCGTGGAACTTTATGCTTTTTGCTCACGAAAATTCCAGGAAATAACTTTCTTCTGGAGGAGGAAAGGCGGAAGCAGCGAAAGGAATATGCCTCATAATAAGTGGTGTCAAACTGTTCAGCTTGAGCCTGAAGTCATCTCTATGTCCTTTATCCCCATTTCATCACTCTTGAGTGGAATTGATGGCAGTGGATTTTTAGGTCATGCTATCAATCTATACTTGCGACGTAAGCAAAAAAATCTTTGATCAATGCCTTAATTTTACGCTTTAAAATTTATTTGATTGGGAAAATAATTTTTCTAGTCCTGTTAGGTTGTTATGCATATTTACGAATTAAAAATAGTTTTCGACATTTTGGTCTGCCGACTGGCTGTAGAAGGTGAAACATTTCATTGATCAATTAGATTTTGCTATGTGGACAAATCAGATTTTGCCATGTTAACGTCAACCAGATGTTTCACCTCCAATGGTCGATTACCTAACCAAATGTCAAATTCACTGGAGGAACCAAATAAGGATATAACTTACAGATTCAAAAATTATATTCCTCCCCCGCCCTCCCCCAAAGCCGTAAGCGCTTCCCTGCTAACAATGCAAATACTAAATGCCAAGTCTATTTTCTTATTGGCATATCACTCATATTTTATAGTACAATTTTATGATGTGCCAAAGAGCATGTTTAGCATAGAATTCATCTCAACTTCATTTATTTCAATCTCCTGTACTGTGAATTCTAAGCATGATAGATAGTGATGATGTAATACATTGCTAATATATTGTCAGAGTTATCAGCATTCTTTTGGAATGATAAATGTGGTCTCAAGCCATTTTTCCACTGCTTGCAGATAAGCCACCTATTGAAGAATTATATCAGTTTTTGAATTTCAACTTCCAAGGCAATGGGCACCTGTTTTTGGTGATGTTCCAGTAGGTCCCGACAGAAAGCAGCACGGTGCTGCATCTTTGCAGTTCAGTTTGATGGGACCTAAACTTTATGTCAACACTGATGAGGTACACTCTACAACGTTTCACTTTGTCTGTGTTAGTTTAATATCTCTAGACAGGTGAATGCAGTAAAGATGCAGTCAATGACATTTAAACTGCTTTTCTATTCTTTAAATACAATCCATCTGTGAATAAATACTCTTAAGGCTTAGTCCTCAATACATAATAAGCTTATTTATTTATATTGCAAAGCAACAAGTCTTGTTCTTTTGGTCATATTAAGATGCACTTGATTCAAATTCTTCAATGAAAATGGTAATGAGAATCTCTTTCCCTTTATATACCCCATAATAAAAGGAATATGTTTAACAAAGAGTTGTCTCAGTGGTGGTTACAGTGATTTGCTCTTATTTTGAAATAAATGAAACCAAAAATGATTGTTGATTGAAGAAAAAATGATTATAAGAGTGGGTAGTTAATCAAAATGAGGGTAATGATTGACAGTGTCATTATCCCGTACTCAGTTTGATGAAGGTGAAAATTGATCATTTTTTATTCTCATTAACCACTACAATTACCACATGTTGATTCTCATTCCCATTATCATTGAGGAATTCTGAATCAACTCCTTAATCTCATACAATTGATATTGTTGCAGTCTTCTTGTGGAGACTGTCACACAAGTTTTAGCGTATCGGTTGCTTTAGAATTCTGCATTGTCTTTTTTCTTTTCTAACAATCAAATGATCAATAGTTGATAATTGTGGCTAAAATTATTCAAACAGGTGGACGTGGGAAATAGGCCAGTAACAGGGCTGCGGCTATATCTTGAAGGAAAAGGAGCAATTGCTTAGCAATCCACTTGCAGCACCTCTCATCCTTGCCCAAAAGCTTCCAACTTCTTCATTATGAGTCCAGTAGAAACAACACTTCCTCCCACGATCGAAGGTATTACGAGAAAGTGCAGTGGAAAAGTTTTTCACATGTATGCACTGCCCCTGTTGAGTCCGATGATGATCTCTCCATAGTCAACGGAGCACATTTTGAAGTTAAGGAATCTGGCATGAAAAACGTGCTATTTCTACGCCTCCGTTTTTCAAAAGTCAACGGGGCAACCGTTGTGAAGAAACCCGAGTGGGATGGGTCCCCTTCCCTGGGTCAAAAGTCTGGAATTATATCAACTTTAATTAGTAGTCATTTTCCACAGGACAAAAACCTGCTCCAAAGCCTTCTGATGTTAACATCAACTCTGCTTTATATCCTGATGGTCCTCCCATGCCAACACAAACAGTTAAGCTTCTGAAGTATGTTGACACGATGGAAATGACTAGAGGGCCCCAGGATCCACCGGGTACTGGGTCGTCTCGGGTGCTAGGCTTGTAGTGGATAATGGTAAAATATCGGTTCGGGTCAAGTACTCTTTGTTAGCTGTGATCTCACCTGATGAAGAAACGGGATAGGAAGGATGATGTGTGATGTAAAAATGTGAAGTATTTGCAGTAGGAACGTAATATTTCTTTGTTGAATGCTGCTTTGTGTGATCTTTGAACAAACTTTTGGCTTGTATTAGTGTTAGATATCATTCTCCATGTAATGTGTAGGCAATGTATATGATGTGAAACTCTCACCTTAGTTTGTGCACTTGATAAACAAAAAAAAAAAATCAAATAATGATCTACAAATGAATCAATAACAAACACAATTGTATAAGAAAATTAGATAGACATTAACAAATTTAACTTGTCGAAACATCATAATAATAAATGAATAACATTGTCTTTTAAGTATTTCATCAAACAATTGAGATGGCCATGATTTCGTGACTAACTTAACAAGAATTGTATCAGAATAAAATCAAATCTTTATCCTATAAAATCGGATTTATCTTTATCCAAATAAAAAATCTATTGTTCTGCCCTGATTGGATTCTCATCATCAACCCGAAATGAACCTTGTCCTCAAGGTTGAGCTCATATTTCCCCACATTATCGCTCTATCCTTCCCCAGTAGCCACACATTCTTCATCATGTTTATGCTTTCTTTTTCCATGTACAGTGATTGTTCTCGTTGAGAAATCGGCTAAATGGTGGGTATGAATTTGATTTCGTATCACACGGGAACCTTGGTCTTCAAACAAGCAGCAAAGATCTTCAACTATTGGAGAGGTGTCACTGCTTTAGCTCTGACATTCGGAGCTATAATAGCGCACTACTTCAAAGACCGACGGTTCATGATTATTACAATGTTATTGTTGGAATATGGTAAGCATACATTACTATGAAAATTATATAACGTCTCACTTAATATTATATTTGAATGATTTCACGAAATAATTGAAAATAATTAATGTCTCTTATATGGATTAATAATTTTAACAATGAACGAGTTCATCACTTCATTAGTTGGTCAAAAGAAGACTCACAAAATACTACTCTCTCCGTCCCAAGATAACTTTCATATGTAGTGTGGCACACACTTTAAGAAAAAAGAGTAATGATTGAAGTTTTGAGGGATAAATTTGTAAACTTTTATATATAAAGTAAAAACTTTATTGGGATGTGTGTATGTGAGAGTAAAGTAATGACATTTGTGTAAATTAGTAAAAATTGTGAGGGTGAAAGTTTATAAAAGAGTTTTCATTTTAAGGATGTGAAAGTTAAGTTGGGACGTCCCAAAAGGAAAGTATGAAAGTTATCTTGAGACGGAAGGAGTACTATATATTTGCAATGATCAATTATATCTTTACTAAATGAGCTCCAACAGATTACGCAGTATTTTCGTTAAATAAATTTTACAATATAATATATTATATATAATATTTTCAAATAATAATATATATATTAAAATAATGTATATGTATAAAAAATTGTAATTATAATATTAAATTTAAATAATGGTAATATTAATTGTATGACAATTCATGCTAGGGATTAGAATTATTATAATTATGTGAAAGAATTTACTATAAGATTTGTTTCAAATTTATTTTACAATTAATAAAAAAAAGGAAACGATTAATAGAATTTTATTATATAATTGATGCATATATATTACTCCGAATAATATATATATATATATATATATATATATATTGTATATTTACAATAAATATCATATATGATTATCATAAGTTTTTTTTTTTATAAAAGTCGATACAACCACAATTTTTCTTACATATATTTATAGGCTTAAGTTAAATATAATTTTATGTTTAAAAATTGTCATATGATAACACTTTTTAGATTTAAAATAGATATTTAAAATATTTATAGATTTACATATAAATTATTGGATATTGGTTAAATTGCGAAGTAGTCCCATGAAAATAGGCTCTCACGAAAATGGTCCATTTTTAACAAAAATAGTCCCATACGAATTTGTTGTTAAAAACTAACTGCTTTCCATTAGCACTTTTAATCCCATATAAATTTGTCGTTAGCACTTTTACCCCATAAGATTGTATTTTAAGTTTTAACATGTATTTTTTATTAAAAATATTTAAATAAGTTATTGATTAATCAAATTTATTTTTAATTTGAATCTTTTTTATTTATATTTTAAATTATTATTTATAATTATTAAAATTAATTTATAATTTCGAATATTTTAGAATAATATCAGAACTTAGATTTGAATAATTATGATTTAAACTTTTGAATTCTATTTGATAATTTTTATTAGAATTTTTTATAATTAATAAAATTAATTTATAACCCGAATATTTTAGAATAATTTAAATTTAAAAATTATGATTAATATTTTTCAATTCTATTTGATAATTTTTACTTGATTTTTTTATAATTCTAAAATTAATATATAATCCTGAATATTTTAGAATAATTTCATAATTCAATGATAATTATTTTATTTTATCACAATAATATTAGATTTATTAAAATTCAATAATAATTATTTTATTTAATCACAATAATATTAGATTTATTAAAATTCAACGATATTAGATTTTTTTTTATAATTTATTAAAATTCTATGATAATTATTTTATTTTATCACAATAATATTTTTAAAAATTAGAACTAAGAACGGTATGTAGGCGGTGAATGTAGCGGGAAAATGGATTCACTACAATTTTAGATCTTAAGTTTTATATATTTTAAATATTTAATCTTTAAGTTATTATATATAGTTTTTAAATTTTTTAAAATTATCATAGTTAGTTTTATCCAAATTTAATTCTTAGATCATACATAAAATATTACTTGTTTTGATTTTTTTTTTTTTTTTGTATTTTCATATTATAACTAAATTCTATAAATATATTTTTGTTTTTATTTTATAGATTTTACATATATTATTATTTGGTTTTAAAGATTTTTTTTTTTTTTTGTATTTTCAAATTATATTCAATTCTATTTTATAAATTTTTAGATTTTTTAATTTTATTTTTGTATTTTAAATAATATCCATATTATATATATAATTTTACAGTTTTTTAATTTATAATTTTATTCAATTACATAATTAATTTATTTTTATAATAAATTTAAAATACTAACGGAAACCGTTAAAAACTTAACAGACGAGACCATTTTTGTTAAAAAAGGATCAAAAAGAACATGGGACTAAAGGTGTTGGCTGAGAATTCTCATGGGACTACTTCGCAATTTACCCATTAGATATTATTTGAGGTTATTTCGGTGTATTTGATCTTCTTCTACTTTACTACTCTCCAATCCGAAGTGATTGTTGAGTTGATTATTGTTGATTTGTTAGTTGAAGCATCTTATTTGTTTTTCTGTATGCATGTATGATGAATTTTTTAGAATTCTATTTTTGGCCTAGTAAAATAAATTTGTCCCTCCCGTTTATAATTTTAGGTGGTCTTTTAAATTTATCGGCCCTTCAAGTGTTAAAATAGTAAGTCGACAACGTAATAAATATGTATAGATATTTTAGAAGCTACAATAATAAGTGCACATTTTGTGCACGAACCTATACATCGGCACATGCACATTTTGTGCGACGATAAAATAAAGAGACTTGTTGAGTAAGACCACTTTTTGAGCCCAAGCCTACGTTTGCTTAGTGAGCTTGAGTGCATGTTTCTCATATTAATATCAAGCTTTTCTTTGAATTTTCAATAAGGGGTGCGTTAGCTAGGCCATTTTCTTACAGGAGTGCTAACACGCTCATCAAAGCGCTCATCAAATTGGTGTCGTGTAAATCGAGTTATGCAAACAAAGAAACTAAATCGTGATTGGAATATATTTTTTATATACAAAGCAAATTATGAGCTACTTAAACAAAAACACATTACAAATTTTGAAAGACTTCCTTGTACACAATATTTTTTGTTGATTGACTGTCGTCACCCCCTTGATCATAAATTAAAATTTTGAGTCTTTTCCAATCGGTAACACTTGAAATCACAACATAAAACTAATCATGATTAAAAACAAATTTTTTATCAATAGAACAAAGTGTGAAAGTGATTAACATTCACTTTTATTTATTATCATAAGCGTAAGAAACGATCAACAATTTTTTTTAAAATTTAAACGGTAACTTCGGATCGAGATGTAGTTAATGACATTCTTGGGAGCAAAACTTCGATGACTGAATTGCTTCCACTCATAATCTTTGCTTCTAAAACATGTGATCCAAACTTTGTAATTATCAGTCCTAGTCCAGGTTTTAAAAATCAAGTGAATGATCTATATTTCTCAACATCATCGATCATAGGAGTACCAACCTTCAACTTTTGCTCATGATTAGGAATGTCTGAATAATTGATTTAATTCGAATCTCTAGCGCATGTAGATCGGCAAATACATCGATATTTGTATCGGATTTGCATGTATTATCCGAACTTAGATATGTCTTTGTCTCGCTAAAATTTAATGAAGACATAAATTCATGTATGTTGTCAACAACATCAAGTGTTGGTTCCAGATATAGCACGATCCTTTAAATTCGGATCATCTCACGAATCCATAGATGATGGATACATACTTGGATAAAATTGGATCATCGAAGATTCTAGTATAAGATCTTTAGGAATTTCAACAAGCGTATGATCATCACTCTGAACTCCCAATGTTCCATCCCCAACACTTGCAATTAATTTAGAGAATTCTTTTAATTCATAATATTCAATTGTTAAACCTTGAGCATGTAGCCTCATGTTCTTTATTAACCTCATTAACTTTGTTAGGATAACAATGTTTTAGTTTGATGAAGTTAAGATGAGTATGTAAAATAAGATGATCGATTGAATGCATTGTATAGACAATCAAGTAATAAATGAAAACTTGTAATAGATAGACTAAGTACAAAGGATCGATGAGAGCTTGGATCGGACTAAGACAAAATAAACAAGGTCTAGTTAGACAGAGATAAGAAGGCATTTACGACCTATAGAAGTTCAAGACATGCTGAGTAGAATAAGAAAGACATGGGAAGATCGGACAAGGACTAGTCGTCTCAAGATTGAATGAGCGAGATGATCAAAGAAGTGTTAAAGATTTTCGGTAAGAAGTTATAATCAATTAATGTAATCAGTTATAACTATCCAAGAAACAGCTTTCAACCAACAAGAATTAGTTATTCGATTACAACAAACACTAAAGAGTCATTAAGACGATTACAACTACCAGAGTTTCTTATAAATAGACTATAGAATAGAATTAGAATCACTTTTGATTTTCTCGACCCTTGCAACACATAATCACGTAGCATTCAAAGAGTTCTTCTAAGCACAAAAACGTTCATTCAACGTTTAGTTTTTACGAAGTGTGTTTATAACACTTTCCATATATCTTCAAGCCCAGATTTTGAAGTTAGGAAGATTGTATAAGAGGTCAAGATCTTGTATTGTAATCTGTAAGTACGAAAGTAAGTGAGTAGTGGAGACCTTTTCACAGGATTTTGAAAGGAGAGTGAATGTAGGATTGTTACAATCCGAACCACTATAATTCGTGTGTTCTTTACTTTTCAGTTTATCTTCAAATTACTTATTCTTCATCAATTTGAGTAATCAAGTTTGAACAAGAATTATCAAAGAATCAAGTATAAAATTGTTCCGCTGCAATCGATAGTTGATTAATCATCTTATCGATTTAGAAGGACAATCTATTCAACCCTCCCCCTCCTTCTAGATTTCACCTTTAATAACTTGATTTTACGGGACCAACAAACTTATTTCTATATATGCGAAGAATTTATTATTGCATCCACAATATCTTGTCTTGTTCCCTTAGGAATCATTGGCAAAATTTTGATGGAAATCCCTTCCAAAAGTATCATTTTTCCTCCAAATGAACTTTTCTTGTTCAATGTATTGCTCGGTTGCATGATATCTTATAGAGTTTTGTCAAATGCTTTGAAACAATACATATGCATCATCGAGCCTCATCCCAAATTATAAGCTTCATTCTACATGGCAAGTTCTCGCAAGTTGAGCACCTTGTCCGATGGAACATGTCGAGTTCTCATCCAGATTTAAAGGGATTGAAAATCAAGAATGAGCATTTCGCCAATGGGAAGAAAGAGTGAAGCTATGCCACTCGAAGCTATACATTAAGAAAAATTTCTCCCTTTGATCTAATTGACGTTGACAATGTCAACATTTTCCAAGACCCCATAGCCATATACGAAGAAAACACCTCCACCGCATGAATCTAATGTGTTCATGATTGTATCATAAATATCGTGTTGCTCGTCGGTTAAGTTAGCAACCAAATGCTTGTGTTTCTCCGCTAAAGAAGCTCAATTGTGTCTTAATTCTTCGTGTACCAACTTATTTTGCATAGATGATGCACTTGTCATATTTGGGAACGACATTGCTCTATAATCTCCAAGAAACTTTCCGAATTTTCACATGATATTCTCAATCTCAATCAAAGCAAAATTCTTTATTTCATCCTCCATTAATGACATATCTATAGTATAAGAATATGGATAAGTGTACAAAAAATTATACATAGATACCTAATTAAAGAAAATTATTCAACCATTTTTGGTATAATATGGATTCAAGCGTACCTTTGTGATTCAACAATTTACATTATGTATACATAACATCTTCTCGATGGATACATCTAATATTTCTCACATACGGTCTCACGACGATTCAAACAATCTAAAGTGCAACGTGACAAATAGATACCTTAAAGAATGAGTTGAAGTCCATTGTGCGGCTTCTAAAATACCATCGAGTACTTTTTATCGTCATCCAATAGACCATATGCATAGCAAGCGTCACAAAAAGTCGCATATCACACACCATCTTTAGTTTTTATATCATCAAAACTTGTGACACCACATACGACATTAAGAAGACACCTCAAATAGTAAATCTCGCCACTTCTAGAAAGCACATAGAATATGCGCACTAGAGAGAAGCCTCGTTGCCATTAACAAACTTTTAGTGGTAACAACATAGAAGAAACAAATTAATTATGATAAAAATATCTTGCTTTGTTCATTAGCATCCTCACGTATTTTGCTAATGCAATCGGTCTCCTATGTTCCATTAGAATTTTTACTAATTAAAATAGATCATTAGTTAACTTTTTGTATACAAGTAGACCCCAAAACCCAAAACTCACAAATTTATATATAATTATCTCGAAATCGTTGTATGTTACTATAAAAATATTTTTATAGTACCTTAATGCACCAAAACTTCCAACCTATAATTATTTAAAGGGTCCATAACTCTAAGATACAATATTAATAGTGCTAAGACTAAGATACAATTTTTTTAAAAATTACTTGTGGATACAAGATATTGATTTAGAGTTTCAAATTTACCTTTACCCCTACTAAGCTATTGTGTGTGATACTTTTACGCCTTTTGTACGGACTTTTACCTTTTCCAATGCTAGAACTACACACGTTTTGTTTGATTTTCAACTGTGATTCATTTTTAGATTCATTTCTGGGTTTCGTCTGGTGGAAAAAGATTTTTTTAACTTACTGATTTTCGACGAACTACCTAAGCATTCGACCGGCATCTCCTTCCCCGAGGAACTTTTCGGTCTCTTTTGAACAGGGCGGAAGTGTTAAAATGGGTAGAACAAAGAGCGTCGCTCAAAACCGCAGATGAGTGTTCAAGCCAATTGCACATAAAAATGCAGCACATGTGCAATAAAATTGCACATAAAAACTGCACATGTGCTGATTTTCAAATCAATTTTACCAACAACAAAAATCGAACCAGATTGCGGGCAATCTATTATGAACATTCACAATTCGTAAACTCATATTCTATCAAGAAAATCAGAAAATCAAGAAATTGAAACACACAGACTTCCTCGTTGAAAACCACCTCACCACTTCTCTCTAACCAACGAGTCACTAAGTCACATTCAAATCCATCGATCTAAAAAAAATAGCCGAACTTGTTTACTGTTCTCCTCTAGAACCCGCCGCCGTCGTGGATCATCTTAATTGCCGCAAAGGGATAACCCCGCCGCAGTTGTCGTTGCGGTCTCCGATCTTAATTGCAACCGAACTCGTTTCTTCCCCATCGTAGTGTTGTTGCGATCCTCCGACGCTGTTGATCCGGTCCTCCGTCGCCGTTGAACTGGTCACCGTCGATCCGGCACATACAACCTCCTCGACTACACAAAACTTCAACTCCATCGGGAGTCACGCGGCGGAGTTGCACGCAGTGGGGGTTTGGTGGCGGGGGAAGGATAGGCGCCGACGGTAGTTGGCCGCAATCTGTGATAGTGGTTCATGACTTTTTAGAGAGATAGTGGAATTATTCAAATGAAGAAAATTTAACTCGACTGTTGATATTTAGTGGTCAAAGGGTATACTTGGTATTTTCATATACTCATTTGTATCTAATAGATTTTTTTTTAAAAAGGTAGTATCTAATAGCTATTTCTCTTGAAATATTGTACCTACAAGTAATAAATTCTTATTTAAAATCAATGTATGTATGTATAAAAATATTTTTGTAGCAATTTAAATTGGACAGCTTGTCTGCAATGGAGCTTGAAGTAATTGAAACTGAACTCATGGTAGACATTATTGTGTCATTAAATTTGAAAAATAACATCATTATATATTAATAAGATCTGCAAAATACAAAATATATAATATGAAAAGCATAATAAGCAAACAACATTTATACTTGTCTTTATAATCATTAACCTCGGTGCAATCCACGGTGGAGCTAAGCTTATAAGCATTAAATGTGGTTGATACATATCAACTCGATCTATTTATTAGTAAGATAGAGTTGGTGTATATAAACTTATTTAGGTATGATATGATTTACTAAACCATACAAATTGCATGTTTGTTCATATATATTTCAATATAGTTTAACATGCGTCATATTATTTTTAAGTGTTTGTATTAATAATTAATTCATGTGATAAATTAAAAATTATAATTACCCCTAATAAAAAAATATATTTTTGTCAATTAACTTGATAATATAGTGGGTGATAATTTTCATACCTCATAAAGGGAGGGATACATTTTCACTTAAAAATGGAAAAGCTGGGCTCTCTTATTTTTCCGGGTTTTAGGTAATACAAATCAACAATAAAAACACTTGAAATTTAGAAAAAATAAATTATTTCCTAGTAATCACTCAATACAAATAGGTCTTAAAAGTAAAATGTATCACATGTTTCACTATATATATATATATATATATATATATATATATATATATATATATATATATATATATATATATATATATATATATTCAAAATCGTCTTCTAAGATTTTATTTTGTAAATATATATAAAACCAAATCACAATAATAATGTCATCTGATCTTAGCAGCTGCATAGCCGTTATTATGTTTTTTTTTTTTTCGACCAAAAAAAAATTTTGTGTCCATATACTATCTGATTAAAATAAAATGGGCACATTTCAAACAAAATCCAAATTATTTTATTAATTTCTACTGTTTAGTCAGACGGAATCTTTGAACCCCCTTCAGTTGCTGTTTATAAGGCTTTATTGTTCCTTCATGAGTGGGAACAGGCCAGTGTGAAGCCTGTAACAGCAGTCCCCCTGCTGCACGTCAATGCCTTGCATGGCATGCACCACCCCCATGTTGGTTCAAATTAAACGTGGATGCTGCTTTCTTTAAAGATTCTAATCAAACAGGTATCGGTCTGGTCATCAGTGATGAGAATGGTTCCTTCATTGCAGCTCGCACGGTGATTATTGATGGATGCATGGATGTAGATATCGACGAAGCTATGGGGTTTTGGAGGCTCTTTCTTGGATTAAACGTTTAAATATTGGTAATATTGAGATTGAAGGTGATGCTAAAATTGTAATAGACGCGATCAACGAATCCAAAACTCGCATCACTTCTTTTGACGATTTAATTTTTTGAGTGTCGGTTGATTTACATCAACTAAATAATGCCACTATTTCTTTTGCCAAGCAAAATGTCAATTGTTTGGCTCACGCTTTTGTTAGGGTTTCTCGCGATTTTGAGAACTCATCTTGCTAGGTAGATCCCGTCCTTTGTGGGTGGGCTATCTTTTGATAACCGCGTTTGCAGCTAAGTAATAATATTTTGTTTTGAAAAAAAACCTTATAGAACATCAGGCTAATTTAAAACGAGAAAGCTAGCCTTAAACTCTCTTTTTTTTTTCCAAATTAAACACGTCGGCCTACATATCATTAACATCTCCAATCTTAAACACTTTGACATCACTAGCCAGCATTTTCGATTTAATTTTACAAATTGTATGGTTCTTTGCATGAATCAATTTTATTTTTTTCTTTTTATATTATATTAATTTTAACTCTTTAAGTGTTAATATTAATTATTATTTACAAAAATTCAAAATTTGATCGGAAAATTTTCCTAATTTTTTATTTTGATCATGTCAACAGCCACCACCACTCCCTATTTGTAAATCTCCTCCATGAATTGTGATTTCAATATTACGGCTTCCATTACTAATTTCGAGTGTGATTTACAACGAGACTAAGATATGAAACATATATTATTCTCTCCCTTACACCAAGCCTATCATTTCGGTACCTTTTGCATGTCATTCTGCATGCCACAGTAAATTTCTAGCTATTTTCCAATACCTTTTGCGATCAAAATTTGTATTTTTCGGAAAATGAAAGAAACTGACAAAGTACAAAGAAAAATGACTAAAATCAAATTCAAGCAAACATACTGTACAATTTGTGAAATTAACTCCATACTTTCTTTCTCCAATTTGTATTTCAATTAAAGGGTGGTCACTTAATGTCTTAATCTAGAACTCCACTACCTGTATATTATTAAGAAACTTTAAGAATCTAATCGAAATGAGTTCATTAAACTAAATTCATTAATTCAAAATTCATGAAGCTGAAATTATTTGCTATTCAAATTCATGTTATCCTGAATAATTTATAATGCTCTGTTGGAGTTACATCAGAGAAGATTATGACATCAATTGATCATAATTCCATTTTAATAATTCATATATAGCAAATGTAACCAGAATTACATGTTTATTGAACTAGGCTCAAGAAAAACCTATCAAATATCTAATACTAATAACTGATTATCTACCATAATATGCACTGGTTTACAAGACTCTGGGTAGATGGAATCCAAGTTCTACAAAGGGAGCACTTACCTCGTACCACGATTTGGGCAGGCATTTGCAAAGTGGGAAGGATCCCCACAAACAAAACACCTTCCAGAAATTGGCTCACCAGTAGCAGACATGAATGTTACATTGTGTTCCCTTCCTCCACCCCTACCACCACCACGACCACCTCTCCTACTGGTATTCGACGCTGATCTGCTAACGCTTCCTCGTGGGGCTGTTCCTCCTCCGTTCATGCTATCTTCCCAACTGCATTACAGAAAAGTTGTCATATGAAGCAATGTTTTGAAATTAATTTCCTCATCTATTTGGCCTGGCATCAGGGAGCACATTAAAAGCACTGGCACAAAGAATTGAATGCTACCAAAATATTTGTGCGGTAAAGAGAACTCCAAGGAGCGCCTGACCGACATGTTTGAATTGACATGTGAGAGAGCACTTTCTATGTTATAAAAATATGTGCATTGAAGATTGCACTAATAAAACATAACTTCACATACAAGAAAAGTTGCATCCCTGAGCTTGACACGAGTAAAACTTCCTTCCTCTATTGGCCGCAGTGTTAGCTGTGCGCAAATTGCAAGGTGCACCACATGAGGTGCATGGGGTAGTAGATTCTCCTGTGCCATCAAATGAAATGAAAGGAAGATTATATATGATTCCAATTTCCAACTCTGACAGAGAGGCAATATACTCGTACCCAAATTGGGGAAAGATCGCAGTTGTAATTGTTCAAGTTATTACATAATTATGATGGGAGGTGATATTGAAGAATTAACACGATTGGGAAAATATGTATATCAAAAATATTAAAAGATGGTGTTACCGATATTGTTTATGGGAGACGCAGGAAGCAGAAGAGTCCTTAGGCTTTCAATCTTCTATTATAATCATTCAACCTTCTGATATGATTATCTGTGCTTAATTAATGTTTTATTTATTATGCTAGTTGACCACTAGCCTAAAGTATCATTTAACTATTGTAATGGGGATTACTTTTGGGAGGCAGAAAATATAATATTGAGACTTCAGCCATATTTTGGCGTGGGCAGGATTATTCCTGAGTGTGTTTTAATCTATTCCCTGAGCAATCCTAACAGATGGTGAATATTAAATAAGCATCATAGGCAAGTGTAACACTAATAAACACGAGAACAATACTAAGTTTTAAGAGAAAGGAAAGTAGAGTCATCAAACCATCTTGTGCAGCAGCTTCATGTGGGCGTGCATTATGACCCTGTGAACTCTGAGCAGAACCAGAAGATTGCCATGTTTGCCCAGTAGTCTGATTTCTAAAATCACTTTGCTGGGGTGTGCTGGATGATGTATTCCTTTGTCCTCTTCCTGGAAATCATATTTCATGATTATGAAATATACAAAATTTCACTGTTTCAACACTTCCCAAAAACTCATTATCAAGTCAAATGAACACAAAAATGAAAAATAAGGAGCAAATAATTTCTTATGTTCAAAAAAGTAAGAATATTTCAATGGTTGAATAGTTATAAATTTTTTGGGCATTATTTATAAAAAATTATTATGAGTTTATAATGTCTTCAACATACCAGGAAAATTCAAGTTGCTGCGGGATCCAGTTCCACATATTTCCACTAGTTGTCTTAAAGTATCATCACAGCCACCAATGCAGCCTGAAAAGTGATAACAGTCAGTTTAGGTTGCTGTACTGTAGTATTCTACATTTGTCACACATACAAAAAGATCAAGAATTGTCACTTTATCTAAAAACTACAGAACTACACGTTCTTCAATCAAAAGTTAGATCCTAATAAATTTAAGGGAACATACAACACTAAACAAGAGACTGCTTAGATGAATTATCTCTGATTTCCTAAAGGCCAAATCTTACCCAAATGATCAACATTGAAATTTGGTGGTATTTCCAGCCGGCGAAACTTAAACTGAATCATGTGAACAGGTCCTGCGGACAACGTTAGCATTTCAGTAAATACATCAAACTTCATTCAATAAAAAAAGAACATACAGATAATAGTACACAGGAGGATAAAGTCCACTATTTAAACTATACAGAATAAAATAGATATCACATCATTGCCAAAATCATGCCAAAAAAACCCAATATTGGCAACCTGGAGAGCAGGTACTGCAAATGTTTGTGGTAACCGTAGCTTCTGATATAGATCCCGGAAGCCAGATGACATTCCTGCACTGTAAAGTTGAAGAAAAAAATTAGAAAGTTACCATAAAGATGAAATATTTTGACATCAATCATATAAATTGTTCCTTTGAATTATAATTTGTCTCCCTTCAGAATTACCATAGAGAGGCAATATGATAACTTAAATTATCTTTGAAAACATATCTTCTGGATTTACAAGACATGACAATAGGAACATGGATAAAATCATAAAAATGCTTTTGTTTCACAATTAAAGACTATTAATTAATTTTTGTAATACATAATTTTGGTCAAATCTATACAATAATCAAGAAAATATAAGTTGAGAATTGAATAAGAAAAACAACACTATCAAAAATAAAGGGCAAACTCAAATATAAAAGAAAAACTGAATAAACTTAAAAATCAAGATATATTTTAGAATTAATGAGATCATATTTTGAATTAATGTTACTAAAAGGATTTAGAAAGAATAGAGAGAACAAGATAATCACTTTGCTGGGGTGTGCTGGATGAGATCATATTTTGAAATATTTTTTTTGGCATATATTGCTTTAGTTAGATCTTATCAACAAGATTTAAAGTTCAAAATAAATTGGAATGCAAACAACAAACGAACAATTTCTTGCACTAAGATAAACAATCTTGAATCCTAAGCTGAGTCTAGTGGATATTTTCCTTAATTGTTGTAAAGAGGCACCTACCTGAGGGTATCCTAAGCACCCAACCATGAAATTTCCATCCTGCAAATCAGATAAAAAAATCCTCAAATGCAGAAAATGAATCAACAAACCTTACCTAGTAGTTACATATAAATACAGAATCTTCAGGGACCAAAGGTTGGCTCATAAACCTCACCTTGTACAAAAATATGAAGGGAGAGGGGAGTCAGGAAAGATTTCATAAAGTGATATCAGCAAAGATTTGATGAATAACTTCCGCATATCAGTAATCCTTTTTAAAAATTTGAGGGGCAACGCAGAAAAAGGTGTACAAGTTATTATGCATAATTTGCAAAGAGACATTCTATAATTTAGCATGCTATGAGCTAGAACCATGAATTACACATGGAAGAAAATAAGACAGTTTAAAGTTCTCACATCTCAGCAAACATATTACATCCAAGTAAAAGGAGAACATATTTACACAAGAAGCATTGATAGAAATACAGAAATAAATGATGCAAACAATAGTGTGGAAACCATTAGGTTGGGCTACATCTAACTCACTACCCTTAACTATCTTAGCGTATAAAACCAATAAGAACACACTGAATCTGCAATGCCCAACTGAACTGTCTAGATAACTCCCATGCAAATTTTTATAACAGCATTGACCACTAAAAAGGTTATCAGAAAATACCGGCTTTTTCCTGAGGGACATATCTGATTCCTGGCAGAGACCACATTTCCTAACGATATCTCCAACTGAATACTGTTCATTTCTATTAGATCTGTTTGATCTGCATAGACAGCAGATACTTGTCATTAAAGGTACAATATTCTTAGTTCATGATAGAAAACCTATATTTACCTCTCAAAGAAAACAGCCATGGCTTCAAACAACTTCCCTTTGTTCAGTCTAGCCTGTAAAAACCTTGTAACTAAAAGGAATATAGAGAACCAACAAACAAAAGTAGAGCTGTCTGTACAGAATGGTTAAAAGAAAGCATATAGTAATAATGTGACGGACGTTAGCTTCACACAATCAGACGAATATAAGCATTCCTTGGTTTGCATACAATCAAGAATTGGGCTTCCACACGCCTGCCACAAAATATTTCAGATTAATGATGCATGCACATCCTCATGCATCTACAGGTGTGACTGCATGTTTTAACAGATGCAGAACATTTCATGTGCTTTCAGTCTAACTGTATGGTTCATTCACAAGTCCATACAAGTTCGAGAGTTCCCATTCACATATTTTTAACCACATTAGAAATGTGAATTTTTAATACTATAATGAAGTAGTGCATAATAAATGCATAAACCCAGATTAGCCACATGTTATCATAATAGAGGGCCAATTGAAGTATAATATTAGATATAAGATCTCTAGTGAAGAACATTAATATAAGAAAGATCATAATGGAAAACTAGGACCAACTTACATCTGCAAAACAGGTTTTCATCTCCTGTAGCCAAGTTTCCACAACTTCAGCCTTGCTATTTGTGCCATCCTTAACTGCTTTCATATCATTCTCCATCTTAGCACGGAGCTGAGGCTTCCATAATTCATAAATGGTCCTACATACACCAATCATTGAAAAAAGTTTGAATAATATAATTAACAAGGTGCTTGTTTTATCTCATGATACATGATTACTTCTCATATGCTTACATGGCAGTTTAAATGGTCATATAGTAGTATGCAAAAGAATATAGGTATCTTTGTCAATGCCAAACAACCATTTATGCAGTCTGGGATATCCTAATGTTTAAAGAAATTGAAATCTCAAGCAAAATTGGTGCATCAATGTTATCATAAGATAATGTATAAAAACAGACAAAAAAATGTATTGCGATTCTGGTTTAATGGCAACTGACTATTACCAACGTCTTGCATCCACTAATATCCACCATGGCTGAACTCCATTTCTCCCCCAAAACCCACCCACCTCAAATCACGTGATTAATATTGAATAGGCAAAATAACAGCCATAACCGAGTGAGATTCAAATCCAAATACTATATCATTAGAAATTGGAAATTTGAGATTTGCATCAAATATGTTGGGAGTTTTTCCTTTTCCTTTTTTTTTTTTTTTTTTAAATACAGGATGTGATATATGAAGCAAACAACATACTTGACTGAACAAAAGAAAGCCTCTCACCCTTCTAGGGACCTATTGGAGTAAGAGAAACTTTTTAGAAAATGTGGAATATGATTCTTGGGTAATGTAGGTCCAATTAAGCAGTAACAAATGAGAAGTTGGATATTTGTTCTGGGGCTTAAAGAACGCAAATAAATTGCAACATTGGGTTAAATCAATAAATTTATCTATTCTTCATGAAAAGAGCATTTCAAGTATATATAAAAAGAGGAGAGCAGAAATGAGGTTAAAATCAACCTCACCTTGCAAAATCAACCAAACATACTTTATCTTTCGTTTTATTCACGATTTTAAAATTTTGATTAATCTTTTCGCTTTTTATTTTTAGCGCATCATATGTCAAATTAATCATCTTCTTACGATCTTTAATTTGATATCCATATTACCTATGTAAATCAATTTTAGATCTAAAATATGGATTTTATTGTTTTTAAAGTATTTTTATTATTTATTTGTACTCCCTCCATCCCATAGTACCTTTGACACTTTTCTTTTTCGTCCATCCCACAATACTTTTCACACCTTTAAAAGGGAAAACCCTCCATAAATTCCACCTCACACTATTCTCAATTTTACACAAAATGGCAATGTCATTACTTCAGGGCCCACACATATACACAATTCAATTCATTTCCTTACTTTATATATAAAAGTTTACAAAATTAACCATCAAATTCCTACTATTTCTCCCATTTTCTTAATTTGTGTACCCTCCCTTCTATGAAAGCTTTTATGGGATGGAGTATTATACAATTTTATTGAATTTTAATATCATTTTATAAATTCAGTATTTGTGGTGAATTCAGTGCATAACTTGTGAGACATACACATATATATTACTCCCTCCGTCCCACACAAAGCTACCCATTTGAAATTTGCACACCTTTTAAGGAAAAGTAATATTTTAAGTCTATTTGGTGTTGAGATGTGATGGGAAAGAAAAAGGTAGAGAGAGAAGGCTAAAAAGGTATATTTTAATTGAGTGGCAAAAGGTGTAATATAATTGAAGATTGAGGATAGTTGTTAAAATGTTTTTTGCCATTTAAGAAAATGGGTAGCTTGGGGTGGGATGACGAAAATGGCAAAATGGGTAACTTTCTCGTGGGACAGAGGGAGTATATCGCAAAATTCATATATTAATAAAAACTATTAGTAAATATATTTAATAAGATCAATGGGTAGATGGACAAAATAAATTTAATTTAAATTCCTATCACAATTCATCTCACACTTATGATCTCACGCTAAAATGTATCAATATTTAAACTGTGCATAGCAAGAGAGAATTACTAGTTGTAGGAAAATATTGCTCTATTTCAACACCAACGTGTGGCTTGCACTACTCAACAGGAATCAATCACATAATATCTATAAGGTTCAGAACAAATATTAACTGAGTTAACTCACCCCATATCATCGTATCCCATTACAAGTGCCTCACCCTGCAATTACATAAAACTTGTATTAGAAGTATGGCACTTGATTAGTGCAGGTATTCTTCATGGTTTTAATTCATAAATTCATAATCTGGGGCAAGTATGTCATAACTGCAATTACACATTAAAGCCTTGAGAAAAATAAAATCAATCTTTTAAATCCATGAAGAGAGACTGGAGTTAGCAAGATGCCAAGGAGCCTCCACAACTTATGCACAAACTGGTACTCTAAGATAAGACACTAAATATCCAATTTAATATGTCATGAAGAAAGCATAATCCGTTATATCAGTTCTTAACACTCAAAATGCAGATCAGCTCCACATCTTTTTCTACAGGTCATGAAGAAAGCATTAATGCATTATCTGTAAAAGCTCAGCTGTTTTGTTTCTGGATAGGGGATGTTGGAGGATAGTGTTTTTAGAAACTGAAGAATATGTCGTATAGCAATTGAATCATAAGACAAAGTCCTCCAAAGCAATCTTATTATTCTGAATACCTAGAACATACATTTTGATATTCAAATACATAGATGTCAATTAACTTTTGATGCAAAGCTAGTCTTGTTCAAAGATAAGGGGGTGGGACAATGCTACTTTCATGATAAAACAAAAATCTCTGAGAAAGAAGTTACAAGTTTTGTAGGTGAGAAACGCATGCTTGAGTCTTTCGTGGCATAAAATCGATCAAGAAGCTTTTTATGTGATCATGCATTGTCGCATCTGTTCCAATGCCCTCCTATCAAAGTCACACAAAGTACAAATTATGACAAAGAACAAATTATGACAAAGAAACATCTGTAATAAATTTTCATTGGTTTCAGAAAGTTAAGACAAATGGATAAAACATGTTTTTCCTCCACAATTTATCCATTCCTTACCTCCTCCATACGACTTAGTAAATCGGCCTCACTTAGAAGAGGTGGAGGTCTGGTAACTCCAGAATCAAGAGTTAATGTTGTGGGTGTAAACTGCAATAAACCTTCAAGCATTAAATTTGCATTCTAAAATCAACAATTGGAACACTGGAACAGTTGGCCAAAATTTTATATATAGTGCTAAGCATTTTGAACATGATATGCCTCTGCCTTACCCCTTCTTGTTTGAACATTTCCTTGTTTTGGTATTGACGATGTTATATTTTACCCTTTCAAGCTACTCTGATATTTATACAGTCAAATTCTAATAAACACTTATAGATTAAATACCTCAGTCATGAACCATGTGTGCTCTTGTGAAGATTTATTCTACCAATATAATGCATCTCAGCGTGACAACTTCAGACGACTATACTCCAGAATTCAAAACAGTTCTAATACAAAGTACTTTACATTTCTGCTATTGATCCTTATTGAAGGAAAATAACCTAAGTTTGGCAAGTCGTTTACTGAAAGAAAAGAACACAATAAGGATGGAGACTTAAACAGCAGTGATTTTCAACAAGTAAGCCACTTAACACAGCATGGATGGTATACTCCAGAAAACTTCTTGATAGTGGATAGCTTAAACATATTGAATGCTTCACTGATTCCTTTTCACGAAAAAGGAGAAAATTCATCAAAGCATCAAGTCTATTTTTAAGTGAAAATTAAGTAGAAACGAAAGTACATCAATATATGATCAGAAGCAGCATAATGAAAGGATAAATTAACTTTGCATATAAATCCATTAAATGTCTAAAAAAAGTACGTTATGACATGTTATGGACCAACCAATGAGATGAGAATCTTAATAATCTAAATCAAGATAAACTCTAGAGTCTAGACAAGGAATGAAACATGACTTCACAAAAGACAGACAAAGAGTGATATGATTAAAATACCTGTTGCCCGTATTGATATGGTGGGATCATTGAACCACCCCATGATTCAAATCGATATACATCCAAGTAATTTTTCTGGAAAATATAAATCACCAAAAGTTCATCAGGCAACCAATTTTTTAATATAATAACAACAAAGGAAAAAATCAAATACAGTATGTTCAGCATCAAGTGTGGGAGAAAAGTAGCAATGTATAACAGTGGAGTGCATTTGGAGCCACCCCACAAAATGTTATTACAGTAGAGATATGCCTATTTCCTCATATGAGTGTAATATGCTGCTTTAGTAACCAGGTGGCTTAGCCCACCTGGCCACCGGGTTCCTCCCTTTAGTGAGAGACCCAGGTTCGATTCCCTTTGGAAACGAATTATGGAGTTATAAGGTGGCTTCCAGAAATTCTTGGAGTGTTTGGGTGCTTGGTGATCTAACTACTAACTAACAAACTAACATTTACCGAATCAAAAAAATATATATATATATGCTGCTTTACTTTCAAAAACATCTAGTTACCTAAAGGTTCCCCATTAAGTCCACCGTTTGACTGCCAAATACATTATATACTTAGAAAGTATACTGAATTTTTGCAGAATATGTCTGATATATTTTTGTGATATTCTTTGACTAGATTCTCTCCAAGAATAAGCTAAAGAGAATGTGATGTCTACAGGTTGACCAACAGAGTAGATTGATTAATAATCCTTTTTAAAGCATGTGTTTTGTTTTACTTTTACATAGGAAATAGAGTGCTTCTAAAAAATGTATGGGCTTACAGTTTACTGAAAATAAGATGTAGGCTCTGAAATAGATATGAAAACAGAGATTCATAGTGAAAATACGGTTGTTTTGGGAAAATATCTCAAATATCAAAAATATGTGTTTTTCTCCTTGCGAATGTGGAGACAGAGTCACGTTTTTAAATCTCCCTTAGACAGCCTTTCATGGTATTGCAGAAACTATTCTGCAACAAACAGCCTCTCTTATTTTATTTTATTTTTTTGATAAGAAACTAAAATTTTATTCATAAAACCAAAAATACAAGGAATGAGGAATCCCTCAAAGAATTACAAACATGCTCAATAAAAGATGTTCAACAAACGGCCTCTCATGCAATCACTAAAATGTGGATCGTCAAGTTATCAAAACAAAGGGAAGGTCTGTCAAGTTTGGATGAGATAATGGTGAAAAACCATGATATTAAACCTGGGTGACAGCTTTACAAATAGAAGCTCTGGAAATTTTGAAAAATGGCAGTTATTCGTATTTATTTACAACATTCTGGAGGAGTTAAATTGAATTGTGGCCATCATATGATTTCTTATGTGTGCACTTCTGCATCCACATTATTGCTTATTTGCAGTGTCTAGTAAAGAAGTACTTTTAATAAAGATCAAAAGCCACTACTCATATTGGAAGCCACGAGAGCCCCTTTGGCTTCTTACATGGAAAATGGTAAGGCAAGTATACATTCATTTGAAAAGGCGTACTATCAAATACTATAAACTGATAAAGAGTTCTATTGTGTAAAAGATTACAAAAATTTTACCAGTTATATTGATCTGTTAAATTCTCTTATACCTATCATAGAACAGTCTCTTTTACATGGTGAAGAATGTTGCAAGTCCATATAATACTGGAATAATGAGGTATAAGCATATTCATCGTATATGCCAAATATAACCAATGGATATTGCAGCCACTACAAATTGCACTACAGAAGAACATAAGAAGTAGGAAACTCACAGCAATTATCACTCTCCCAGATGCAGAAAATTGTTCACCCGCTATGTCAATTTCAACTGTGGTTTCAGCACCTATGGCTGGTTGAGAAACACAAGCAAGGAAATGGCGGACAACCAATTCATACACGTGCTGTCACAGATTAAAATTACGCGTTAAACTCAGAAAAGTCTCCAATTCTCAAATCATCAGCAATGATCAAAACAATAAATGAATTTTATATGAGTAATATCACCATATTAAACAAATTTTGTCAATAAGTGGTACTAACATGGTGATCTTGACTCCATCTAGATTCTCCGGCAGAAAATTTTGTCGGGTGAATGGGAGGGTGCGCTCTGTCATTATGCCCACCATTACTAGGATTTCTCCAATGACCTGCTCCAGGATCTAGCAACTGCTGGGCATATGAGCCCCATATTGGGTGTCCCTGCTGTTCTTGGACTATAGTCTACACCAGACAACACAAAGTTGAGGAAATTCTAGATGGAAGAATAACATACTGTACTTGAACGGAGCGCAGCCATTCTGAGAATTTCCACAAATTACTATTACTATTGTTTTTTAATACGTATATACTCAAAGTATCGCATGCCATGGAGATTGAATTGTGTCTTCTCAAACTTTAAAAACAGATTGAAATGTCAATATTATTGCTGAATATGTATCTGGCTTTAAACTTTGGTTTGCCAAAACAAAGTTAGCCATTCTACTTTTGTTGATACTAGTTAATGATTATATCAATGAAAGAGTACAAGTACCATAAGTCATACAGATTTCGCTCAGAATAATAAACACTTATATGTACATTGCATAACTATGACTTTGATTCTTTGCTAATTGCACCCTTGGGATTTGGGATTTCGAGTTAAACAGTGGTGTGGCATCTGCTTTTACACCACTTGTGTGAATTGACACACGAGACAAGAAGAAGAGCAACGGAAGAATGATAATGGTGATAAATTACACGTCTTACGTTTCATTCATCTAGGAGGCGTAATAACAGGAAATTCCAACCAACGCCTTTTACTCAAAAAGCCACAAATGAAAACATGCAACCTACATGCAAATTTGTGTCTGGAGCAAAGCTATCAGTCTCTGTACGAGGATAACTGATAAAACCAGCTTGATATAGATCTTCTGCCACCTATTTTGGGTAAAAAGATAAGCATATGACTTGAAAAACAAAAATATAAGACGATTAAAGAATTGTAGATAAAATTACGAAATAAAACCTCTTGTTGCAAATAAATAGAGTTAGATGATATTTCAATTTCCATCATTTACAACAAAATTTTAACATGCAGATGCTGGGCATAGCATTCTTAAGGACAAGCAAACACATTGGAAACTTAAATATATTGTCCCTGAAAATGTTTTATTTTTCCTACTTTATCAAAAGAAGCTGTCAATGAAACAAGGGGAGCCTGATAGTAATGCTCCCATACTGGGAATTTCTCCAGTCAACATATTAGATACAGTTACATCACATATAAAAATAGAGAAATCTGGAAGGTCAATCAATTAAATGTTCTGATTGTCCAATATAACTTAATGCTACAGCTAACCAAAGTTGTTCTCTAGATTTGTTTCAGTGTTTTTATATTTAGGAAAATGTACAGAGGTTCAAGATTTACCCGTTGAAAAAGCTTCATCACTGGAGTTTAAAATTAAGATGTTGGGTGATAATCACAAGTACAAGCGTGAGCACTTCAGTCAAAATGGAAAAAGGTGAAACATGAGAATAATATGATACATTCTTGGCAAGCAGAAGTTGACCTTCATGGCCTGCGCTGAACTCATTCTAAAGTAACGTGAAGCACGCTTTTCAAGCTCTATTGTACTCAAAGGATGAGGAGGATATTTGAACTTTTGTTGCTGTCTAACATTTGTAACCTGAAGGTTAAATTACCATGAGCACAACAAACTGACCATCATCCATGAATTTATTATCAAGTATTAGCATGTCTCCGAAAGGACTTACAGTTGCAATGGGTTCCTGGATACACATTTCGTATATTATTGTTGCACATGTGTAATCAAACAAATGTCCTCGCCTGTCATGTGACATCACCTTCACAATTCAATTAAATAATTCGATTTGAAGATGATTGCAAATTGAATGATAATTACGTCCAATTAAATGTAGCAGTGCCTTCTTCTGAATTATGAGTACAGTTAATAGTCCAGAACTCTTCCGGTTCATGTGATTGGATTTCCCAGAACCTTTCCACTACAAAGCCCAGGGTAGGAAACTGCGCATGTTCATACCAAGCATTAAACATGAAAGTAACAGTAAAATACAAGTGTAGAAAAATGAGCAGAAAAATGTAAGACATGAGATTGTAGAATAAATAAAATTAATAATCAAGTGAAAAAATCAGAACTTCTCTTTTAACTTTCCATGCTTAGCAAGGAATGGGACACACCTTACCTGGCAAGGACCATAGCTCAAGACAACATTTGTTTCATCAGTAGTGATATCGAGGACAAAAGCATCTCTCAGAAACATTGTCTGAAACCGGGTGAATG
Source organism: Paraleonurus japonicus (assembly GCA_030762865.1). Lineage (NCBI taxonomy): Eukaryota > Viridiplantae > Streptophyta > Magnoliopsida > Lamiales > Lamiaceae > Paraleonurus > Paraleonurus japonicus. Next base: position 39,716,188 of record CM061057.1, on the reverse strand, counting down.
AAGCTCCTATACGAAGATCAATTTCCTGCAAAACATTATCAACTCCATGCATTTTTATAATTTTGAGATGTGTCATGTGAAGGAAAGATTGTGCTGAGGATCCCAATGTTATTGTTATTCCAATACAAGATATTTTGAAGGTCTCTAATTTCTATACTCAGCTACATTCACAGGAAATAAATTAGAGACATGATGATAAACCCACCAGGATATATGACACTGTAGAAGTAAATAACTCCAAATAAAAGGTTGTGAAGGAAGCCTTCATAGAATTGTTTAATAATCAAATGCAATAAGCTTATAAGTGACTTACTTGCCGAACATCTATAGCATCTGCAAGCAATTTGTCAGGCCGGCGAAGGCACCGAACTACTGTATGAATTGCACCTTTAATTTCACTGAGCATTCAAAAAATTTAGTTCGCATAAGAAAATATATATGAATATTGCAATCAAAATAAACAAGAGTAGAATATCATCCAACAATCAAGACCTATCGGTTAGGGCAGAAAAACGAGCTCTGAGGATGTTGAGATTTCGATTTGCTCTCGTGCAAACTTCAGCCACCTCAAATGCTATATTTTCTCCTTCTGGGTCACAATCGAGCCACAAGATAAGCCACTGACACCTTCTAGCTTCTTCCTCCAGTGTTTTTTCAATGTCCGATTTATCCTAGATTAACCAAGAAAGAGTAGCAACATCTTTCAGTTTAATCATCATTGAAGGTGAAACTACAAATTATTGTATAGATATAGCCATATTTATGACCAATTCCTCTTAACAGAGAGTTACACCGGATTTGCCAAATACATAAACATCAGACACTCTTTCATATGAACAAAATTATGGTCACAATTTTTGTTCCTAAAAGATTGAAAACTATATGGATGAAGACTCAAAAGATTCTTAAACAAGTGACATTAAGATAGAATATTCCAACATGCATTCCACAAAATGAGATATTGCCATCATATCCGAAACTTTGCAGTTTGCTCCCCAACGTTAAATGAGAAGACATAAACTAAGGAATGAATATATAATTAAAGCTGAGCTGGATGCCATAGCCCTTATTCGGCATAAATCCAATCTTGTCCGCTAGACTCTTGTACAGCACTAGACTCTTGTACAGCACTAGACTCTTGAGATATACGAATGTTGATGCCAACTAAAAGAAGTTATAAACTATCCAAACACTGGAAATTTTACATAGAGACATGACAAAACTCACGATTAATTTCTTTTTTATAAACTTTGCATCAACTGATGCAGTACTTTCCCAAGGGTCGACCTAGATGAATAGTGTAAGCGTAATTGATTCAGACGATATTCTATTTAGCCATCTCAAAAAAATGAGAAAATGGTATCAAAATCAGAAAATGAGAGGAAAATGGCATAATCAGAAAACACAAATATTGCTGCTGCTAATTCACTTAATGATTAGATTAGAGAGCTAACAACAACGCACGAAAAAAACAGCTCTAACCCACAATATACAACATTTGAAGGAACAAATGCAAAACATTACCTGAGGTACGTATTTTTGACGGGGGCGTGATAGAGGTCAGCAGGGTCACAAGAGTGCCACTTGCGATACCGGTCGTCGAAATCGAGCTCCATGAGATGGCCGGTAACGGAAGTGAATGACATTTGCAATGGCTGGTTGTCAACGGTGTAGTTGAATTCGAAGATCTTGTTGTATCTGGAGCGGCCGTCTCTCACTCTAAGCCCGCCGCCCGAGAGAATGCCTGCCGCTGCTTTAGCCACGGATGGCTTCTCCGCCACGTTCAGCACCTAATTGGCCGGCCACCGCCGCCTGCCATTCGAAAGATGGTGTTTCGAGAGGGGTTTGCTAGTACTGTCGAAATTCACTCCGACTTTGTGTTCGTGTAAATGGGATTTGGGAATTTTCCCGCCTTTTGGTGGTAATTGTGATTTGACTTGTATGCCTTTTACTTTGGAGTTTGGGCTATTAATAAAATAAAATTAATAAAAGAGGAGATTTTGTGTGAAATATTTCATGGTGAAATATCTATATTGCACAGGTAGGGGCGGGTGGATATGGGCAAGGTTGAAAATATCTCAGTATCGGTAAGAATATCCAGACCTTAAATTTACGAAAATATCGGTGGAAATGTCGATGTCTAATATTGGTATCGGTAAAAATTAGAAAATTGATGAAAATATTAATAAAATGATGGAAATTTAATATGAAATTTTAGAGAATGTTCGTACTAACTTTAATACATAAATTAATCATACATTCACAATAAATTGAATTGTTTGTGACAAACATATCAACAACAAAATACATAAGCGACAGAAGCGATACAATAATTGTTCATACTTAGTTAATACAAGACAACTAATACAAAAATGATGACCTATGAGGCTCAAATGTAAAAGAAGAAATGTCATCTTGATCTAAACAAGATTGATACCAACTTAAAATTGCATAATTTCGTCATTTCTCATCAGTTCACCTTTATTCTACCTGTCATTTGAGTATTAGTTGATTCTCATTTTGAAAAAATCCAAAAAAAAAAAAACACCGATATTTTCTTACCGACATCGATATTTCAACCGATATTTTCGCTATCTTGTAAAATTTTAACTCGAGTCAACCGATACCGATATTTACCGATATTTTTACCGACATTATGTAAAAATATTTTTCGGTGCGTATCCGTGTCAAACTCCTGAAATCCGAAATGTTGGCGAAATGTCGGTGGTTGTCGCGACTTTTATCCTTGGATACGGAGTGCGGGGATACGAAATTTTAAAAATTTTAGGGTGCGATACGTCAAGGATACGTCTATTATATTTATATTTTATTATATATAATACTTGTATTATATATATATATATATATACCACAATTTAAATATCATCATCAACTCAATAAATAAGTCCTTAGAAAATTCTAATCAATTCAAAATAAACCACTTTGTTAATTTAAGTCATTACATAACAAAGTTCAAATGAAATAATGCATAAATCATATAACATTATCAAGGTCAATAGGATGATCATCATCATTATCAAGTTTTAAGTTTTTAACTTATTTATTTATTTCAATTAATTTTTATTTTAATCAATTAATTTTAATAATTTCAATTAATTTCAAAAAAAAAAACCCCTTAAATATTTTTTTAAAAAAAAACCATATTTTACGGATATGCGTATCCCTACCCAGACGCGTATCCATTTTTTTTTTTTGAAATTGAACACGTGGCAAATTCGGTGCGAATCCCACGCGAATCCGACGTGCACCCGCCCCATGGAGTATCCGCATCGCATAGTACCGATTTTTTAAGAATCCGTGCATCATAGTGAAATATTATTAAATATGGTAAGTTTAAAATCTCGCAGTCATGACATTGAAAATGGGTTAAGCGAGTGCGTCGCAATAGGTCACGCAGCCTCCCGCCCATCTCTTCGCAAGTGTAAATGCAAGGAGACATCTGCGATTCAACGGCACTCCGACGAAAATAAAAACTGAGATCACGATTTACACACAATTGAATATATGCATAGAAAACAAAGACAAAATGAAGAAACATGGTTGATTTTTTCAGAGATTGTCGGATAATCTCAACCGATAATTCAACGGGTTCATTCACACCAGGTAACATATATAAATATGTTAATATAAAACACATATACGACACATAACGATCCATATAAATCATAGAACCACGAATTCAAACTTATGACACATGTTGGAAAATTGTGTGTTACTTAACATATACTTGTGTGTTACTATGTCATAACTAAATGTGTTACTTAATATATGTATTACTTTTTGAATTTTTGTATGTTACTATATACACTAAATAGTTATTCTTGTAAAGCTTCATACCTTCCGAAACAATAAATTTGGAGTCAACTCAAGTGTTGAACAATTCACTCGATGAAAGCACTGCAGATAACTTAAACAATGAATACAATGGTTCCTCGCTTGGCATTAGAAGAGATACAATCGATCAAATGTATGATCTATATTATGAACATGCGCGTACATTAGGATTTAGTGTCCGTAAGACAACATGTATTGTTTCTTCAGGATGGAAGCAATATAATATCATCTAAACTCTACCTGTGTTCTTCTAGTGGATTAAAGAAAAATGATGGAATACTTCGAGAAAAGTTTATAAAGGACAGAAGATGTGGAGAGACAAGAACAAATTGCAAAGCACAAATGAAGGCAAGAATTATCAAGATGGCAGGTATGAGGTTGCAAAATACATCATAGAACACAACCATCCACTAGCAAGAAAAGAATGGAATAATCTACACCGCTTGGAAAGGGCAAATACAAGTTGAAAAGTGATGCTATCAAGGATATGGTAACATCCTAATAAGACCATCATATTCTTTCGGTACTTGGCTTATAGTGCTGGAGGGAAACACCATGTTGGACACACAATGAAGGACCACATGAATTTTGTCGATCGTCATAAGAGATGTAACATAGAGGGCGGTGATGCAAAAACATTCATGAAACTAATACAAAAACAATTGATGAAGAGAGCGAATTCTTTTACAAGGTGCAAATGAATGAAGAGGGCATCTTGAGTAACGTATTTTGGAGAGACTCGATGATGAAGGAGGATTTTGGAATATATGGTGATGTTCTCGTGTTTGACACCATTTATAAAACTAACAAATATGATCTGATTTGTGCACCATTCGTTGAAATAAACAACCATTGAAAAAATACCATGTTAAGGTATAACATTCTTGTCCGATGAAAGGACAAAAACTTTTGAGTGGTTGTTTACGGTTTTCAAAAGGTCGATGGGAGGAAGAAGTCCCGTGACAATATTCACTCGACCAGATCTAGCAATTGCAAATGCACTAGAGAAGGTATGAACATAATTAACATAATCTGCCTACTTTGAGGTGGCATATAAAAAAGTGTTACTTTATAAAAAGTAATATATTACTTTAAAAGTATAAATGTGTTACCATTTCTACATCATAAAAATACTATCTTACTCGCATAATGTGTATTGCTCAGGTTTTCCCGGAGGCACGGCACAAGCTCTACCTATGGCACCTCCAATGAATGCGGTTAGTAGATTTGCAAAGCTCAAGAGTAATAATGCATTTAAAGATATGTTCAACAAGTGCTTATCAAGCTGCAATTACAAAGAGGAGTTTGAGAGCTGGTGGAATAAGATAATCACGGATTATAACTTGCGAGAATAATGTCGATTTACGAAACTCTACAGATTTAAAAGAAAAGTGATGTCTGCGTTGAGCAAATACTTTTTCTCTCATGGAATACTTGTCTTCCCAAAGGAGTGAAAGTACAAACAGCTTCGATCTCTTCAATTAAAAAGGAGCACGGATTAACCAAAATTTATGGAAATTTCAATTCTGAGTAAATGCATGGAGAATGAGAGAGAGAGACATGATGAATTCCGGTGCAGCGTAAGAAACTAGGGTCTTCGTTGGAGATTAATGGAATAGTAAAACATGCTTGAGAAATTTACACGCTTGCACTTTTCAATATATTTAAAAGGAATTTCTCAAGAGTCTATCATGTACTTCCCAAGAGATAGGAATAGAAGACACTACATCCATATATGATGTTACTATGAATGGTGTAACAAATAGGGTAGTATTTGAAAAGAATATGATTTGTGTAAAGTGCGATTGCAAGAGGTTTGAAGAATGTGGCATATTATCTGTCATTGTATATGGATATTGCAAATTAATTTGGTACTTAAATGCCGAATGAATACATAAATAAAAGGTGGACAAAGAACGAAAAAATAGATGCTTGGGATAAGAATAAAGGACCAGGAACAATACATGTTTATAGTTCGATCCCTTGGAGACATAAAATGACAAGAAAAAGTTATAATCTAATTTTGGAGTCGGAAAGAAGTGATGATGCAAGGAAACTACTTTGGAAGATAGTTTTGATAGGGACTCAATAGCTATTAGAGCATTAGTCTCTAATGATCATACACAAGCATTTATTGAGACAGACGAGGGTATTGCTATCTTGGATCCTAATCGATCAATCACAAAGGGACGAAAAATACGTGCAAAAATCATTTCGACGAAGAAAAAAAAAAAAGAAAGAAACAACAATTGCAATGGAGCTTGGTATTGCAACACCAAACCCTCATCTATTTTAAATTCATTTGTATCAATTTAAGAAAAAATGTTTGTTACTACAGATGCATATTGTCTTTTATCATTAATTTTTATAACTACTATGTTATTGTTTACTCAAAACTATGTTCTCGTTAGAATATAAATGTGTTATTATTACACGTAACACAAAAATTGTGTCCTCACGCTTATACAAAGATTTTTTAATTAAAAATATGTTATAATTTACTTGTATCTGAATTATGATTTACATACTTATAAATTATGATATTATTAATTATATTTTACATAATTCATTAAAAAGAAGAATGTTTGACTTTACATATTATAAATTATACTAAAAAAATATGTTACCGTTTATTTGTGTATCTCACATTACGCTTTATGTTGTCCTGCAGAATCAAGACAAAGAGGTGAAATTTAGAAAGAGGGTTGAATAGATTTCACAATCTACCCAAATTTTCTTTCTAAAATAACAAGATAATCTAATCAACTATCAGATTGCGGCAAATGGAATAGTTTTATATTTGATTCTTTGATAACTCTTATTCAAATGCTTTGATTATTCCAATTGATAAAGAACAATTAGTAATTTGAAGATAAACAGAAAGTAAAGAACACACAAATTTATAGTGGTTCGAATTATAAAAATCCTACATCCACTCTCCTTTCACGATCCCGTGAAAAGGACTCCACTACTTACTTACTTACTTTCGTACTTACAGATTACAATACAAGTTCTTCAGCCTTTTACAATGATCTTCCTAACTTCAAAATTTGGGCTTGAAGATATATGGAAAGTGTTCTAAAAATACTTGAGAAAACTAAACATTGAATGAACGTTTTGTGCCTAGAAAAACTTTTGGAATGCTACGTGATTATGTGTTACAGTGTTGAGAGAATAAAAAGGTGATTCTAATTCTACTCTAAGACCTATTTATAAGAAGCACTGGTAATTATAACTTCCTTGAAGACTCTTCAGCGTTTGTTGTAACCGATCAACTGAATCTTGTTAGTTGAAATCGCTTTCTCGGTTGGTTATAACTAATTGTTAATTGGTTATAACTTCTTCTTTAAATCTTGAACACTTCTTTGATCATCTCGCTTCTTTAATCTTCGGGCGACTTGTCCTTGTCTTATCTTCTCATGCTTTTCTTATTCTACTCAAAGCATGTCTTGATCTTCTTATGGATATGTCATCGTCTATTTCTTGTCTGCGTTTGTCTTGACTTCGTCCGCCTTCTCGTCTGATCGGCTCTCATTTGATCTATTGTACTTAGTCTTATTACAAGATTTTTATTCATTACTTCAAATTGTCTGTACAAGCAATCGGTTGGTCGTCTTATTTTACAAACTTATCTTAACCTCATCAAAACTATATGTTTTTATCCTAACAATTTTTAAAACATAATTGTGTTACTTAAAATTATATTTGTCATAATTCACTAAAAAAATAACAAACAAAATAGAGTATTTAATTACCTCCATATGCATTGCCCTCAAAGACTTAATCTTGATTAAAAACTTGATAGTTGATAAAAAAATAAAAATTTAAAACACAAAAATGAGTTACAAAAACTATGTTACAATATATGTTCACTAGTGTTACTATAAGATTCTTATGTGTGATATATACCTTATGATGAGTGATTCCCAATATACCTATTTTCTACATTCTTGTCAAAGAAAATAAAAGGCTTAATTTATTAAATCACCACCTTTTCCGATATTGCATTTTAATCTAAACTTTTGAATCTTAGCAAACAAAACTCCAATTTAATAATTTTTGCAATTATAGCTTACGGGCAAATTTGTCTCTGCACGCTTACGTGGGCGTCCACGTGGGTGTGAAAACGACGCGTCCTTTCATTTTACAATATTTAATTGCAAATTAAATCACCACCTTTAACAAATTGTAAACTAATCTAAACTTTTGAATCTTTTTTAAACAAAACTTTAACTAATATTTTTTTGCATTTCGATCTTACAGGCATATTAGCTTCTCCCCGTAGCTAATGTATCGTTGAAATTTGAGGGTTTTATTTTCATTGCTTAAATGAAAACTCGACTGTAATTTTAATTTTTTTATTATATTTTTACTAAACATAAATCAAAACTAAAACTTAAAAATTAAAATAATTTTATTCCATTTAAATTAAAATATTTTCATAAATTAAAAAATAACAAATTAAACGATATATTTTCGCTCACGTGTCGATCACGTGCGCACATAAACCCGACGAAAATGAATGACAATACATTTTTATCCGTGTGACATGTTGACCGAGTATTTCAATTCATTGGGAACTTGACAAAATCATGAGATGTTTGGTACCTACTAAAAGCGACAATGTCGATCTAAACTCAAATTTCGATGCAAAATTATTTCACGGATTTATGATTTGAGATTTAATTTTGATTTGGTTTTCCAAATTTGATTTGAATAAATAATAAAAAATTAAATTAAAAATACAGACAACGCTAAGTAATGATAATAAAATCCTCAAATTTCAAAAACACATCAAAGAACAAGGAGAAACTAATCTGTTTGTAAGCTCGAATCGCAAAAAAATATTAAATTGGAGTTTTGTTTAACAAGATTAAAAATTAGATTAGACTGCAATTTGCGAAAAAATAGTGATTTTATTTGCAATTAAATATTTTTAAATAAAATGACGTCGTTTCTTTCAACGCCACGTGGACGCCATGTAAGCAACGGGCGAGACAAATCTGTCCGTAAGTTATAATTGCAAAAATTTATTAAATTGGAGTTTTGTTTGCCAAGATTTAAAAGTTTAGATTAAAATGCAATTTCGGAAAAGGTGGTGATTTAATATGCAATTAAGCCAAAATAAAATATATTATTAAAAATGATGCACACAACACAATCTAATAGACATAAATAACATATATAACTACATAATCACGGTAGCATAGTGAAGCATTACATAACAAAAATATAAGACATTAATCGCCCCTCCACTCCCTCCTACATCTATATGTCTAGACATAAATCAACCTTACCCCATTCATATTTCACAAAAATACAACAATTATCGTGTTTACCATCAACCAACAAGTTTAAAAGGATAACTAGCCTAGAACACATCAACACCACAAAACATTCACAATTAAAAACAGAAAATAGTTGTTAGAAATGCAAGCTAAATTAGTATCAATTCTTACGCACCCTCGGTCTTAGAAATTTTCTCCTTTCATACGCCTTAGTCTCCGCTTTGCGCTTCTTCTCATCTGTATCGGTATTCAATTTCTCTATTTCAGCTTATTGATCCAAAAAGTTGTTTGGCTTCATTTTACGGGCCGCGTCAATACAACATTACACAATGGGAGGCTATCGGGTGCAAAAGACGGCGATGGGTTGTCGCTTCGAAATAGTATTCACAACCCATAAGCCAAATTACCTAAATACCCCTCTCATATATATAAGTTGACACCCTAGTTTCTTTGGGTGTGATACTCGTCTTCCACAACATATGTGTTCGATTTCTTTGAAGAAGGAGAAAAACACATCGCCTCTCTATCATTTCATCTTCCGCGACCAAGCACGGTATGAATCATTGTTGAAACTCATCTTATTAAAGCTTGTCTCATGGGTGTGAGTAGAATCTCGGGCGAATTTAGTGTTGGCGTCAACCTTCTCCCTCCGCCCAAGTTAATGACCGTCGATGCTCGGGCGCTGCGATGCTATAGAGCGGCGCTCGCCCTATTTCTCAATTCCGGCCGCTAGTCGTCGTCCTATTTCATATCCTGTGTATGTTTCTCTCTATTTCATATGTTACATCCGGACGCAGATTACAAGTGAGGGCAATGGAAGGTGATTTGGGGATTTGGTTTAGGATAATGTTTCATTTTAACAAGTTTATTGGGTTTGCTTTCCCTATTTTATTTTTGGTTCAATTTGGGGGTGTCAATCCAGAATCTAGGGTCATTGTTGATTTGTTTTGATTTCTTTTCAATTCAAAATTTGCCTCCACCATAATTAATTATTGATTTAGGTTGGGGATATTAAGACAATGAGCCACTTATTTTCAATTAACTAACTACCTTATTTTTTCAATTTCGTGTATATCGTGACGATGGACTCTAGTACATGTGTTACTTTATTGCCATTTTTTTGCCAATTTTCGTTCTTTAATTACTGCACACAATTAATGCCCTAATACAATTTCTCTGTTATTTAGGAATTGGTGTATTTTGTGATTACTTGAAGTAAGAACACCGGGTATAATTAAAAGTCTATCTTTGTGTCTCTCTTTGAAACCGTATCTCTCTCGTGCATATTTGGCTTTGTTTTTAATTTTTTGGGTATGATACGATGGTGTTTACATTTACGAAGTAAACTCAATATATTGTATTATATTGCCAAATCTGAAATTATTGGTGGTACCATTTACGTAGTTTAGTATGTGAAGTGGCGGCTCACTATTTCCTGCCATCTTAGTTGAAAAAATTGATGTCATTCTTCATTTCCAAAATGTTATTCGTAATGGATTTTGTTATAACTATTTTTGTAGAACTATTTAATACACGGGAATTTATGGTGTTTTACTGGATAGAAAATGTCTTGTTGTCCACAAACAATTTCAAATTCAAACATACATATTTAAATTAATGACATTCACATATATTAATTTCAAATTAATGATCTAAAAAGTAATCCCCGATTTGCATATCACATATATTATATAACATAGCATTTTAACAATGAATATACAATGTTCGTAGATAATCATCTTTGTGCATATGATGAATACGATCGCCAAACAAAATGAGATTGTTTACTTACGATTGAGGAAATTATGCAACACACATTCCTAGTTATTTCGCTCATAATAATTCTTATGAAAAAAGTAGGTACCACAAGGAAGGCTGCTAGGTATAGTATAATAGACCGAATACCCTACCAAGTCAATGAACTTACTAGGTTGGTGGGTCAACATGACTCAAGCTATTTTGAGAATTCGCGAGTTGATCGCAATACTTTTGGTAGGTTGTGTTTGTTGTTGAGAAATTTAGGTGGATTGAAACTGAAAAATATGTGAGTGTTGAGGAACAAGTGGCAATCTTTTTATCTATTTTGGCACACCACAAAAAAATAGAGTGGTTAAGCATGATTTTTAAAGATCGGGTCACACGATATCAACATACGTACATGCAGTCTTGAGTGCACTATTGCAGCTGTGCATTACGTACTTTTTGTAAGGCCAACACATTTGCCGGTGACGGTAGTGATCCTCAATGGAAGTGGTTCATGGTAATTTCCTTTGTATGTATCTTTTGAATTTTTGAAAAATAATTATATATAATTTGTATTGAATTCACTTCTCATTATTGATTTTAGATTTTTAATTTGAACATAGGATTGTCTAGGGCGCTAGACGGGACATATATCAATGTGCTCCCACCGGTTTGTGACAGGGGCGCTATGCCAGTAGCACCGCTGAACGTCAGGAGACAATTGCTAGTAGAATGGGGGCATGAACACGACTTGACTGAAAAAGAACCCTTGTATTTGGTCTTTTAGGTGATGTACAAATCGACTACCGTTCGAAACTTGATGTAAGCGAGCTAATTGGTGCAAAGGTGGAGAGGCTGGACATTTTCATGGGTTTGGACAACGATGCTCGTGCATTGTATGCTCTTCTACTTCTTGATCGTGCCAAATGCCCCATGGATCATCACCGATAACTGGGACCTCTTCATTTTGAATCAAGTACCGATCTGAAAATATTATTCTTGATGCTTAATATGTACATGAATTAATATTATGCTACTCATTAGTTTTGTTGCATGAATTATTCTGGATGGCATTAGGAATATTAGGAATATTGGGCATGAATTATTACGGATGACAATAGTGGTAGTGAATCAAGTTTTTGCTTATTATGTACATGAATTATTCTGGATGACATTAGGAATATTGGGCATTAAGACCCTTTTTGCTATGATGTATCGATTGGACCTAATTTGGAATATGAACTTTTGCATGTTTTGTTAAATTTTGTTGTGCTAGAGACATAAACTGGAATCATTTTCAACTAATATGTGCGTGAGTGTTTTAGATAATTTGGGGCTGTATTCATCACTATATTGAGTGGTAATTCTCACCATGCATTGACCAAGATCCGGTGTTAAAATTTTCTATGAGAGTTCGAATGAAGATGTTGACATTGTCTTCATCCCAATCTCCCTCATAAAAGAAGCACTCTTGTGGAGGAATCAAATAAAAATTACTCATGGTGTGTATTGCATTTTCTCGAGAAGTATGAGGCCACATTTATATAGAGAAACCAATTGTCTTATACCCGTGAGTTAGTCAAGAGGTCATACCTTTCTTCCCAAACACTCATTGCACCTTTGAATTTAAGTAGGGAATATATTCCCGAGAAGGGACTGATTTTTGCTTTCCAAAACAATTGATGTGATAATTCATTACCATCCCCAAGACACTACACTCAAGACGCACCGCATATTTTTTCTTCTTGATGCATATCCCAAAATATGCTCATAAAGTAAGTTAAAAACTAATTGAGTGTCATACTTGCAGATGGTGCTAATAATGATAAGAAGACAAAAATAATTAATAAGACCGAAATATACAATGGCCTAATGTTCATACTTGAAATTCATAAACACCTACCAAGCACAACCGATTCACACTAGCATTCCTTTAACGACGCCTATCATAATTAACACAACAACAATAAATGCACATACTATACACATTAACAACCAAAACACAAATGAATTGGTTATCGAATTCATCTCGGTTTTCGTAGTTAAGGCCATTGCATAGACATCCCTATCATCATCAATGCCAAGTAGCACATGCCGATGATGAAGAACGTCGATTGAGTTTTCGACGGAGGGATGAGAGCGTCGGATTTGATGAAGTATTCGTTGTTGATTGCGGAATCGGTTGAAATCATCGAACCACGAAAAATTCCTCGGGTGCTTATCATTATTGGGACACTTGTAATAGTAATGTCCAGGGTGTTTTGCATGCATCATTATTGGGACACTTGTAATAGTAATGTCCAGGTGTTTTGCATGCTCACTCACAAGACCGAAGGGTCATCTTTCCTCTCCCACAAGAACATTTTTAGTGGAGATAGCGAGCGAAAGTTTGTCGACATTCAAACAACAACCTAACAAAAATGCTTATTAGTAGGTAAACGAAATATGATTATAATTAGGAGCATCTTGTGACATAGGGACATATAAAGACCCGAAGGCCGTTGTAGCAATCATTGTACTAGAAATATTCATTTATAATTCACAACACACATAAAATGAGCATATCATGAAGATGTTAATAAGCATACATAAAAGGAACATGCATTATGATAGAATTCATTTATAAAATGAACATAATATGATTATTCGTAAACAATTCATACAATCATTCTACCAATAAAATAGTAATCGATTATGTTTATATGGTGCAATAACATTCTGATCCTAAATATGCATGTTCGAAACAATTCACAACCTCGAGTGTGTCCATAAAAAATATTGCTATTTACCAACTCAATACCGGCTTTGTTCCAGGTGGGTCTCCAAATCTAAATTTTATAAAGCACTTGTTATCAATGAGGGTTTATAAGAAAAGCTTCACATTAACAACACATCCGATGCTTCATTTGATTTTTCAATTCATTGTCGAGACATTGTCGAACTCAAAATATATCTACTCAGTACAATAACAACACATCAAAAAAAAAAAAAAAAAAACAAATGAAAATTTGCCCCTAATATCGGCTCTAATCGGACCACTAATATATGCCCTACTAATGAATGTTATGAAATATACAAAATATGACCCTATCGATCAAAAATAACAAATTCCCCACATATATATATACCAAATGACCTAATTGAGTGTCAAAATCAAACGCCGCAGATAGATTTGAAGCACAATGACATCTAAAAAAAGTTAAAAAAAAACTACCGCATTGAACTCACCTTTATGCAGGTCGATTGAGCGAAAACAATCGGACGAAATCCATATGTTAGCCTCCACGACCAACAAACAAAATCTGCAAGCTTGGACGGGAGAGACGAATGCGTGGGCGAGAGAAAAGATTGTGCCCTACAATTTTCTATTTTCCATTTTTAAAAGTAAAAGGGTATTTTTGGTGCAAAATATATTTGGTGAGGATAATCTTTGTAAAATCCCATTTATTTTGGTTTACACAATCGACTCATTTCATCTTTATCGTGGGCTAACCAAACTAAATGGGCCGATTATTAATTTACCTATAAACTCCTCCATTAAAGATTGGCCACAATCGGGCCGATACAAAAATATTCCTACCGAATAGGCACTAAAAGGATAACTAGCCCAAAACACATCAACACCACAAAACATTCACAATTAAAAACAGAAACAGCTTGTTAGAAATGTGTTAGATCGAAGTAGTTTTGATGAGTTAAAATTATTTAGATAAGAGTCAGCTCATGTAAGTAAGATGACCAAAATTTGAACATGTATAGAACAGTGATGTAATGAATTCTAGTACTAGGTGATCGGACTAGGTAGAGGCTGGAATAGTCGGTGAGGTTACGAAAGAGAAGGTCATCGAAGCCGATCTTGATAAATTCATCTGCTGGAGACAGAGTAATGAAGAGCTCAAGACCAGGTGAGTAGAATAAGAAAGACGAGTCTTCACCAAGTCAAAGGCAGATTTACTAGATCAAGAACAAGCGAAGTCAAGGCGGTTTTCAAGAATAAGTTTGTTGAACGGTTTTTAGTTTGTTACAACAAACTAACCGTTTCACAAGCTTATAAATAAGTTGTTGGTCCCACGGATTGAGTGAATTAATAAAGAACCTTGACAACCTTCTAGTGAAAATCTAGAAGGGGAGGTTGAATAGATTTTCAAATCCTTTTTTAAAGATTAGAATATCAATTCAAAATATCAAAGTTTACACAATGGAAAATAGATTTAAACTCAATCTTTTATGGATCAAAAGCAATACGATTAAAAATCGAAATTGAACTTGTTTGAAAGTTGATTGAGAACAAGATAAGTAAATAAAGCGATAAAAAATACTCGTATTTATAGTGGTTCGGATCTAATTGATCCTACATCCACTCTCCTTCTTTGAGAGTTCTATTTCTCCTCTCCACAACTCCATTCTGTTTGTGGTGTTCTAGCTGAAGAAATCGCATGAACTATACCATTCTCATTCGGATAGTTAGATAAACAAGAATTCAAAATTCGGTTCCCTTATCACTCCTAATTTTAATAATATTAACACCCTTCTCATTTTGAATTTATGCGAGCAGATCGGGGATCTTGTTCACTGTCTCATTCTTTTTGAAAATAAATATTACCCAAGTGTATCTAGAAAAATCATCAACAACAACAGGAGTATATTTCCTTCCACTAAAGCCGAGTGGCGTAACAGTCCAAACAAATCAAGATGAAGGAGTTGTAAAACTCTTTCGAGATGAGGATGTGTTAATACTTTTAAAAGAGTGTACATTTGTTTACCTTTTTGACAAGCATCACATTTTTGATCGGTTGAACAGAATTTCTCGGGTAGTCCTTTGACAAGATTCTTTTAGTTAGCTTACTAAGGGTTTTGAAGTTCGGATGACTTAGCCTTTTATGCCATAGCCAGTGAGATCATCTCCACCTTTAGCTACAAGACATGTATCTTTGGGGCAACTGTTAAAGTTAGCCACATAGACATTTTCATGTCTAAAGCCGATTAAAAGTACCTTGTCTGAGGAGCTATCTAAGATATCACACTTATCTTTAGAAAATTTTACAAGAAAGCCTTTATCACAAAGTTGAGAAACAGACAACAAGTTATGCTTTAAACCTTCTACAAAATAAACCTCGAGATACCTAGACATCCCTTATAATTAATGTACCAACTCCCTTAGTCCGTCCACGGTTATTATCTCCAAACAAGACTCGGGACCATCTATATTACGAAAATTTGATAGTAGCTTCTTGTTACAAGTCATGTTTTGTGAACGACCACTTGTCTATGTACCAAATTGAAGCTAGAATCTCCTCCTTAAGTGATAGTCCCTGTGATTCCTGCAAGGCAGATTAGGTATAAGGTACCCTAGTGATCTTGGGTCCTTTAAGGTCAATAATCACTTTGGGTATCCAGACAAACATCTCATTCTTCAATAATAAATCAGATTGGATCTTTCTACCAAATGCGTCTACAAACACATCACATTTGAATGAGAATTTATTGTAGTTAGATTTAGTGACCTTCTTCAACTTTAGAAAAGTAGGATAGCATCTCGCTTCTCCCATCAAAAGAACTATAATAAGAATTTCTTCTAATCTTAGTTCTTGGAACCCTCTTGGTCGATCTCGGACTCCTTGTCAAATTTATTTTGATTAGGAGATGCGGTCCTCATCCGACTTTGTGGTTTCCAAGGGCCAATTTTAACTTCTTTTGATGTTTCAATTGCCTTCACAAATTTCCTTGGTTTTTGAACTTCGATTTATTATTTCTATCATAACTAAGTCTGTTTTATCATGGGATTTTTGAGAAACACTAAAGATGTGATCTATAATCGATTGTGAGTTATTAAGTGGCTCAATTTGAAGACAAGCTTCTCATTGACCTTCTTAATTGACTCATTTTCAGAACAAATCATTTCAAATTTATCTTTCAAAGATTTTAATTCATTTTCTAGCCTTTCGTATAGACTAGGTGATGTACTAGCCTCACTGGGGTAAACATTCCCCCTTGAATGTTTCCTCGGACTTAGAATAGTTCACAACTTGTTTGCCTTTGACTAGAGTCCTAATCGATCTTTCAAAGTTAAATTTTCAGTCTCTAATTGTTTGTAAGCACTTAGAGACATCTTTAAATCTTTCAAAAGTCCTTTGATAACAGTTTGGTCATTATGCGAGACAGATTTATAAGAATCATTATCGGATGAGGAGTAGTAATCTACCTCTTTGGCCATCGACAGACTTCATCGTCCGATCCAAAATCAGATGAGGATGATGAGGATGATGATGACTTTCTTGATTCTTTCTCCTCACAAGAAGAGCTCTACGATCTCGCAAAATGCCTATCTCTCTTCTTCCTTTTCTCCTCTCTTTCCTTTGGAGTCAGTGGGACATACACTGAAATGACTTGGCTTGTTACAGGTATAACAAGTATCTCCCCGTCTCGATTTAGGACTGATAGGATTCTTTCTTGCAGGTGATTTGTATCTTCTTGTCTCGATTCTTTCTCTTGTCATCATCGATAAGTCATCCTCTTTCCTTCTTGATCTAGATCTGGATCTGTCCTTTTCTCGCAAATCTCAATTTATTATGCTTATATTTCATCTTTAATCTGTCATACCTTTTTGTTAGCAAAGCCATCTGCTCCTTTAAGGATAGATCGGCTCCTTTAGGCTCGGCTCTTGTCTTGTCTTATTTGTTGACAAAGGCAACAGACTTAGATGAGGTGCTTGACTCCATCTCATCTTCCTCATCTTCAATCGAATATCATATTCTAAAGCTTTAAGATGAGAAAATAAGTTATGATGTGAAATTGAGGAAAAATTTTGAGTTTCTTTGAGGATATTGGCCTTTTCTCTCCATCTTATACTCAAGGATCTGATTATATTGTTATTACTCTCCTTTTTGTATAATTCTTTCCCAAATCTACTTTGTTGAGAAGATTTGTCAATCTCACATCCAGGTTGGTCTACGGTTTCATTCTCTTTCATTTTGAATGTATCAAATGCATGTAACACCGATTGTAGCTTATTCTCCTTGACTTGGTCTCGATCCTCACATACACTAGCAAGTGTTTCCCACATCTCCTTAGCTGTTTTGCACCTTTTACTTTCTCAATCCAATCTTTGCTTAGAGTCTCAATAATCTATGTCCTAGCTACTTGGTCCAGATTATGAATCTTTCTCTCATCATTAGTCCTCTGCACTTTTCTTCTCTTGTCTTGCCTCGGTTTCAGCAGCCTCCAGTCCCATCACCGGTTCCTCCATGATAGATCTTAATTGGACCTTCTTCAAGCACTTCTTCCATCCGATCATGGATTGCCTTAAGATGGTTTTCCATCCCGAACTTCCAATAATCATATTCCTCAATTTAAAACTCAGGCAAACTCCTGGACTTCTTGCTCTTAACAGACGACATAGTGAATCAAAGAATCTCAACAAGAACTTGTTAGTAGCAAGGTTAGTGGATTGAAAATAAAGAAGATAAAACAAGAAATAATTCAGAACCTTTTCAAGACCACAAATATATATTAGAAACAACTTAACACGGCTCCGATACCACTTGTTGGTCCCACGGATTGAGTGAATTAATAAAGAACCTTAGGCAACCTTCTAGTGAAAATCTAAAAGGGGGTTGAATAGATTTTCAAATCTTTTTAAAGATTAGAATATCAATTCAAAATATCAAAGTTCACACAGCTGAAAATGATTTAAACTCAATCTTTTATGGATCAAAAGCAATTTGATTAAGAATCTGAAATTGAACTTATTTGAAAGTTGATTGAGAACAAGATAAGTAAATAAAGCAAAAAAAACACTCAGATTTATAGTGGTTCGGATCTAATTGATCCTACATCCACTCTCCTTCTTCAACTTGAAGAAGGGTCTCGATCACTTACTTTCTTACTTACAATCTTACAAATACAACTTTCTCAAGATCTTCTATCTTCAATCCTATCTTCACTTATCTTCCTAGAATTTCTAGAATACAAGCAATGGTGTTGAAGATATACGAATAAGTATTCTATAAACACTTTGAATTTATGAATGTTGCTTTGAAGAACTTTCGTGAGACTTTTGAAAACTTGTGAGAAATTGTGAATAAGAGTGCTGAAAAGTTGTTAAGTTTGAAATCGTGCCTAAGTCTATTTATAAGTTCGAGAAGCGAGTTAGTTAGTTGTAACAAACTAACAACCACTTAACAAACTTAATCTTGATAACCTGTCTTGACTCCAGTGATCTTGGTCCTAGTCGTCATGCGGTGACTTGGTGAAGACTTGTCTTTCTTATTCTACTCGGCTTGTCTTGACCTCGTCTCGAGCTCTTCATTGTTGTCTCATGCAGATGACTATCTCAAGCTCGTCTTCGATGACCTTTGCTTCTTCGACCTCACCGACATTTCTAGCTTTTCTTAGTCCGATCACCTAGTGCTAGATATCTACCTCAAATTGTTCTACGTAGTTAGCTGGTTATCTTGCTTTATAAGAGTTAACTCTAGTCGACCTCTTTTAACTCATCAAAACTTCTTCCGATCTAACATAAGTTTAGGCACGATTCCGAATACTCACAAATTTTTCAAGAGCATTCACAAAGTTTTCAAAGTAATATTAAAAGTTTCTAAGTGTTTATAGAACACTTACTTGTATCTTCAAAAGTTCTCGCACCGTAATCTTCAAGTTTCTAGAGAGTTAGGCAGTTGAAGCGAAGAATCTTCACTTCTTTGTATTTATAACTTTGTAAGTAAGAAAGGTAGTAAGTCGGTCGAGACCCGAGTTTGATCCGAACCACTATAATTCATGGTGTTCTTTACTTCTTATTTTACTTACTTGTTATTCATCAACTATTCAATCAACTCAATTTCAGATTCGTATTCGATTGCTTTTTGATTCTTAGAAAGCAAGAAAGAAAGCTTAAAAAAATAAGACAAGGTAGATCATATAAGATGAAGTATATTCACATCACATTTACATATTTACAAAGATGGATGCTGATAAGAAAGAAAGATAAGGAAAAGAAAAATCCTGATTCTATCAGACACCCCATCGGCTTGCTTGGGGACATCCGGCTAGGTGAAGACTCTTGCTCTCAGCTTCTTCAGCTCTTCCTCGTTTGTGAGTTTCGACTCCACCTCGGCTTTCGCAATCACGGTCTTTACCCAGCTTTAGATCGGAGTCCCATCCGCGTTCACCAAATTTCTTCTCATCCGTATCATTATTCAATTTCCTGTTTCAGCCTTCACCAAATTTCTTCAAGTAACAAACAAACTCTCTCAAATAACATCTCCCTTATTTTGTTCGCTTCGTGATACAACAATAGTCGAGCAAAATTTAGCTCTAAAAATGTCCTCAAATACGCCTATATAAAAAAATGAACAAAAATAATATGATAGGAACATCAGGTAAGAAAAAACACCACAATATAAAAATAAAGAAAAATAAAAACATAGATTAGTAAGACTAGACTCATTGTAGACTTCGCCACGTAAGTTTACAATGTGGTGCATCAAGAAACAGTCACAATCCTTATTTACATACCCCGACCTCCACTTCACTTTACATATTCCAATTTAAAAACATCGACGTCACTAGCTTTCGGATGATTCATCTTGTTCAATGACTTTTTAAAAACTTTTCTGTAAAAATAAATAAATAAATGTTACTATATGAACTCTTTTCAAAAATAAAAAAAAAAGTTTAGACATACTAAAATTAACCGGTAGACGCATGCAATTAATATATATTTTCTTTTCAACGTGGATGAGATTATCCGGTATTGCAGCTTACCAAGTGCAAAATTCACAACAAGAAGGGTATAGTGCCCAAATATACAAAACGGTAGAAAAACTCGCATAACAATAAAAAGAATAGATTATTGCATAACATGGTAAAAATGTGTTACTGTTGAAACAAAAAGTGTTAATATATATATATATATATATATATATATATATATATATATATTTATGTTACCATATCAACGGACATAAACATATTAGGTGATGTCATCTCAACCTAATGCCGCAAACCACTAATCACCTTAGCCTCGTTTGAATCCCTTCCAGGATCATTACGCAAAATATTATTCAACAATATCTACAAAAATAACAAGTGTATATGTTACTATAATCCCAACCATATTACTATAAGTATAAGTATATGTTACTAACTACACAAACTAAACTTTAAAAGAAAAAAATGCAACTTACACCGTAGTCCACCCAAACACAAACCGTATAATGCCTCCGGTAGGGACTCTCTGACTTGGATCACAATTAACAGAATAACACACAACATTTAGTATATTGTGTGCTATCTCAATGTCATTGTACATAGTCAAGCAAGTCCTCTCTAGTCACAAGGTACATCTCATTATCACTATAATAAAATTCCTCACCGCAAAAAAAAAAAAAAAAAAAAGTAAGTATAAAAAGTAAAAACAAGATTTACAAACAAAAAAATAGAAAAACATAAATACTTACATTAAATTATCGGATGGCTGGAATATATAATCAACCAACTCAATTTCATGTCTCTCTAGATCACCAAATAGATTCTTGTTAATATTCACAAAGTTAGAAATGAACTCAACCTCCGAAACAAAATCCCCAATCATCTTTTGAAAGGATCAACAACATTTTCTTCCACCAATCCAACACCATATTTTTTCCTGCATAAATCTTCCCGATTTCCCACTTCTTCCACCACATCCTCACCTTATCCCCCTCGTGGTTCTCTTCCTCATTGCCAACCATATCTCCTTCCTCACCAACACCAGCTTCATTCACGCTCCCTTCCCGGGTCTCTTCCTCCCCCACATCCTCGTCACTTTCAGATTTTTCCTCATCCCCATCCTAACCAAACTTCTCACCGTCTCCCTCTGCTTCCATCCTCATCCTCATCATCCTCATCCTCATCTTCTTCATTATCATCCCCACTATTACCCTTTTCTTCATCTTCTTCGTCTTCACTAATACTATCCTCATCACCAAGCACCACCTCCTCATCCTCCTTATCGAACTACCACCGTAAATCTCATCATCGTCAACATCCACGCACTTATCACTCAAAGGACGATTGCTAAAGGGATTATCCAGAAATAACTCATAGTGGGCATATCGGCTATATTCTTTCGTGACGCATAAAATTTTCAACAAGCTCATCCACATTTTTCAAAATTGACTTAGAATTTGATTCAGCAAATTCTTTTTGATTTCATTCGGTCTAAAGATATAACCATTAGAGGTCTCACTTATATCTTTCATCAAATCCTCCACCAACGATCGCAAACCTGCAGTACAAAACCGTAGTAAAAAAAAATAAACCGATATGAATAAATATATGAGAAATCTTTTTACATGACAGATAAAAACTATTTAAGTGATATGTTAAAGTATTACTAAGATAAATAACTTATGTTACTATATCATGATAAAAGTGTTCTTGTTTTGTAAATAAGTTGGTGTTACCATATGAATAGAAATATGCTACTATTTTATACTAATATATGTTACTCTTTTCTAATAACAAATTAAAATACATTTACAGATTAATACCTTCACATCCCCACGAAACGACTTCGCCGCACTAACATTAATGACCCTCACTACTCCATTACATGTCACAGGATACTCATCCAAGACCATCTCCCCATCACCATAGAGGCCATTATCTCGACTCATGTTTGCAACGAACGTGTAGATTATCATTATTTCAATGTTGTATAAGAGGAATAATGCATGGCCTATGAATCAATATCCTATGCAAATACATGATTTGCGAGAATCGATAAGCAACTTTGTAACATTATGAGAAGAGTTTTTCTTCACAACATCAACACTCTTGCATAATTTTTGAAAAACAAATAAACACCAATCAAGTTTAGAGATAGACTCAACATCCACAAGCGATTTTAACAAACCAACGGAACAAACCAAATGGTTCGCATTTGGTGTAAACAACGAAGACATACGAAAAAAACAAATAAACGCTTAAAGTCTTCACCACCATCCTTCAAATATGATTTAAACACAACAATGACCAACTCGCTCGGCTTGGAGTTGGACTTCACACCAAACTTCGAAAACTTCTCCGAAGTACATTATCTTCCTCGAGGGTATGACAAGACATTACACCACCGATTCCATGAAAGCATAAAAATGTCATGAACATCATCCGGCGTAATCACGAAACCGCAACCACGGCCTACAAAGAGTTGCCAAATGCACGGATTAAAATTTTTAACAAGCTCCCTATAAAATAATTAATGTATATTTAGACGAAATAAATTACAAATACATCATTAAAAAATAGCAACAATAATAAAAAAATAAAAAGAAGATAAAAATACCTGTTTTGTTGTGAAGGTCTCAAACTATCTTTTTTTTTCCTTTTAGCCTCGCTTAATCGATGAACCACGTACAAGAGACTTCGAAAGAAGCAAATTAGGCACTGAATCTTTAGTATCCGAAGTCTACATCGCTTCTTTCTCGGCCTCTTCGAGCCAAATCCTTTACTCTCATAGGAGCCATTTAATATACGTTACTATTTCAAAAACAAAAAAACACATCGACCATTAAATGGCAAAAAAGTTGTATTACTAACATAAAAAATATATGTTACTTTATAAATATAAATATGTTACTACACGTACATACTCAAAAAAGTAACAACATAAAAGAACATCACACACAAGAAAATTATAGAAAAAATATACACAAAATAATATTATTATGTTACTAAATATAAAAATTTATATTGATAAGACTATACACAAAACAAGCATAAAGCAGACAATAACACGAGAAAAAAAACAAATGTTACTAACATGGAAAATACATGTTACTAAATAGAATACACCGTGTTACTACCCATAATAAACCCATATACATAACAAAACCAAAAATAGAGTGCACAAAAATAGAACATTACATTCAACAACACACATGTATCTATACAAAACACTATATTCTATAATTGTAACACACACAACAACAGCGAAAACACAAACTCTATTCACAAAAACACCAAATAATGAAAACAAATCACAAAAAATCAGCATATTCAAATATTATGATCGACAAAACTGTGGAATAAAAAAGCCAACAACTACGAACGCATAAAACAGTAGCAAAATAAAGAACAACCAGAACTGTGGTTTCAAAACTTCATATTCTAGAGTAGGAACAAGATAATGGAAGATTTTTAGAACTAAATAACCAACGAAACGAGTACATAATAGTGCAAAAATGATAAAAAAACTTTAAATAAAGATTTCAAAGCTTCTAGCGTACATTTATGAAAAAAATACGAATAGACGACGAGAGTGAGATGGAGAGTTCAAATGAGACGACACCACTTGAAAAACTACACAACAACCACCTTCAAAACCGTCCGAAAACCGTAGATTGTAAATCACTCGATTCGCAAAGATAAAGGTATCGACAAAAAAATTTTGAAAATAAGAAAGAGAAAGTGATGTTTCGGCAAGGAACCACATTTATATATGGTCCGTTATAAGGCAAATCGGGTATATTTCATACATTAAACATAATATTTTGGTCTATTTTTATAGTATTAATATTTAAAAAAGTATCATAAAAATATGTAAAAGTATCACGTCTCTTGTTTAACACCGCTCACACAAAACCTTCTCTAAAATATTTGATCAAAAGTAATAAAAACCTCATCGGGAATATCAAGAATTAGGATCGGTGTCATTATATTACTTTCAAGAGTATCAACAACAATTAATTTTTACTATTAAAAGTATTCATATTTAATATAAAAAATACAATATTATAATATTTAAGTTTAAGATATCAAATTAATATATATATATATATATATATATATATATATCTAATATTTTAATCAATAATATCAATTATTTGACCAAACATATAAAAAAATTGGATAAAACTAAGGGGTGCTTGGTTAGGGGTACTAATAGAGGTAGGGAATGAGAATGAATCATTGTTGATTCCCATTGAATGCTCGGTTACATTTAGACTCTGGAATGTGAATGAAAATAGGGTAATCTTTGACTTATTTTGATTCCCTAATTTAACCCCTATAATCTGTACTCATCAATCGCCGCCTCTTTTCTCTCGCTCTATCTTTCGCTCCATCTTTCCTCTGTTGTATCCTTCCTCTGCTCAATTTTTTTCACTCAACGTTCTTCTCACTATTGTTGTTCATGAATGGAGTTGCCACTATCTTCCATTTGAGAGGTTGATAAATCGTCGGTACTTATAAGGTTAGTTTTCTCCTTTTTCCAATTATATGAACCCTAAAAATTTGTTATGTTAATTATCACATTATTTTCTAGATGTTTAATAACGCATTGTTCCCGCATTCTCCATGAAAACTTGTAATACTCCGAACCCAAAATCCCTAAATTAATTATTTGTTTAAATAATAAATTGTTGTATGAAATATATGATTTTTTCGAATATATAATTTTTCGTAAACGGGTGAGCATTCGGAGCCGAAGCACTCCTATCACTTTAAAGTATAATGAAACATTAAGGTTTGATTTATAGTGAGTATAGTATAAGACTTAATTGCTATTCAAAGAAGAATTATTGAAAATCCTTATTGTACTCGTGTTTTATCGAACAAAAATAATGCTAAAAAATAATAAAAAATTCAACGACGACAATCCTATTGCGTCTAAATAATATGAATTACCAAAATAATAAATTTAACAATGCATGAAAAATTATATGATATAGTTTAAGAAATTAAATAATGTAGTTATCTTATTTTTAAATTTTAGTAATTCATGAAATAAATATGCGATGAATTAATATGCTCTCGAAAAAATTATTCAACAACTCGTTTAAAGATTAAATGATATTGTGTAATAATTTTATTTATTTATATATAATTAAAACAAATACCTTTAAATAAACATTGCTTAAATAGTGTAAAAAAAAAGAGAGAGAGAAATTGAGAGAATAGGTGACCAAGCTTAAACTTTTGGCAGGGAGAGGCCACATCCCTTTCCTTTTCCATTTATACAAACTCGCCTTCCCATTCTTCTTCACACTTCGCTTCACAAATTCTCGGCTCCATCTTTCTTCTTCTTTTTTTTCTTTTCCCTTTTCACTACTGAGTCTTATGTGGAATCTCCATCAAAGTGACGCTTCTTCCTTCCTACACCCAAAGACATCAAGGTAAGATTGATACAAGCTATTTTCATTAAAAAAAAAAAAGAAACACACTCTTTTCATCTCATGAATCTCACGGTTCCTCCTTCCTTCTAACTATATCTTATTTTGTTTTGATGAACCATTCAAGATTCTAGCTTCTAATATTGCTTGAGCACCTTCCAA